>CM041013.1:5948453-6548453 GCA_022984855.1 Dimocarpus longan | reverse complement strand
GTCATGTGGGGTTGCTTACAGTTTCTTGTGATTTCCCATGTTAGAATTTGTGTTTAAAGTTGTTAATTTGAAAATTATGGAGTTGAATGTGCAGCAATGGCTTTGATTGATCCTTTGTTCATCAAAGAGGGCGCGGTTTTTGATAGAATGGAGAGAAGGGTTGCTACTGTTTTTGTGGTTTCTAGTCCACAAGAATTGCAGCAACTCCAACCAGCAGACGTGCAGGCAGAAAATGTTGTTATTGATTTGTTGGATTGGCAGGTGAGTGTGTTAGATAGTTTCATATTAGTTAAAAAAGTGAAATTGCATTGGTTTATAAGGTGAGGGTAAATCTCCATTCATAATCTAGCTTTTATGGTGGTTACACCCAAGACCCTTTTCTGATAGTATTAATTATTGTTTTTGGTTGTTTTGTGGTTGATAAGAACTTGAATGTGAGACTGTGAGATTGAGATTTTGAAATTGTGGGGATTTATTTTTGTGATGCGTTGGTTACCCTATAGTGTCTTAAATGTTGTTTAAGATGTTTTAGTTCATATAATAACTTCGTATATGTAGTGTAGTTGGGGTTCTTTTGAAATGTCTAAATCACTCACATTGAATGCATTATATTTAGTGAACTAATGGTATAATTTCATATGTCACTGTCTTCTGTCAAGATTTTTCTTCAGCTATAATGTTCCTTCTGTGGCTTGTATTGTACTTTACCTTATACTTTAGCATCTGAAAATTGTTTTGATCTTGTTTTACTCATTCCAGTGTACATTCATCTTAAAATTTATGTTCTTTTGTGTTAAAATTCATTGATGTTTTGACTAGCGCCATAATTTATAATTCAATACTTGTTACTGTTATCCATGTCAACCACTTCTGCTTTGTGCTTTTGTTAACTTTTCAATTTATTAAAATAGTGACCATGTGTGCTCTTAAAATATGTTCTACTATACTACTCCCTCATGATCTGGTTTGTATTTCGTAGGTGATTTCTGCGGAAAATATAGTTGCAGCCTTTCAAGGCAACAAAAAAAAAAAAAAAGAAAGTGTTTGCCATCTCAAAGGCTCCTTCCGAAGCACAAATGTTTCTCAAGGTACCCTTTATCTCTAACTTGTAAACCTGAATCATTTGTTTGGTCAGATTCATTATGTTGATAATATGTTGTATGAAGTCTATGATCAATCATTTGCGTGTTAGGCCTTGGAGCAAGATCTGGGTGGTTTTGTTCCAAAAGTCAACGAAGACAAAGCTGTTATTGAGCTAAAGGTAATTTCTTCTCCGGTTGGCTTCTTCAACAATGAGGCATTGCTCCTTCTTTCTGTTAAATTTATCAGGAATATTTTGACAGAAGGAATCAAGAGAGCAATCTCTTGAGCTTGACCAAAGCTACTGTAACTCGACTTGACATGGCTGGAATGGGTGATTGAGTCTCTGTGGATCTCCGTAGCCTGATGAGACCTGTTGAAGGACTTCTAGTATGCTCTAGCATCTTTTCTAGTATTCAATTTCACTTGTGGTTTTGTCGTTAAGCTGATTGTATATGATGCTCCATTACTGTTTGATAGGTTGGATCCTTTGCTAGGGGACTGTTCCTTGTTCATTCTGAGTGCTTGGAGTCAAATTTTTTCGAGTCAATGCGGTGAGTTTTGGCTTTGAAGTTGGTCTCTGATGGTTTTTTCATGTAGGTCATGCATAATCATTTCTTTGAAGATAGGTCAATTTTTGGCGGTTTGCATTCTTTGTATGATGGTGAATTTGGCACACACATGCAATGTGCTCGTTATCTAGGAAAAGTAATATAGGAAAATCTTTCTTCTGTATGAACATTATAGTGCCTGTTTTAGGTTATAGTTTGATTTTCCACATGCAACAGCAATGGTTGTTTCATAGAGTCATTCCTGGATTTATTGTTGTGTGATGTTCTTGTCAAACGGTATGGTAATTTGCAGGGGCCAGTACATGCATATGTACTAATTCCAGGAGGAAAAACTTGCTACCTTTCAGGGTTAAAATCAGGTAAAGAAGTGATTGTGGTTGATCAGAAAGGCCATCAGCGAACAGAAATTGTTGGTTGTGTGAAGATGGAATCTAGACCACTTATTCTAGTAGAGGCAAAGGTTTGCTTTTTCACACGTTTGATAATTCTGCAAATGAGCTCATGTCTAATTCCATCCAGGATTTCTAGATATACAAACCAATATAGGGTGTGGTTGATTTATGCTTGAAAACAGTTTTCAGAAATTAGGACAAAATCTACAATTTTGAACTGTACTTAAATCAAATGACTGTATTTGGACTTTGTATCAAATGCCCCTATTATTAGATCGGCTTTCCTGATCTCCTGACCGATGCTGGTCAATGGGTTCATTATGTTCTTATTCTTTAATCGTTTACTCGTGCAGAGAGATTCAGACAATGAAACCATTTACAGCATAATTCTTCAGAATGCGGAAACGGTTGCCTTAATCAGTCCCTGCCAAGGTTTATTATGATTGTCATTTTTGGTTCTGAAAGTTCTGGATATATTTTTTATCTTCCTCATTTTACAACTTGCACCAATGACCACCTATCTTGTGCAGGAACTGGATTGCAGAGAACAGCTATCCCTGTGACCTCACTAAAAGTGGGGTATGAAATTTTGCTGAGTGTACAAGGAGCCGCTCGACATATGGGAATTGAAATTCAAGAATTCATTGTTGAGAACTAAAGAGCCTAGATGATAGGTGGTCCTTGGAAATATGAAGTCAAAGAAGATTCCTGTCCTCGTATAAGTTTTACATCTGCAACTTAAATACATAAGCAGATGATTACATCATGTAATGTAAGGTTAGTACCTCATTCAAAGTCATTTTATTGCAGCTAGTCCCATTTTTCTCTTAAATTATTGATTTCGACAAGTATTCTTTATCTTCTTTGTGAATGTATTACATATATTGTGTTCAAGAAAGCATCATGGGAGTATTACCTGATGGAAAATAAAACTCGAATTGAGTCACTACTTTGGACTTCCTGGAAACTAATGGAATGCAATCTAGTGTAATAAAACTGTCGGTAGCCAACCATGAACTGCAATCCTTCATATATACTCCCAGGTTTCAGATTAGAATGAATTGCTATATAATTGTCTGTATGCATAACCAATTGTAAACCAAAACCTTTCACAGATTTTCCGACTATTAGGATGGACACAACTTATGGAACTTCAAAATATAGTTTGTTGTTTAATTTCATCCCTTAATTAGTTTCATCAAAGCTTTTGCCTCTTTGAATCTTGTGGAGACGGTTCAGAAATATGAGCAAAAGCAAAAAATACAACCACTAATATATCATTACTGCGATACCTCTTGATCTACTACGTGCCATGTCCAGGTGTAATTTTGAGTGTAACTGCAGCAGGTTCGTTGCTTGGTTCGTGTTGACAATTATTTTTGCACTTAAAAGAGGACTACAAGTCAAAGCTGTTTACTGGTTTTCCTTTCAACATCAGTTGTTGCTTGTTCAACTTTTATTATACTTTTCAATTAGTGGTCAGTGCTAAGAGCTAATAAAGAGTTTGAAGATTCAACTAATCAAAGTTTGAAAATCATAACACTCTTCGTCTTCATTTGTAACACCCCAATTTGACATAAAAACCATTACAATGAAATGTTTAATCAACCACTAAAATTCTCAAAACTAAAAACAAAATTAAGGAATAATTTTACAAAACATTTAATTCAAGAATATAAATCTATCCCAATATCTTAACAAAAGTTTTAAACAATTTAAATCTACGATCATTCAAAATCAATTCTTATGTTTAAGTCATAGGGAATGAAACAACTTAAATGCTTATTAAATAATAACAAGAGAAATAACCATAGCACTATAATTGAAATCCTCCACCAAGCGATACCAATAACTTGAAGTCATTCCTCAAAACAAAAACAACCTATTAATTTGTAAAAATAGTAGGAACAAGGGGTGAGTTGTCAACTCAATATTTAAATATTATACATTATGATGTATCATGTAATAGGTAGGAAATATTATAACTTTATAATGCAATTTCATAGTAAAAATAAAGTCATAATTTCATTGTAATTGAAATACATGCGAATATAGTAAAGTCAATAAAGTATTTAACAATATGATATAGAAAACATTTAATATTTAAAATCAAAGTCAAAAGTAACAGACAATATATCATATACGAATTTTAAAAAATCGAAAATGGCTTCGGTCACGTAATATCATTCAAAATTCTGATGACCCGAACAATACGATACAATTATGATAACTGTAATCCCGGTGTGGGCCCAATATAATTAACGTTACACAACAATAAATATTCTAGCTTGACCAATACGATATAATTATGATACCTATAATCCCAGTGCCTAAACCAATACAATTAAATGATTATGTACAGATGAACTGAAATGTTTTCACTATAATCACAACTACAATTCATATACTTTTTAAATATGGAGGAATACTTTTGATAGAACATATCTCATTTTTTAAATAGAAAGACAATACTTTTTAATACCATTAAACAATGTACAAAAGACATATATTTGAGGATGTAAAATCATTTAAATAGAATAAAATTAAAAATAACGTTGAAAAACCATGGTTTCATGTGATTGTTTAAAAGATACAATCAAAGTATTTTTGTAGTCGAACACATAATATATTAAGATCCAATCAAAAGACATATATTTGAGAATGTAAAATCATTTAAATAGGATAAAATGAAAAGTAACGTTTAAAAACTAAGGTTTCATATGATTGATTAAAAGGTCTAATCAAAGTATTTTTAAAGTCGAACACATAATATATTAAAATAATGTATAAGATTTACTTATTTCTTTTATTTATCCTAATAAAGAAAATAACTTTACAAAAATAATTCTACTAATCAACCAAAATCGCATAACGAAACTCATTTACATATATTTAGGTATTGTTTAATGCGTGAGATTGGATTAGATGAAATGAAAATATAATTGAATGGGATGGGATGAGTGTGAGATAGGATAAGAGTAAATTAATATTATACTATATTTGGTATAATTTGATTAGATTGGATTGAATTTGACTAAATTAATTTAATATTTGTGTAACTTGATTTTTGAATAAAATACAAATAAAGTAAGCTTTAAATATATTTAATAAAATAAAAATAAGCATTTAATTTTTAATAAATTTTAAAATTATAAAACTTCATAAAATTAAATTAATTTATTTTTAATTGATATTAAAATTCATAAAACCATTAAATAAATTTATAATTATTGAATATATTTAATATTATAATAAAGCAATTTTTTAATAATTATTTAAAAAAAAAAATTCAAATCTCATCTTAAGGCCCTATTTGTTGGCTAGGATAGGACTGGATTTGGACAAAATTTGTCCAAACCCATGTTTGGTGCAAGCAAACTCTCTTCACTAACTTATCCAAAGTTTTCCCCACAGTAATTTTAACCTACTCTAATGGGTTAATTGAAACCCATTCAAACTAATAGGTTAATTTTGTCCCACATTACCTGTTTGCTGTCTCTCCTTCAGCTCCGCCGTTCGCCGTTGTCGTTTGCTTCAATCGATCGTTCTCTTTCTTCTCCGATCGAATCGTCGTTCTTCCTATTCTTCTTCGATCATCGCTTTCTTCTCCGATCGTCTCTTTTTTCTCCGTTCTTCTTTTTCTTCTCTCTCTCTTCCACCTTCAGCGATTCTCCAAGCTGACGAGACCGAGATACGATCAATTTATAGCTGCGTTCCGTGTCATCTTCATTGTTGTTCCAAGGTATCGATACCTCTATTGTCTCCACTATACGTCCTACCGCCTGAAACGATGTGGGTTTTAGATGGATTTAGGATGAGAGTGATGAGAGAGGGAGGAGAGTGGCGGTGGGAAGCTGGAAATGATGGAGGAACTGAAAAAAAATTTTCAAATATCTGTAAATTTATATTTAAGTCCTTGACAAATTTCATTTAAATCCTATCATATCCTAACGTCATCAAACATGAGATAACAATTAAAGTAATCTAATCTAATATCATCCAATGTAATCCAATTCAATCTCATATAAATAACCAATCCTACCTTACATAACAAACGGGGCTAAAGGGATTTCAAAATCCCACCTGGCGAGACTTCGAAATCCTATTAAAATAGGGTTTCACAATGGGACTTGCATGTTAATAGGATACAGGACAACTTGATGGTAGGAGTCTTACACTCAAAAATCCTATAACGTTGAGGGTTCGATTCTGGATGTGACCCTATGGAGTTAAAAGGGGTTCAACTGCCGCGAGCTTTGCAAGAATCGCAGCTTGCACGACGACCGACCCCACATAAATCGTTCGTTGAGGCCTTTGAGACATACCCTCAACAAGTGTTGACCCTCCAGAACAGTCAACAATAGGAAATTTCCTATGCAAGGTTGCACCAAACACCAATTTTTATAGATTGGAAAAATTTTCATCCCAATCCCCTTTCATTTCCTACCTTCTAAATGCACTTTTATAGGTTTTCATAACTTCATAAATTACTCTAAACTAGTCAAAGGTACATTGAATCTCAACATATTATCTTATAAATGTTATACTAATATTGCCTGAACGCAAACCATACTTTGCTAAATTAATTTAACTCCAAATCCATTAAGATTCATTATTATCAACTCTGCCTTTATTAATGCAGTCCACCTTTTTCATTTGTAATAAATTGTATATGAAATCAATCATCCTAAAAATGCATATATATATTCTAAAGACCCAAAATATGTCATAAAACATTTTAGCCTTAAATGTCTATGTTAACATATCAATTTAACCTCCACACTCAAGCCAAGGCTGTATAGACATCGGTTTTGAAACTGAACAGCCGTAAATGTTTGAATTTTTAAAATTAAATAGCTTCATAAAAGTCCTTAAAATTTTAATGAACAAAATAACATCAAATACATGTCCAAAACAAATTGAGTTTCAACCTAGTTTTATTTCACTAAGTTAGAGGTAAACAAAAACGCTTAATTAATTATATACTTGTCATATGACAATGAATAACCTAATATCCTATGGAGCATGCATACTAAATTCCATAATATTATACCTTGATTTGTCTATTCAAACAATCAAACAAAATTGACATATCTATTAGGAAGCAAAATTTCCAACAACCTCTAATTTCTTTTAAAATAATCCACAAAATTTTAATAAAACCTTGAAATAACTCAAAATCTAAACAATATGATACAATAAACCTATCATACCATAAACTTCTAATATTAATAAAAAAAAAAAAAAGAAAGAAAAGGGGGAAAAAACCTACATGATTCCCAAACACATTAAAAGTCAACATTGATCTCCGACGTTGTTATGGTTGAAGGTTTAAATATGCTAATGAAGAAGAAAATTTTTGAATAATGTATGTATGTTTTATAGGTTGAGAGTTGGCTACAGTGAATAGAGAAAATAAATGTGTATATGGCTTCAAACCCTAACTGTAGTGATTAAGAAGTAAATGTTTTATTGCCAATTTGACTTCCATTAAGCACTCCTTTTATTGCAGCCAAGTTTTTTTGGTCTACTGAGGCCAACAGGGAAGAAATCTCACAATTACATGTTTTGATTTAATTTAATTTATTTTTTTTTCTTTTAAAAAGTTTCCATTACATCATTTGTTATATCTGCTCAAAGATATAGACTAACATTAGTAATGTCTTTAGTTCGACAAAGTTGATCATTAATAATAGAGAGCTTTTCACTTTTAACCTTTTTTCAAAATAAAAGTTTGTTTTTGTCCATCTTTTTATAAAAATTCTATTTTAACATCTCAAACAAACTAATTACTATCCATACCCAAGTTACCTAAATTACCCCTTACTAGTTTTCAGTTTAAATTTTCTTTTATAACCTTACCAGAAATTACGTAATTACCCTTCTTCTTCTTCCTCTTCCATGTTCTGCTTGTTATGTCACAACTCTATATTCTTCTTCCATTTTCTCTACCATTTTATGACCTCTCCATTATCTACAAATTTTGTTGTCATCCATTGACGTCCATTTGTGCACCCATTAAACATTGTTTGACTCCTAAGAACACACATTCTCTTCGTCTTCAACAAACTCCACATTGAAGTTTTTGTTCAAATTTTGAGATATGTGATTGTTGTTGGTTATTTTCAATTTATTTTATTCACATTGCTTAGTTTTGGGCCATAAGAGTGACTTTTGCTTGTGATCTAACTTTATGTGAGTGAGATCTGTATTTTCTGAAAAGTTTGTGATTTTCTGCTATTTCTGCAAGTCGTCGGGTTACATAGTATAACGTAACCGGAATCGGGTTATGTGGATATATATAATCTGATTAGGGTTATGTAGTTAATCGATTAGATTATATGGATATGTATACCGGATCGGGATATGTGAGTATACATAAACCGAATTGGGTTACGTATACTAATGAAAACCGACTCAGGTTATGTGAGATGTGAGTAATCATATTTTTTGAGTTTTCTGCAATTCGTCGGGTTATGTAGTATCGTACCCCGCATCGGGTTATGTGGATATATGTATTCCGATTCGGGTTATGTAGTTATGCAATCGGTTTACGTATACTCACAAAACCCGACTCGGGTTATGTGTATATACAAAACCCGATTCGGGTTACATATGAGACATAAGCCGATAAGGGTTTTTTTATTTTTATTTTTATTTTTTTAATTTATGATTTCTTTTATTGTGTATGTTTGATCAGATCTGATTTTGTTAGATTTTTATGAATTTGACAAAATTAATTAGATATTATGAGTCCAGTATGTGTTAAACTAATTTGTTTATACTTTAAATTTGATAGGAATGGGTGAAGTGCCGATAATAGTTAAATGTAACGGAGAATGAAATGAGAATAACTATGTTGGGGGTGAGACATTCATGATAGGGGCTCCTAGGGATGTCAATTTTTCTCGATTAGTTGAATTTGTTTACACAGTTATTGACATTGAAAGAAGAATATGAGATATTCGTTTGCATTATTTACTCCGAGATATGGGGATGCCCTCAGTCAAGATACCTATCACTACAGATCTTAGTGTCCGGGGTGTGATTTCAGACGAAAAAGTAAATTATAGAGAGATTTATGTTGATAAGATTGTGAGAGATTCTGGAGGTGTTAACTCTACTGTCCCTCAATTTATCATCAACTCAATGTCATCATATCCAAGGGATGTAGAAGCACCTGCAGATAGAATTGTAAATATAGGTGAAGGTCAAAATTGTTTTATTTCATCTAGTGGCAGCAATCAAGTTTCAACTTCTATTACCGCATTCACATCCGTAGAAAGTCCAATACGTGACTTTGATTTTGATGGAAATGATTATGATGATGAAGATCGGGACATAGATAGTGATGGTGATGAGATATCGAACAGTGGAGATGATAATGAGGAAACTATAGGTGATGACATTGAAACTAGAGTTGATGCAGAGACTGTGGAGTATCCAGAAATTAGATTTTCGGGTTCACAATTTGAAACCAACCCTTCACAACCATACTGGATTGTTCCCGGTGTAGATCAGTGTGAAATTGAAAAACTACGTCAATTGTTATGTCGACCTTCATCCGACGTGATATATTATATAAAGGTGCATTTTTTGATAGTAAATATGAACTGAATATTGCTGTTGGAAAGTGTGTTCTTAATTCTGGGCATCAACATAAAGTTAGACATTCATGCACGGTCATATATAAGGCTGGTTGTAAGGATGTAAGCTGCAACTTTGAGGTTCGCGCAAGATGCAGAAAGGGTGGTTCGATGTGGTATGCGTATAAATATGTACCGGAGCACACATGCTGTCAGGACGCTTACGAGTTACATAGACGGAGTGTGAAGACTGTTGTGATAGCAACGTTGTATCAGAAAAAAGTGAGTCTTGATAGTATAACACCTCAACTTTTTATTGCAAAAATGTTGGAGCAATATGGTGTGCAGATAATGTACACTCAAGCTTGGAGATCTTTACAATATGCAAAGAAACTAGCATATGGAAAAGCGGATGAGTCATTTCAGCAGCTTCCTTCGTACTTTCACATGTTAAAGGAAACAAACCCTGGTACCGTGACTGCAATTGAGACGGATGAAAATAACCGGTTCTTATATTTGTTCCTTGCACTTGGAGCCTCAATTGAGGGTTTTCGATCTTATATAAGATCGGTTATTGCAGTTGATGCCACTCATTTGAAAGGTGAATATAAATGGGTGATTTTTGTTGCTGCATGCAAAGATGGAGAGGAGATGATTTATCCTCTTGCCTTTGGTTTTGCTGATGGAGAGTCGGACAATTCATGGACCTAGTTCCTAAGTAGATTGAGAGAGATTATCGATGGGAGACAACATTTGCAGTCGGATTTGATTATTGTATCCGATCATCATAAAAGCATTGCGAATGCGATGAGTAATGTTTTTCCCGAAGTCCCACACGTATTCCGCTTCTTCCACTTGAAGCAAAACTTGAAGAAACACTATAGAAAGGTAAAAGATATGGAAAATATGTTTTACCTTGCAGCATATTGTTATACAAGGCTAGATTGTGATGGATATTTAGAACAAATTCAAGGAGCATGTCCTTAAATGCATGAAAAATTGGTTAACATCGGAGTGATGAAATGGTCATGTGCATATGCTCCAAAAAGAAGATATGCCATGATGACCACTAACATTGCAGAGTCACTGAACAAATGCATGATGAAAGCGCGACGGCTTCCAATAACAACCGCCCATGAATATCTACGACATATGCTGCAAAAATGGCATAATGATAGATGTGTTCATGCCGAGAATCTCAGAACTTCGGTTACCAAAACTGCAGAGGATCATGTGAACTCGATGGCTAATGAATCGACGAATGTTATGGTATCTCCCATTCAACAACCGATCAAGTTTGGAGTTACACATGAAGTAGGTTATGGCTTCGTTCAGCCTTTTGAGCGGACATGCTTTTATCGACATTGGGATCTAGATCAGTTACCATGTCATCATGCCATTGCTGTTGCTAGGTATAGTAATTATACTTATACTTTATTATTATTTTTCCTTATTTTATGCCATTTGATAACTTTCTACCTTTGTCATATATATCAGGGTCAACGATATTCATTATTATACACTCTGTCACGATTATTATAGCAAGGAATGGCTGGAAGCTGCATATGCACGTCCAATCAATCCTGTTCCTGGCCCGAAAGATTGGAATGTTCCCTCGAAAGTCAAAAGTATGATTGTACTACCACCCGAAGAAAGACGACAAGCAGGTAGACCGAAAGAGGCACAAATTCCGTCAGCCGAGGAAAGTCGTCGAAAGAAAAAATGTGGAAAATATGGTGAAATGGGACACAACCGTCTTTGTTGTCCTAACCCTCCAATTTCTACATTCGAAAGGACAAATGTAGGTCATGCTGGGACAAGTACGGAACCTGTTGAAGTTACTGGGACTAGCACAAAAATTGGTGGAGAGGTTGGAAATAGCTCCACTGCCACACACAGTACTGGACGACCCAAAACCTCCAGAAAATGCAGCCTTTGTGGTGTGACAGGACACACGCGACGTCGATGCGATCAATAATTCCCAATTTTAGCCACAGAAGATGATAAAAATGGTGGTAATCATGAAAATTTGTAATGAATAAACTTAATGTTTATGGTTTATCCTCTTTATAAATGACGAGCACTTATTATTGAAATCAGTTTCATTAATTTATTTAATCATTATCACATTTGAGGAGCACAACATCATATTTATAAAGTCGATTTCTGATTATGTAGTACTCGTAATGGTACATTAATATTCATTATATGATATGTGATATCGTCGTATGTTGTGTAATATTGTCGGTAACATAAATAAAAAATATGAGGTTATGTTAAATTTTGAAAATTTTTACGTAAAAAATTAGTTTTGGTTATGGTCAAAATAGTAAAATCCGATATCCGTTTTTGATTGGAAACTAAAAGTGGGAAAAAAATAAAAACTAAAAAAAAAATCAAAAAATTGAGAAGAAAAAAGAAAAACCGACGTCGGGATTTATGAATACTATAAGCCCGACGTCGGTTTTTCATGTATAACGAAAACTGACGTCGGTTTAAGTGTAGTTAAATATATCTAGTAGATATCCAAACCCGACGTCGGTTTACGTTGGGCAACGAAACCCGACGTCGGATTTTAAGGGTATATAAAACCCGATCCGGGTTTAACGTCGTCACTAAAACCGAATTGAATTTTTTTTTTTTTAACATATTTTCGAGGCTCTGGTGGACTAAAAATTATCCAATTGACATTAAATTATGTCAATTTACTTAAATGAAAAAAAAAACATATTGCATATATAGGTATATTCATTATATTGAACTATTCTATGTCATAAGGTTATATATACACATTATAACTGGAGATGTCATGCCTTATGTTTGTATCTTCTGGGTGTGTATAATAATATGAAATTTTTAGTTTTTGGGCATTCTGAACAATGTAAACAAAGATAATGGGGAAAAATTATGAATTTTTAATATTAAAGCAAGTGAAAATCGGTATACAAAAGACTACAAACACCGAAATTGGTGTGTGTTTACCTTCTGAACCTGACGTCGATTTTTAAGTTATAATGAAAATTGACGTCGGTTTAAGTGTAACCGAAAAATATTAATTGATGGATAACCCGACGCCGGTTTACGTTGGACCACGAAACCCGACGCTGGTTTTAATGCTACCGTTAAAACCGATTCCGGGTTTAACTGTCTTACGAAAACCGATTATTGTCTTTTTTTTTTTGTTTATAATTTTTGTGAAATATTTTGCTAAGTAATGAATGAATGAATCAATCTATTGTTAATGAATATTTACATCAATCATATACAACTTTACTATCCTCATCTAATGTTCATCGCCCCCATTCGTCTACCCTGTACATTAGGGAGGAATACCTATATAAATCGGATGCTATCTGCTCCCTTATTTGACGAGCATTATCCTTCGTTTGGACAGACTTCCAATCACCCTCTAGAGAGCATAGTAGGTTATGAATAAACATTGCACAATATGCCCCGCAATTGCTCCTGTATTACACAAAGAGTTGGGTCAGCTATTTCATTAAATAATACATTTATATATGATTAAAAAAATGACATTTACTCGTCAGGTTGTTAAGGCACATTCCGTATATCAACGCGCTCCACATCCCATATTTTTTCTATAGATGGCATCTCTGTATTGGTCTTCCAGTAGTAATCAATCGATCGTAAGATCAACGGTATATAGCGAACCAAAGGATCAATAGCATTTCTCCTGTGTTCAAACTCTATTTCCGCACGTGAATCAAAGATGACAATCTTCTGCTCTCTTAGGCACACCTTACAGACTATCCAATGGGTCTGATGTAGACTACACGGGATCAATTGCTGCATGTTGAGAATGTCAGTGATATCGTTCTACCTTGAACAATCTAATAATAATTTTTCACATAGACAATACTTATATTGTGAATAGACCACCAAGAGGTTTTAGCGTCTTCAAATCCGCTAGCAAACCTACTCCAGTGGAGGGGGGGGGGGGGGATCACAGCAGTAGTGGGATCAAATGTCTTTCCTTGCTTGATGTATTCGTTATTCATAACTATTGTCATATCCGCCTACAAGTGATAAAATAAAATTATTTACTACTTAACATACATGACAAAGATGAAAAAGTGTTGATTTCGTAATTATTAAATGTTGACAATCATAAAAATGGTCGATCATGCACTGCGTATCTATCATCATGAGTCTCATCCCACCACCCGCTTTCTTTGATTCGCAGGCACTGTAAATAACCGTCGATATGCGTTGATGTCAACCAACTATCCTCACCCTCAATGGTACGAAACTCTTCAGGGGGTGAATGCCATCGGATAACCGTTAACGTAGCGCCTAAAATCAAATCAAAAGTGTCAAAGTTAGTCATATTATATTAGTAATCGGATTAAACAAAGGTAAATAATTTATCAATACCTGAGGTCTAAAGAAGATGAAGCTTTAAACTGCTTGTACACATTTTCAACCATATCATCCAGCACCGGTAGAGTTTCTGCCACCTGCTCCTTTGACACTTTTGTTTTTTTTTTTTTTTTGCACTATCAGGATCTGTGTATGGTGACAATAGAGATACCGACGGTTTAATATTTCGTTTAGGTCTTGACGGTTTTCCCTATAAAGTAAATGAAAATCAAATTTGTAAGTACGGAGTTGTAATGATATGAAAAATTAACATAAACCACAAAATAAATAAAAAGTTACCTGATCAATATTACACTGGAATGGTGGATACTGGTGGGGTGGTAGGTCCTCATGGGGAAGTGGGACAACGATATCTCCCTCTGCAACTGCGATCTGATGTCCAGAACCTCCACAATCTGCGAAAAAGCGAAAGTTGTAATTGTTTGAACAACTAATCTAAAACATAAAATAAATTACAAATTTACCTGGTCACTCTCATCCTGATGTCCGAGATCTTGATGGGGTGGTAGGTCTTCATAGGGATGTGGACCCTCGACCTCCCTAAGCAGCTGCGATACTATGTCTTGGACCTTCACAATTTACAGAAAATCAAAAGTTGTAATTTACAAATTTATAATAATTTGACAAAATATTCTAAAACAAAAAATAAATTACAAATTTACCTGGTCACTCTCAGCCTGATGTCCGGGATCATGATGGGGTGGTAGGTCCTCATGGGGATGTGGGCCCTCGACCTTCCCAAGCAGCTGTGATACTATGTCCTGGACCTTCACAAGTTACAGAACATCAAAAGTTATAATGATTTTAAAAACTAAACTAAAATACAAAATAAATTCTAAATTTACCGGCTTACTTCCATCGTGCTGTTATGGATCAAGATGCGGTGGTGAAGCGTCTACTGACCGATGTGTTTTTTTCGATGGAGATATTTTCGCTGATGATGCTTTTTTTCCTGCTAAAGACTCATAGATGTGCTCATCACGAATATAGCTATTAGTATCATCATCATCATCATCATTATCATTGTCATTCGGGTCATTCCCGGCATCTGGAGGCATACGGATTTCCAGTATCCTCTCGATCCTACTTAACCTCTGATTTTGCTCTTGTTGTGTCTTTAAAATAGACTCCAACAAGGCCATAATCTTCCCCACCTTCGTTTGAGGCTCCTGTAAAATTATTTAAATAACATTATAAATTAAATCAAGTGTCATGTAAGAATAAAATGTATACAGTAGTATAATCATACAAAGTTCGCACCTGACTTTGGGAGGGTCCAACGACCATGCGGGGACCACGTGAGACTGCAGTGTCATCGTGCTGATCCTCGTCTCATCTAAACTCATGTACTCTTTTGGTCTTTCCCTCCGAATATGTACTCTCTGAGTCGGCTCGTGGGCTTGGAATGTGATAATCATGCTGCTACAGATCCTCCTCCTCCTCCTCCTCCTCCTCATCCTCCTCCTCTTCCTCATTTTCACCAGCTGACTCCCTTTCACCCTCTACCTCTCTATTCGACTCCGTCTCGCTCTCCCGGCTATCAGAATCATCATCTGTATCTTCATCAACACCCCCACCACCTCTTACTTTATAGGCATTCTCCCTAATTAGGTGTTTAGGGTTGAAGGACTTCCAGTAATCCATTTCTTTCTCTGCAGCAGTAGGCTCAAGAGTACTATTCCCTCCTATTAACTACACAAATATATAATATACTTAATATTATCATTATAAAAAATAATAGTCAATAAATAAAAATAAATGTAAAACATTTAGATACTTACACGAATCAGCTCATTCGACCAACGTATTTGCTTTCTGTTATTACACAACCAATTCACACGCCGTGGCAATACCATGTCGTCGCCTAAGACTCTGGATCCTACTCTTTTTTCTAGCCACGGAAACATTTCCACCAGGCACCACTGTAATTTTCATTCGATTAAAACAAATTTGATAGTCCATTTAATTAATATATATATAAACATTAAACAATTTTCATTAATTATCAAGAGATTATACTAAATATCGTACATGAAAAGCCCAAATAAAGCCATACAAATTAATGTTGCGGCCAGTCATAAGCCGATCCTCATCAAGCGCACGACGAAGGCTCTCTATAAGCCTACTGTAGCTGATTATACCAAAGGGAAACTTATTCCAGATATTAATATCCTCTATCAGGACTTATAGATAACCGTCCACCCTAGACCGATCATCATAGCCGTAAAATAAATTGTAAGCGATGACTATATTACTTAATTTCAAGACATCCTCATCGCTTATAGTATCCCTGCGGACCCTTAACATTTGCATAATTTCACGCAGTAGTGGCGATACTCCTTTAAAAAGTCACCACAGCAAACTATTCTTGTTTTCTTGCTTCCTCTTAAGCACTTGTAGGTCGAGATAACCAAACTGCAATCTTGTCACTAATAAAAACTCCTGTTTTCCAAACCTATATGGCCTTCCCCCAATTTCGAACCACATCTCATCAGGTTGTGAATTAGGATATACTAACTTTCTAGCAAGGATGTTTAGCATAAGGAGAGTGACTAGCAGCTGTTTACTGCTCATTTTTAAAAAATACGAGATCGAACTCTTTGCCTTAAACCTGTCTAGCAGCTGCCTCTACTGCAGAAATACATTTAAGTCACCAATATTTTTCATACTATTATGTGTACTCCCAAATGATTTTTCTGGAACATGTTGTACCGGATGCCTATAATTGAATTCCATCTGTAGGTAAGAAAAACAACAAATAATTATATGATCAAATCAAACAAATTAATTAACAATTAATTTGTTTGTTAAATAACTAAACAAATTAATTAATTAACAAATGAATTAAAAAATTAAAATTAAACAAATTAATTTAACAAATTAATTAATTAACAAATGAATTAAAAATTAAAATTAAACAATTAATTTGTTTGTTAAATAATTTAACAAATTAATTAATTAACAAATGAATTAAAAAATTAAAATTAAATAAATTAACAAATTAAACAAATTAATTTAACAAATTAATTAATTAACAAATGAATATTAAAAAATTAAAATTAAACAAATTAATTTAACAAATTAATTAATTAACAAATGAATATTAAAAAATTAAAATTACACAAATTAACAAATTAAACAAATTAATTTAACAAATTAATTAATTAACAAATGAATTAAAAAATTAAAATTAAACAATGAATTTGTTTGTTAAATAATTTAACAAATTAATTAATTAACAAATGAATATTAAAAAAATTAAAATTAAACAAATTAACAAATTAAACAAATTAATTAATTAATAAATGAATTAAAAAATTAAAATTAAACAATTAATTTGTTTGTTCAATAATTTAACAAATTAATTAATTAACAAATGAATATTAAAAAATTAAAATTAAACAAATTAATTAATTAATAAATGAATTAAAAAATTAAAATTAAACAATTAATTTGTTTGTTCAATAATTTAACAAATTAATTAATTAACAAATGAATTAAAAAATTAAAATTAAAAAAATTAAAAAATTAAACAAATTAATTTAACGGACGTCGGTATATAATACTCATATCATAAACCGACGTCAGGTTACGTTGTAACGTAAGCCAAATTCAAACCTAAACCGAAGTCGGTATAGGTTTACGGACCTAAGCCGACGTTCGCGTGAACTGACGTCGCCATATGTTTAAAACTTAAACCGACTCGGTATTTGATTGTCAATTTCACCCGACTCAGCATTTTTTGTCCATGTTAACCGACATTGGTATATGTGTGAAAATGTAAGCCGACGTCGATGTAGTATCCAGCGTAAACCGATTCGGCCTTTGGTGGCTCACTTAAACTGACGTCAGGTTATATGGTCACACATAAGCCGATCGTTTTCTCATATCATAACTCTACCAAATCTTTATATGCAGTTCAAATCCATGCAGATTCTAACCAAATACAATATAATCTAACCTTTATTATGAATGCCCAACATGTAAAAACACAAAGCAAATCTACAAATGACAAAAAATTGGAAAAGTCATACAAAATTTGAAAACGGAGAGTCAAAACGGCTTACCGGTCGTAATGAGTGAGGAAGACGTGCTCGTCGGTGGTGTACGGTGCTTACAGAACGACGGCGACGGCGTGCGGTGGTCGGGGTGCGTCGGGCAATAGATACCGAGAATCTTCCATTTTTACACCGAATTTTTGATTTATATAGGGTGGGCAGTTACGTAATTTCCGCTTTCCTTTTTTTTTTTTTTTAAATTTCAAATTGGTGGTAATTTCTTAATTTTATTTTAGGGGTAATTTGGGTATCTTGGGTATAAGATGTAATTTATTTGTTTGAGAGGTTGAAATGGAAATGTTTTTAATTTGGGGGTTAAAAATATATTTTATGTTATTGAAGTGGTTAATTTTGGTGTTTTTCACTTAATAATACATTTTCATTGATGAGATAATTGTTAATTGTTAATCTTAGATTTTATATTGCCCAAATGAGTATGATTTTCAAAGAAATGATCAAATGTTTTCTTTATTTCTTTAGTCTTAGACTGCTTTTCATGCTCATTCCTTGTATTATAGTGTTATGTTAAACTTGGTGAACTAATGTTTGCATTAATTCTTTTTCTAAAAACTATTGTCAACAGAATCTGTTTCATTGTTGTCTCTGAGAAGCCTCTGAAAGAAGAAAATAACATTTAGATAGGGGAATTGTACACTTTTCGTCAATATGATTAACAATATATAAAGTCATATATATATATATATATATATGCATATATATAAAATTAAATTTGGATGTTTAGTAGTGATATTCATATAAGCACATATGATTAACAGTACAGGGGGCATAGGGAACTAAAACAGCTTGGTTTAAAATCATAATGTCTAGTTTGTCATTTACTTTCCGATATCTACAATACACTTGGGAACCTGACTTCAGTTGACCTTTCCTGGTTCCTGCTTACAAGATATATATTTTTATTCCTGAGTTCTCCGATTGTGATTTCATGAAAAGGATGAAGTAGTGGTGACCGACGAGAGAGAAGCTGATCAGATACAAGCTGCATGGTTGGCCGAGATCTTGGATCAGTATGTGTGCATGCTAATGCTATTGTGGCTACGAGAGCCACATGTTGAGCATCCTGTTTTGTTTTGGGAGTCGAGAGACGGGGATCTAATATATCTTGCAACTTTGTATGTTGAGCAGATGATGATGAAAAGACTGAAAGAAGATCTCTTGGGATTCTTCCCATTAGTGTTTCCATCACCAAGACACCAAAGCTATAGACATCGCATTTTTCATTTACGGTCATGGTGTAGGCAAGTTCTGCGTTTTAAGGACAAAAGAGTCGGAAAATTATTAGAGAAGAGACATGTATTTTTAGAACCCTCTCTGAAATAGGGAAAAAACATATTCCTACTACATGAAAAACCAACTTCTACGACAGAAATTACAGATCATTTTTACATGAAATATATGTTTTTGTAGGATAATTAATGTTGCTTTGTCACTTAATTTCATGAAGAACTATGGAATAAAGAACACCTATTAGGAGATGTGTTGATTTTTTGTTTAAATTAGCCTTGTTAGCAATCCCACATCTAAAACATAACAAATGGTGGGATGTTTGGTGGACTATAAATAAGTCCTTTAGTTAATTGATTTTGTACCCCAAAAATAAACAAGAATTGTAAAAGATCCTTACATTTGTATTATTCTTGTTTTCTCCCCATATATTTCTGGGTTTTTGGATCTTACCCAGATTTTGTAATATTTTGCTTTGAAGCTAGTGGAAGTTTTCAGCGGCGCCCGTGGACGTAGGTTTTATACCGAACCACGTAAATTCTGGTGTGTTCTTTCTTTTTTTGCTTTGCATTTATTTTTCTGCTTTTCTGCTTTATTAGTATTTGTTATTTATATTTAATAGCTAGCATTAGTAGTTGTGTATTTGTTTAATTTCCGCTGCGCACAACAAGTGGTATCAGAGCCCTAGGTTTCGATTGATCTGGAAAATTATCTAGGGCATTAGCTAGCTATTAAATATTTGTTTGTAGAGCTTCGGTGTTATTTTGGAATAGTTACAATTTAGGGAAGCTCTGTCAAAAAGACTATAATTGTCTAAGGAGACTGGATTTTAAGTGGGACCGTTTGTGACCCCTCCACCCTTTCCTGGGAGTTTACCTTTTGAGTACTATTCATTTGATCACCAAGCTATTGGCATAAAAATTTTTGGTGTAAAGCAGAAATGTCTTCATCTTCACATGTAAAAATTGAAGTAGAGAAATTTGATGGTCGAAATAATTTTGGCCTATGGCAAAGCGAAGTTACGGATGTCTTGTATCAACAAGATTTGGATATTGTTCTGGAAGAAACAAGACCAGAGAATATTGAGGAAAAAGATTGGGAGAGGCAAAATGCGAAGGCATGTGGTTTAATTCGCTCATGTCTCTGTAGAGAGCAGAAGTATCCGTTCATGAAGGAAACCTCTGCTAGTAAATTGTGGAAGGCGCTAGAGAACAAATATATGAAGAAAAGCAATGAGAATCGGCTATATTTGTTGAAGAGGTTGTACCGTCTTCAGTTGAAACCAGGTTTGAATATCAATGACCATATTGATAATTTCAACCGTTTGTTAGCTGATTTGTTGAATTTGGATGAAACGTTCAAAGATGAGCAGAAGGCCATGCTGTTGATAGGATCTCTTCCTGATGAGTTAGATCATTTGTGCATTACACTTATTCATGGGAAAGAAAAATTGTCCTTTGAAGAAGTGTGTGCAGCTTTGCTTAATTATGAAATTCGCAAGAAAGATCAGAAAGAGAATAGGGATGAATCAGCAGAGGCGCTTACAGTTAGGGGAAGAAGTAAGAGTCGGAAACAGGAAAGAAGGGGCAGATCACAGTCAAGGAAAAGACCTGATAAAGATGAATGTGCCTTTTGTCATGAGAAAGGGCATTGGAAGAAAGATTGTCCGAAGCTGCAGAAGAAAGATAAGGGCAAGGGTAAAGCTACTTCCGATGTATATGTAGCCGAACATGAGGAAGAAGATTTTGTGTTGGTTAGTCTATCATCAACATCTGGATCTGGTGAGTGGATTTTAGATTCGGGTTGTACTTATCATATGTGTCCACATAAGGAATGGTTCTTCAACTTCGAAGAGCTAGATGGTGGAATTGTGCTCATGGGTAATGATAACTCATGCAAAACTAAGGGGATAGGTTCAATTCGATTGAAGAATCATGATGGATCGACCAGAGTTTTGACAGAAGTTCGGTATGTTCCAGATTTGAAGAAGAATCTCATATCATTGGGAGCCTTAGAATCTAAAGGCTACACGGTATCTATCAGAGATGGAGTTATGAGAGTGGTATCTGGGGCTTTGGTGGTAATGAAAGGTACAAGGAAGAACAACTTGTACTACTACAATGGTAGTACAGTTACTGAATCAGCAGCAGTAGTATCAGAGAAGGATGTTGATTCAGATATGATCAGGTTATGGTATATGCGTCTGGGACATGCAGATGAGAAAGCTTTAAGCAGTTTGGTGAATCAAGGCTTGTTGAAAGGAGTAAGAACCTGCAAGTTAGATTTTTGTGAACATTGTGTTCTGGGAAAGCAGACGAGAGTGAAGTTTGCAACTGCAGTTCATGATATTAAAGGTATTTTGGATTATGTTCACTCTGATGTGTGGGGACCCACTAGGACAGCCTCCTTGGGTGGTAAACACTATTTTGTTACATTTGTTGATGACTTTTCCAGAAGAGTTTGGGTATACACAATGAAGAAAAATGATGATGTACTTGGGATTTTCCTTAATTGAAAAAAGATGATTGAGACTCAGACTGGGAGAAAGATTAAGTACCTCAGAACAGATAATGGAGGTGAATATTGCAGTAAATCTTTTCGAGAGATCTGTCAAGATGCGGGTATTGTACGTCATTTTACAGTTAGACACACACCACAACAGAATGGGGTGGCAGAACGCATGAACCGAACATTGCTGGAGAAAGTTCGGTGTATGTTGTCCAATGCTGGGTTGGGCAAGGAGTTTTGGGCTGAGGCAGTGACTTATGCATGTCATCTCATTAATCGCTTACCGTCAACAGCGATCGGTGGTAGAATTCCATTGGAGGTATGGTCTGGAAAGCCTGTTACTGATTATGATTCTTTACATGTCTTTGGTTGTTCTGCTTATTATCATGTAAAGGAATCTAAATTGGATCCGAGAGCAAGGAAAGCTATATTTGTGGGGATGTCTTCAGGGGTGAAAGGGTATCGTCTTTTATATCCTAATTCGAAGAAGATAATCTTCAGCAGGGATGTTACTTTTGATGAGTCTTCGATGTTGAAAAAGAAAATAGAAGATATTGTTGAGAGAAATCCGCAACAGGTGGTGTCTACTCGGAAGCAGGTGGAGTTTTTTCAGAAACAGATAGAGTCAACAAATAATCCAGCTAGAATTGTTGATGCAGATGATGACACTCCTATGACAGAGGAGGTTACTGAAGAAGAAGTAGAAGAAGAGGTTCCTACCCAAGAACCTTCGCAACAACAAGAATCAATTGCAATAAATAGGCCAAGATGTGAGATTCGCAGACCTGCTCGTTTTGCTGATATGGTGGCCTATGCACTTCTAATTGTAGATGATGATGTTCCTTCCACTTACAGAGAAGCAGTCCAATGTTCTGAAGATGATAAATGGAAGAAAGCTATGGATGAAGAAATGCAGTCTCTTCGGAAGAATGAAACTTGGGAGCTAGCTCAACTACCGAAGAATAAGAAGGCAATTGGGTGCAAATGGGTATTTACTAAGAAAGAGAGATTTCCAAACAAAGAAGATGTTCGCTACAAGGCAAGGTTGGTGGCCAAAGGCTACGCTCAGAAGGAAGGGATTGACTACAATGAGGTATTTTCTCCAGTTGTGAAACACTCTTCTATTAGAATTCTATTGGCCCTTGTAGCTCAATTGGATTTGGAACTAGTTCAAATGGATGTAAAAACTGCATTTTTACATGGTGATTTGGAAGAGGAAATCTATATGATTCAGCCAGATGGATTCAAGGTTGCTAGAAAGGAAAATTGGGCTTGCAAATTGAAGAAATCGCTTTATGGTTTGAAACAGTCTCCGAGACAATGGTACAAGCGATTTGATCAATTTATGATAGGTCAAGAGTACACCAGAAGCAAATTTGATTATTGCGTATACTTTCGAAGGCTACAAGATGGTTCCTTCATCTACTTGCTCTTATATGTTGATGATATGCTGATAGCTTCTAAGAGCAAAGTGGAGATTGAGAAGCTGAAGACTCAGTTGAGTTCAGAGTTTGAAATGAAGGATTTGGGTGAAGCTAAGAAGATTCTCGATATGGAGATTAGCAGAGATAGAGGAAAAGGCAAGGTTTGTTTGACTCAGAAGCAATATCTGATGAAGGTATTACAGCGTTTTGGTGTATCTGAACAGTCAAAACCTGTAAGTACACCACTTGCTCCTCATTTCAAGTTGAGTGCATCATTATCTCCGAGTACTGATGAAGAACGAGAGTACATGTCTCGTGTTCCGTATTCTAATGTGGTTGGTAGCCTGATGTATGCTATGATGTGTACAAGACCTGACATTTCGCAAGCAGTTAGAGTTGTGAGCAGGTATATGCATGATCCTGGTAAAGGACATTGGCAAGCTGTGAAATGGATTCTACGGTACTTGTTAAAAACCGTAGATTTTGGTTTGGTATTTCAGAAGGAAGATTCACTTGGTCAGTTTGCAATCGGATATGTAGATTCAGATTATGCTGGTGATTTGAATAAACGACGATCAACTACTGGATATGTATTCACTCTTGCGAGAGCTCCTATAAGTTAGAAGTCTACTTTACAGTCAACAGTTGCTTTGTCTACGACAGAAGTAGAGTATATGACATTGACAGAGGCTGTGAAGGAAGCAATTTGGTTACAAGGATTACTGGTAGAGTTGGGAGTGGGACAGAAGAATATTGCTATTTACTCGGATGGTCAAAGTGCCATTCATTTAGCAAAGAATCCGGTATTCCATGTTCGCACCAAGCATATTGATGTCCGATATCACTTTGTGCGGGAAATTCTGAGTGAAGGGTCGATTTTCTTACAGAAAATTGAGACTGCTGATAATCCTACAGATATGATGACCAAAGTGGTGACAGCAATCAAGTTCAACCATTGTTTGGACTTGATCAACATTTTGAAAGTCTAAAAGGCATATATGAAGGCATTGCTAAAGGCTAATATACGCCAAGGTGGAGATTTGTTGATTTTTTGGCTAAATTAGCCTTGTTATCAATCCCACATCTAAAACATAACAAATGGTGGGATGTTTGGTGGACTATAAATAAGTCCTTTAGTTAATTGATTTTGTACCCTAAAAATAAACAAGAATTGTAAAAGATCCATACATTTGTATTATTCTTGTTTTCTCCTCATATGTTTCTGGGTTTTTGGATCTTACCCAGATTTTGTAATATTTTGCTTTGAAGCTAGTGGAAGTTTTCAGCAGCGCCCGTGGACGTAGGTTTTATACCGAACCACGTAAATTCTGGTGTGTTCTTTCTTTTTTCGCTTTGTATTTATTTTTATGCTTTTCTGCTTTATTAATATTTGTTATTTATATTTAATAGCCAGCATTAGTAGTTGTGTATTTGTTTAATTTCCGCTGCGAACAACAAGATGATTGCATTAATACTGTGCAATGCAAGCAACCTAAGATAGATATGACAGATTGCCAGTTTAAACTATTTGACAAACTGTAAAGGATATAAAATTCATGAATAATGAAAGCAGTGAGAAAAGAAAAGCTTACCCGGGGCAAGATACCCAAAAGTGCCAGCAAGAACAGTTTTATTAGATGAATCAGGATCAAGAAGTCTAGCTGTGCCAAAATCAGAGACAAAAGCCTCCAATTCTGAGTTCAACAGGATGTTGTTGCTTGATATGTCTCGATGAACAATTGGTGGAGTGCAATTATGATGCATGTCGGACAAGGCATGTGCAGCGCCTTTGATGATGTTCACCCTTTTGGTCCAACCTAATTCCATAGCTTCAATATCATTTCTGAGGACGGCAAATAAGCTTCCCTTTTCCATATATTCATAAACTAAAAACATGCTCCGTTTGTGTAAACAGAATCCATGAAGCTTCACGATGTTTCTGTGCCTTATTTTTGTCAATATTCTTACCTCATTTCTGAAACTTAGGTCAAAAGCTGGTTCCTCCGCTTCAAAACGGTGAAATTTCTTCACGGCAACAACTTTTCCACTAGGTAACTGCACTTTATAAACACTACCATACCCACCAGTTCCAATACAGTATCTAATGTCAAAGTCGTCTGTTGCTTCAATAATATCCTTGTATGCAATTCCTCCATCATAGCTCCATATTGAAAACATGTCCCCGTTCTTTGTTGCTCTTGCTTCGGATTTGGTATTTTGAAATTTAAGCCGATAGAGAAATATACATCTAAGAAGCAATAAGGTAATGAAAATAGTGATTGGGATAAATATCTTAATACGATTTAGGAAAGTGTGTCCTTTTGAAGATGAAGAACAAGGAAGAAAATCTGAGAAGTCACGACATAGTTTCTTATTGCCAACAAATGCACCAGGTTGAAAATTATACCAGATATGATCTGTGATTTGCCCTGTTAAAATATTGTAGGACAAGTTGATGTCACGTAATGTAGCAAGAGAAGGGGGAATGATGCCTGAGAGATTATTGTAGCTGAGATCCAACAGCATTAGGTACCTGAAATTCCCAAGTTGGAAAGGTATCTCACCGCTGAGCAGATTGTGACTAAAATCAAGCCTGAATAGCGTAGAAAGTTTACTAACTTGAAGGGGAATGCTTCCATTTAGATGGTTGCCATTCAGCATCAAGTACTGTAATCCTGAGCAATTCTCAAGATGACTTGGGATTTGTCCACTCAGCTTGTTATTCGATAGCTTAAGAATATACAAATTAAAGAGTCTTCCAATTTCTGGTGGTATGAGGCCAGAGAGTTGATTTGTGGACATATCAAGAGCCTTTAGTTGAGTTAATTGGACAATCTCATCAGGTATGTTGCCATACAACGCATTATTGGAGAGGACCAACCAAGTCAGTGACTCCAAGTTTCCAATTTCTTTTGGAATGAAGCCTGTAAGTTGGTTGGACTGCAGGGATAGGTAACTCAAACTGGCTAGATTACAAATAGACTTAGGGATTGAACCACTCAAGTTGTTATTTGCAAGGACTAGTTCAACAAGATTCTTCAAATTTCCCAATTCTATAGGGATGGAGTCATTAAGTTGATTGGAATCGAGAGTGAGAACTGTCAAGTTGTTCAAATTACCCAAAGCAGAAGGAATTGGACCAATAATATGATTATTACTGATCCTGAGATCAATGAGATTCTTCATATCTCCGAGTTCTACGGGAATGAAACCATTAATTTTGTTGAAGTCAAGTACCAAATACCTCAGATTGGTTAATAGACCTAACAATGAAGGTATTGGACCATTCAACTTGTTACTAAACAAGTCTAGAGTTTCCAAGTTGTTCAACTTTCCTATTTCTTCAGGAATGGACCCGTTGATTTGGTTTCCATTAAGGTACAGAGATCTCAGGTTGGTTAAACGACATACAGCTGAAGGGATTGGACCTGTAAGCCAGTTAGTACTCAGCTTTAGAGTCACCAGATGCGTCATGTTTCCGATTTCTGTAGGTAGACCACCTTTAATTCTATTGGAATACAGAAGCAGATGGGTGAGTTTAGTTAAAAGACATAAAGTTGGAAGGATCTGTCCAATCAGCTTGTTGTTTCCCAAGTTCAAAACGACAAGATTCCTGAGATTTTGCAACTCTGGGAGGATGGAACCATTTAATTTATTGTTACTAATGTCAAGCTCCACTAACTGGATGAGTTTTCCAAGTGAATGGGGTAGCTCACCTGTTAAATCATTTGAGGACAGGTTCAGGTATATGAGCTTTGAAAGGGTACCTATCTCTGGTGGAATGGTCCCGTTAAGTTTGTTTCCACAGAGATTCAGACTGATAAGATTTGGGAAGGAAGAAAAATTCAGTCTTGCAAACTTATGACCAACCTGGTGGTAGTACCTGTTTGGCAAGGAAATCATGATGATGCTTCCTGCATTGTTGCAAACTATACCGGGCCACTTGCAGAAATTTGAGATGTTGGTATAGTCACTCCACCATCCACTCTCGAGCAAAGCTTTGCCTTCCAACTCTTGCGGAGATGATGATTTAGAAGTGTAACCAAAAGCAATAATACTAACTGATATTACTAGCACCGTTGCTCTTGCTATTCTAATTGCCATGTCCAAGTGCATTTTGGTGCGTTCGAATGCAGCAGGTTAGTTGCTTGGTCTGTTCAGAAATTTTTCGCACTTAAAAGAGGACCTTGTGTCAAAATGTTAAACAAGTGCATAAAATATTGTTCAATGCTAAGCATGGACCACTTCATGTAGGGGCACGCAATAATCTCTTTTGGACCATTTCATGCTCTACTGATTAGTTTAATTCCCTTGTAATTGTCATGGAAATAAAAAAATATCTGGTAGTTCCAATGAAAGTTCCGCGATATACTTTCCATATGTTGAAATTTGTCTTTTATGTGGTGGTAGGCAGCTGCATTTCTTGACTTTTGAGGCAAAAATTCAGCCACATTAGTGCAAAAATGCAATACCGTATACACCAATTTGTTAATGTTAACGTGTGATTAGACCACCGTAATTAGAAAATGTATGAATTCTTCAATTGTTAGTTTTGATGAAATTTCGTCAATGGAAAAACCATTTATTGTCTTAAACATCTTTTGAGAATCAAGCGTCATATTTAGTTGTTAATGGTGACGACCATAAATTAGACTTCTTCAAGTATGAGACGTCTGGTATCATCTTTTCTGACATTATTGAACATCATTTCTATGATTAATTTCTGCCAGAGGAAAATCATCTTTATTATTATTATTATTTATCTCATAATTTTTTTTATTTAATTTTTTATTTTTTTTTTCAAATTAATCTCTACCATCCATCTTAAGATGGACGGTGGAGATCTCACTCTTTTTTTTTAATTGTTTTTAATTTTTACATATTAATTAATGTTATGGGTAATTTAGCGATCAGACTAATCGGGCCCAGAAAGATCTACAGTGCAGGTCCAATGACCTAAAAGGCTCAATTGATCCGCCTTTTTTCTAGTCCACCTTCCTAATAAGGGATCCATTCGTGATCGCTGGTTTTGTCCGTTGGTTTTGACTGTTGGTTCCATCTGTTAGCCTGTCCGCTCATTCTGACCGCTGATCGTTGTCGCTCAATCTGACCGTTGGTTCTGACCGCTGGCTCTGGTTCTCACCGCTCAATTGTGACCGCTGGCGGTGACTGTTGATTCTATCCGACAGGCTATCCGCCAGTCTGACCGCTGACCATGGTCGTCTAGTCTGACCACCGAGGCTGTTCGACATCCGTCAAAGGGAGTCATCCATCAGACCTATTTTGTCCAGACTTATTCGTCTAAGCTCATCCGTCTGGTTGTTCGGTGATTTCTGGCCGTACTCACATGCCTATTCATACACGAAATTGCCTGCCTATTCTCATAGCCGATCGCAAAGGTATTAATTCAAGATCTGCCTTCTCAACTCTCTAAATGTCCAGATCATCAGAAGCTAATCTATTCGCCAGTTGAAATGAGTACTCCGCCTGCTGGAAAGTCCATCTCATCTATGCTTCTCATAATCGTTAGTCAACAGAAGTCAAAGAAGTCATGCAGACTACAGTGGTGAAACGTGCCATGCACGCCATCTCTGCCAGAGACTACGGCTAAGTTCTTGATAGCCTATCATGATTTATGTAGATCAATCGCCCGAAATCTCCTTTGGGCAGACCTTAGAAGCGACGTATTCGACCGCATTAAATGTATTTTCGGTCGCATTTAATGTACTATCATCGCATTAATTGAAATCCTGGCGTATTAAATGCGGTCCATCATTGTAACTGTAGCTTACTGTACGCTTTTATCTTATTCTATTTAACTGTAACATGTCTCCTTTCTCTATAAATAGGGGACAAATGTCCTTGAAAAGGGGATCCCCGATTCTGAGTGCTGTTATTATGCCAAAATAGTGAGAGAGTGAACAGTGGACGTAGGCTTTTTTTTGGGCCGAACCACTCTAAAATCTTCGTGTTTCTCTACTCCTCACCTCTGATCTCTTCTTCTTGTTCTTCTTACTTTGCATGCCTTCTATTAACAACCTGAAACTGCAGCTTGAGCCCAAAAAACAACCTCGTTGATTAAGGATCCATTTTCCGACGTTAACATTTTTGACGTTAGAAGGAGTGGCTCATCTTCAGTTTCGTCACCTTTTCTTACTTCTTAGCTTTCGAAGCTCATCCTTTACTCGCTATGGTCAGAGGGAAGATTCCCAAGCATTTTTTAAAAACTCGGCCAAGTACTCGCCGAGTACCCGCCGTTCGGCCGAGTGCCGAGCCGAGAACCCCCAGATCGGTGGGTTCGAATCGGCTACTATTAAAAATCAGGCCCCACTCGGGCCGACTCGACCCAGCTCGGATCGGCCAAGTCGGCCTTTTTAAAAAAATTTTTTTTTGCCATTTTGGCGTCATGTATTTCAGAATTCAGATCTGGCTGCTTTTTCAGTTCTTCTTTCGCTCAGATCTGGCTGCTTCTGCACTTGTGCTTCAAGTTCAACCTGCTGTTCTGCTTCTGTCCGCCGTGTTGCCTTTGAGTCTGCTGCCGCCGGTTGGTGTGCTGTCGCCGGTTGGAGTATTGGGTGCATATCTTCTGCTGCGTTGCTGCCACTGTCGTTCGTTGGTGTGTCGTGTGCGATGTCTGCTGCGTTGCTGCCGCTTTCGCCGACGCCGAGTGGGGTGCGACTTCTGCTGTCGGTGTCGTCCGTCGCTCCTCCTACTGCAGTCGCCGACTTGCTGCCACTGTTGTTCGTTGGTGTGCAACGTCTGCTGCGTTGCTGCCGCTTTCGCCAATGCCGAGTGGGGTGCGACTTCTACTGCCGGTGTCGTCCGTCACTCCTCCAGCTCCTACTGCAGTCGCCGACTCGCCGTCGCTGTGAGTCCAGTCATTTTGTTTGTTTTCAATTTTTTTTTTGTTTTTTCATTCTGTTTTTTAATTTTGTTTAGGATTGCTGGATTAATGATTGATGGATTTGTGATTTATTTGTTGCATTGATGGAAATGAGATTATAATATAGGATTGGAAATATATTATGTGATTTATGTTATATTATCAATTTAGAAGCAATATATTGTTTGACAATTGATGTTTGTGTTAAAAATTTCTATGCTCAAAGCTATATTTGATGATTAGGTTGATATATATTCATCAATTATGGATAATGAATCTTCGGGAGCTTCCGTTACCCCATCTCTCAAACGAAACTCAAATGATGTTGGATGGGATTATGAAAAATTGATTGATCCAAACGTTATGGAAAAAGTGCAGTGCATATTGTGTGGGAAGATTATGTTTGGAGGGATACATAGATTGAAAGAACAAGTAGCTCACATATCCGGAAATGTGGCTAAATGTCCAAAGGTGAAACCGGAGGATACAAATAAATGTAGGAATGCACTTATGGAGTCAAAAAATAAAAAGAGAAATAAGATGATGGAGGAGAAATTGAATAGAGGAGAAGTAAATATCGATGGATCAGAGGAGATGGAAGACGTAGAGGTAGGAGGGGTAAGGAAAGAGTCTCATCATCTTGGCCCAATAGATAAGTTTACAAGACCCATTAATCTGGAGTTATCATCAAATTCAAGGAAGTCAATGCGACAACAAAACATTAATGAAGCACTTTTTAAAGAGAGACTCGATCATGTGCACAGTTGGGTAATAACTTGGATGTTTAATAAAGCCGTTCCGTGGCATATTATTGTGAATGATGATTTCATGCGTGCTTGTGAAGCAATTGGTCAGTTTGGGCCTGGTTATAGGCCTCCAAATTATTATGAAATCGGGGAGCAATATTTGCCAAATAAGGTGGAAGAAACTAAGTTATTATTGAAAAGGCAAGAAGAAGAGTAGGCTAAAAATAGATGCTCAATTATGACGGATGCTTGGACGGACAGGAAAAGGAGGAGCATAATGAATTTATGTGTGAATTGCAGGTATAAATTTCATATAATTTATCTATTATACAATATTAGTTGCATATTATATTATTTAATTTATGTTTAGGGTTTAGAACCTAGTTCTACATTTGATATTTGATTATTACAGGTTAGAAACCGCTTTCCTTTCTTCTAAAGAGTGTTCTGATGTGGCACACACTGCAGAACACATTTTTGAATATGTGAATAGATGCATTGAACAAGTAGGACCTGCAAATGTTGTTCAAATAGTAACCAACAATGCTAGCAACAATATGGCTGCTGCCAAGATTTTGAAGGAGAAAAGGCCAAACAAATTTTGGACCTCATGTGCTGCTCACACCGTCAATCTCATGTTGGAAAGTATTGGCAAGCTTCCCAGGTTCAGCAAGTATATTGAGCAAGCAAAGCAGCTGACAATCTTCATTTATGCTCATCATAGGACTTTAGGAATGATGAGGTCTTTTACGAAAAAGAAGGATATAGTAAGGTCGGGAAAGACTAGATTTGCATCTGCTTTCCTTACTTTGCAAAGCTTGATGGATAAAAAAAATGCTTTGAAGACAATGTTTGGTAGTGAGGAATTTGAGAAGTGCAAATACTCAAAAAGTAAAAAAGGGAAATTGGCCTACGAAACTGTTATGAGTTTGGCGTTTTGGAATGGTGTAACATGTTGTTTAAAGGTTTTTGCACCTTTGATTAAAGTGTTGAGACTGGTAGATGGGGATCGAAAGCCATCAATGCCTTGGTTATATGGAGAACTAAGAAAGGCTAAACAAGACATTAGAGAGACCTTAAGCAACTTGGAAAATAATTATCGACCAATTATTGAAAAAATTGATGAAAAAATGAAAGGTCGACTAGATTCTCCTTTACATAAAACGACATTTCTATTAAATCCCTATTACCACTTTAAGGATTCAACCATTTCCGATGAATCTGAGTTGTTGAGTGGCTTTATGAAGTGTGTGGAGATTTTTCATCATGGTGATATAGCCTCTCAAGATGTAATTATCATGACGGAATGGCTATTATATCAGATGAAGCAGGGTTCTTTTGGGAGACCGTTGACCATTAGAGGATGTGATAGCGATTCTAAGGATCCAGGTAAAAGATTGAACATTCTAATTCATATATATTGTTTTTAGTTGTTTAACTTGTTTACTAATTTCTATATTATATTTTTCACATTGTATTTATGCAAATATATCTTCCACTAACTAGTTCTACATTTGACTATGTTTTATGGTGTAGTTACTTGGTGGAGCATGTTTGGAAGCCACACACCTAACTTGCTTAACTTGGCAAAAAGGATTATTTCACTGACAACTAGTTCATTGGGATGTGAAAGAAATTGGAGTAGTTTTGAATGGGTAAGTGCAAATGTGTAATATCCATAACTTATTTTTAATGATTTAAATTTTATTTGTTTACTGATTTATTCAATTTTAATTTTTATATCTTATGTAGATACATTCGAAGAAAAGTAATAGATTGAATACGGATCGATTGAACAACCTAGTTTTTGTTAATTTCAATTCACAGTTATCAAGCAAAATGAACAAACAGGTTGAGAAGAATGTTGATGTGCTACTAGCAGCTAATGCTGATGCTGCTGATGCACAAGGATGGCTTGTTCGAGGGGGTGATGAGGATGATGAAGTATCGGTCGGTTTGGAACAACCGAGGCAACTTGATGAAGATGATTTTGATTCTGGAGAGGAGGAGGAGGGGGGAGGGGAGAAGAACATTGATGTAGAGTTTGAGTCCGACAATGAACAAGTTATGGAAGACGTTTATGGAGATGATGAAGATTGGTTGCGTTTTCCTCCTCGCCCTTAAGATTTTTAGGGCCTTAAGTTATTAACATGCTTTCATGGACTTTTCTTTTTGATGACTATTTTATTGTTGGCTTCTTGCTATATTACTGTTTACATACTATATATGATGTTGGTTACTTGGTTGTGTACTTGTGTTTGAGAATGAAAGAATGATGAGAGGCTTTAATTATAAGTAATTTAGATGTGAATCATATGATAGATTTATAAAATGTTGTTATTTTGGCATATTACATGTGGAATTGTTGGAAAAATAGTGGTTATGCTGTCGAAATTTTTAAGGTTGTAATTATGTAATTGTGTTAAAATGACTTTGAAGGTTGCATGAGATAGATTTTAAGGGGTTTTGTGGTCATATGATTATATTTTATTCTATAGAAAATTATTAAATTTTATTTTTTTACAAGTTTGACCTAGTTTGACCGTGGGTCAACAGTTTGACCGTTGACTGATGGTCAAACCGAGTACTCCCCGAGTACTCACAGCTCGCTGCCTCGTCGAGCCAGGCTCGAGTAGCGAGTTTTGGAACACTGTTCCGAGGGACTTCAATGTAATAGACAACCACCTTGAAGCCTCAGACCAACAACAGGCTATGTCTACTGGAGGGATACCCGACGCTGGTGCAGGGACATCTAGCGTGCCCGTAGCGGGGGACGCTCAAGGTATACCTCATTTTCCTACTCGCCAACCCGTGTCTAACTCTGTAGGGAGAGATGCTATGCAGGCGTTACAGCAGCGACAGGAGATGCTGGAGAATACAGTCGCACAGTTTATTGGTGAAGTCAAGACTCTGATCCGGACACAAGCCCAGCCTCCTCAGGGCCCGCCCCCCCCCCCCAGACTATTCTGATCCGGACACAAGCCCAGCCTCCTCAGGGCCCACCCCCCCCCCCAGACTATTCTAGGAAGAGATATTCCCCAAGGGAGGCGTGCAGAAGACCCCGATGCGAATAGAAGGGACGTCAGAGAGTTTGAACGAGAAGGGTCTGTCCATTCCTCCAGCTTGCATTCTAGTGCTTGGCTTTCTCGTGCCTGTAATGAACACTGACCGGAGCGAACTGGCCACAACCATGATCAAATCCCGGCCCGCGTAGGCAGAACGGGGTCTAGACCTAATGTTGGACGACTGGAGGCTAGGGATAATCAATCCCTAAGCAGGAGGGACAGACATTCTACTGTCGGGGGAGCCGAGACGCGGGGTACATTAGTTGCAGAACTCTTCCAAAGGATCCGACAGCTTGAGGCGTGGCCCAGAATATAGGGACAAAGGGGCTAGACCGGGGAAATGACCCCATTCACTTCAGAGATTGAGCTGGAGCCACTCCCTCCGAGATTCAAGGTTTCCAACATTCCCCAATATAAAGGGAACTCCGACCTTTACGACCATCTGGACGCTTTTAACATTCAGATGGATCTCTAAACTATAAGTCCGCTTGTAAAATATCGTGTATTCCCGGCTATGCTTGGAGATATCCCGCGGACAAGGTTTAGGAACCTTCCGCCCCGCAGTATCAACAACTGGGAAGAGTGCCAACAGAAGTTACTAAACCAGTACAAAGCATTGAAGAGGCGACTCGTGTCACCCTGCCACATTTTCACCATTTGTCAGTGTTCAGGTGAGTCGCTAAAAGATTATATTAACAGGTTCAGGCGCGAAGTAACAAATGTGGAGAACCTTACAGATGAAGGGGTACTGTCAGCTATCTTGTCAGAACTGAGAAAAGATGGGAAGCTATACGAGAGTATCTACAAATCTCCTGTGAAGGATCTGGTAGAATTCTACGAGCGAGCGGAGAAAGAGATCCGGTGGGAGGAGGTAACTAATCCTAGGAAAGCCAGTTCCCAGAGAGATGAAGCTGGTAGTTCCAGTCATGGAAGGAAGAGGAATAATGGAGGAAGTAACCCTGGGGGGCGAGTGGAGAGCCATCAGGTTGCCAAGAAGGCCAGGGATTGGCAAAGATCGGAGAGCAACCGGGGGCGAGAGCGGCCTCGATATCAAGGTCGATATAATACATATAATGCATTGTTTGATTCTCAGGACAGGATCTATGCGACTGAAAAGGATAGGGAGAATTTCGGGGGGCCAGCCCCCATTCAGGCTCCTAAAGGGCGAAGAGATAGAGGCAAGTTTTGTGCCTACCATAATGAAGTGGGATACAATACTTCGGAATGCTGGGCGTTCAAAGACGCCATTGAAGAAATGATCAGAAATGGTCGTCTGAGGGATTATATTGTAAGACCCCCAAGGTGACCATCCCAACAATAACGCCCCCACCAGCATTAACAAGAACCGCCAATCCAAAATCAGCCGGAGTCGGACTCTGTCCCAGGGCCTTCTATCAGAACTATCCATACCATTCACAGAGGTCATTCAGGAGCGGGGGAATCCAATAGGTCCTAGGAGCGGTTTGTACGTGAAGCGAGACGCGTCCAACCTGCGGGACAGAAAGAATCGGGCAGACCTGCCAAGAAAGCTAGAAGGGTATCAGAGGACATCGTGTTTACAGATGAAGATGTTCAGGATATCCGCCTCCTCCACAATGATGCTTTGGTGATCCGAGCGCGCATCGGTAACTCAATGGTCAAGAGGATCATGATCGACACAGGGAGCTCAGTGAACGTAATGTACAAGGATTGCTACGATCAAATGGGGATTGGTGACGATTAGGTCAAACCATCCCTTAAACCCTTTTATGGATTTACTGGAGACTCGGTCATCCCAGTTGGACAGATTAAATTGCCCTTGACCCTCAGTGACGCTGCCTACCAGTCCACGGTACTAGCAGACTTCCTCATCATCGACTCTCACTCTGCATACAATGTGGTGATGGGAAGACCTGCTATGAATGACCTCGATGTGGTCGTGCCCACCAAGGCCCTCACGGTGAAGTTTCTGACTCCCAATGGGGTAGGATGTGTGCGGGGCGAGCAATCTCTAGCTCGTCGCTGCTACGTGGACGCAATAAAAAGAGGAGTTCAAGGGAAGAGAACAGATGTGGTCCCGGAACAGGAGCTGCAGACAATCACTTCGTCAAGAATCAGCCACGACTTGGACCCCAGAGAATTCGATACATTTCAGAGTACCGGCCAAGTGGAGAAGCTTGAGGACATACAAGTCAGTGAAGCAGATACAACGAGATGTCTCAAGCTGGGCAAAAACTTGGCCTCGGAGGTAAAAGCCCAATTAACCATCTGCCTCAGGATGAATTCTGATGTGTTTGCCTGGAATCATGGGGACATGGTAGGGATTGATCCTAACATGATGACTCATAAGTTGAGTGTCGATCCCCACCACCGCCCGGTCTGTCAGAAAAGGAGGCAAATGAACCGGGAACGTAGCGAAACTCTAAAAGAGGAAGTAGACAAGCTCCTGGCCAATAAATTCATCCGAGAAGTCCAATACCCAACTTGGGTAGCTAACCCCGTATTGGTAAAAAAGAAGAACGAGAAGTGGAGAACATGCATAGACTTCATAAATTTGAACAAAGTTTGTCCGAAAGATAGCTTCCCTCTGCTTAGAATCGATCAGCTAGTGGACGCGACAGCAAGGCATGAACTCCTTAGCTTCATGGATGCCTACTCGAGCTACAATCAAATCCTTATAGACCTTAATGACGAGGAGTGCACATTGTTCACAACAGATTGAGGATTGTACTGCTACAAGGTAATGCCCTTCGGTCTAAAAAATACAGGGGCTACTTATCAGAAGTTGGTGAACAGAATGTTTAAAAAACTGATTGGAAAGACTATAGAGGTATATGTGGACGACATGCTTGTCAAATTAGAGCAGGCTATAGACCATGTCTGCGATCTTGAAATGATGTTTCAGATCCTGAGGAGGTACCAAATGAAGCTCAACCCCCTCAAATGTGCTTTTAAGGTCTCCTCAGGTAAATTTTTGGGTTTTATAGTGAATAACAGGGGAATTGAGGCCAACCCAGAGAAAATCCAAGCTCTGCTAGACATGAGGTCACCAACCAACATAAAAGAGATTCAAAGTCTGAATGGCTAGATAGCAGCCTTGAGAGCAGATTTATGTCCAAAGCCTCCGACAAGTGCGCTCCGTTCTTTGAAGTGCTGAAGAAGGCCAAGAACTTCAAGTGGACAGAAGAGTGTGAGGCCGCGTTCCTACAGCTGAAAGAGTACATGGGATAAGCCCCGCTGCTGACCAAGCCAAAGGAAGGGGAAACTCTGACAGTCTACTTGGGGGTATCCCAGCACGCCCTGAGCACAGCTCTGACAAGAGAAGAAGAAAATGGAGCACAGGTTCCGGTCTATTATGTGAGCAAGAAGCTGGTAGAGGTTGAAACCAGGTACACCCCAATGGAGCTGCTCGCCTACTGTCTGGTGATGGCGTCCAGAAAACTGCACCCCTATTTCTAAGCACATAAGATAGAGGTTTTGATGAGGTATTCGCTTAAGCAAATCCTTCAGAAACCAGACACCTTCGACCGACTCATCAAATGGGCCATTGAAATCGCTCAGTTCGATATTGAATTCAAGTCAAGACCAGCAATCAAGGGGCAAGCGCTAGCAGATTTTATTGCTGAGTTTACCGGACCTGTGGACGATAGGGCTGAATCCTCTGAAGGTCCGTTCTGGGAGTTGTTCATAGATGGGTCCTCCTGTGAAATGCGCGTAGGGGCTATAATTCTTTTGATCAACCCAGATGGGGGGTAAGTTCCTCTGTGCCCTTAAGTTTGGTTTCAGAGCCACTAACAATGAAGCAGAATACGAAACACTGTTAGCAAGACGTCGCCTGGCTAAGAAGATGTAGGTTGAACGGCTCAGGATATTTAGTGACTCACAGCTGGTGGTTTGCCAAATAAAGGGAGAATACCTAGCCAAGGGATCGAAAATGACAATCTATTTGCAGAAGGTCTAGGAGTTACTGGGGCTTTCGAAAAATTCGAGTTGAACCAGATCCCGCGTGCCCAAAACTCCCATGCAGATGCATTGGCCAGCTTAGAGATCGCTCAGGACACAGACTGCACCGAAAATATACTTATGGAGTTCCTATCAAAGCCAAGTACCGAACTTGGCATAGAGGTGATGACTTTGACAGTGGCAACAAATTTATGGATGAACCAGCTGGTCGATTACTTACAAGAAGGAAAGTTGCTATAAGACAAGATGGAGGCCCGCCGCTTACGCATAAGGGCAGCAAGGTACTGCATTTACGGTGATGTTCTTTATAAAAGGGGCCTCTCAGCCCCCTTGCTCATGTGTGTTGATGAGCCGGAGTGCACCGCACTGATGAGGGACATTCATGAAGGGCATTGCGGCAATCACGCTGGGGGACTCTTCTTGGCCCAAAAAGCGCTCAGACAGGGATTCTACTGGCCAACTATGAAACAGGACCTGGTGAGAAAATGTGAGAAAATTGATAAATACCAGAGATTTTCTAAAGTTCCCAAAGCACCGCCAGCCTATCTCCGACAGATAATCAACCCATGGCCCTTCGCCATTTGGGGCATGGACCTGATCGAGCCTCTCCCACTAGGACGAGCAAGGTGCAAATACGCCATCGTAGCAGTTGATTATTTCACAAAGTGGGTAGAAGCAAAAGAGCTGGTCGAAATCTCCACGACGAAGGTTGAAAAGTTCGTGTGGGACAACATCATCTGCAGGTTTGGTATCCCCCAGCAACTTGTGACGGATAACGAAACCCAATTCACAAGCGAGCAATTCCAGGAGTTCTGTAGTGGCCTCGACATCGTCAAGAGCTTCTCAGCAATAGACCACCCTCAAGCTAACGGTTAGGTGGATGCCATTAATAAAATCATTAAACAGATTCTGAAGACCAAGCTTGAGGCTAAAAAAGGAGCATGGGTAGACGAGTTGCAAAAAGTGTTGTGAGCCTACCGCACAACTGTTCGCAACACTACAGGAGAGACTCTTTTCTCAATGGTCTATGGGTCCGAAGCCATGATTCCTACAGAATTTGAGGTCTTTAGTTACCGAAGGGCCAATTTCAACTCCGAAGACAACGATCAGCTCTTGGCTACTAACTTAGACTTGCTTGAAGAATGTAGGGAATTTGCTCGTCTGAGGGCGGCCATCTACCAGCAGAGGATGGCAAAACATACAACAAAAAAGTCCGGGTACACCAATTCAAACCAGGTGATCTTGTACTGCGAGAAGTCTTACCTGGCGCTCGCAAAACTAGTGAATGAGTGTTAGGACCATACGGGGAAGGGTCATATATGATCCATGAAGACTTAATGAACGGAGCCTCCCATTTGGTAGACATGAGCGGAGCGATGCTTCCAAGCGCATGGAACGCTATTCATCTAAGGCCTTATTACACATAATGTATTTTTTGTATTCTTATTACTACTCTGATGCCTATGTAAAACAAGCAGTGTACAGACATAGTGAAAACTACTCATCAATTATTATGAAATATCATTGACATAAAATGCTCATGTGTGCTCTTGTGTGTGAGGTACCCAACCGTGAAAAGCAAAGAGCCAGCTCAAAGCTCAAACATACGCTTGCCTTACAATGCTCAAACATGTGCTTGCCCTACAAGGCAGGAGAGGCTAAAACGGCCACGAGCCTGCGCACCTAATCGGCACTCGTTGATTGGCCTCCCCTTCCACACTTTCGCGTGCGAATAAGAATGAAAAGCTTGATCATCAAAATGCTGGGCACAACTCTCGCTGTAAATGTTCAGGTTCCGACCTTGTGAGCGCAGCTGGAGAGGTTCATTATGCTGTAAATGCTCAGGTTCCGACCTTGTAAGCATAGCTAAGGTCCCAACCTCCGTAACTCTTGCTGTAAATGCTCAGGTTCCGACCTTGTGATGGTAGCTGGAGAAGTTCATTATGCTGTAAATGCTCAGGTTTTGACCTTATGAGCGCAGCTGAGGTCCCAATCTCCATAACTTTCGCTGTAAATGCTCAGGTTTCGACCTTGTGAGCGTAGCTGGAGAGGTTCATTACGCTGTAAATGCTTAGACTCCGGCCTTGTGAGCGCAGCTTGAAAAATCGAACAGGTTGTATAGCTCAGGTATCGACCATGTGAGCACAGTTTGCTGTAAATACTCAGGTTTAACCTTGTGAGCGCAGCCGGCTGTATATGCTCGGGTCCCTACCTTTCGAGCACAACCCCTTATCAATCCCATTAGCGATCAGAAAAGTCAGCAAACAGCACCACATAATCAACATCTAATTCCTTCTCGACTCACATCATTTTATCAATATTATCTCACGATTGTATATGTTACGGTTGCACGAAGAGGAAGTCAAGTTATTTATTTGCCCTCCGGGACCCTTTTCTGCCCCTCAGGCTACTATGCATATTAAGGGCTATCTGTTGGAAAATATGCGTAACCCGGAGGGTTATCTTCCTTATTCTACCTTCCCAAAGGTACGCGTATGGGCGGTCAGCCCCTCTTGTGTATTTTTGATCTATTGCCTGCCTTACAAGATATGCCTGTTCACAATCTATTCTGATTATATATATATATATACACGAGGCTAAGAAAGTAGCACAACAAATCAACAAAGATCCCGCAAAAATAATGATAAACGAATAATTATGAAGCTTTATGAAATCAAATGAAAATGGCGTCTACAGTATCGATATTCAAAGATAAGCCTTATCGGTAATAAAGGTGAATGCTAAATTTATCTATCCTAAAAAGCTTTTGAAGAACTGGCAGGGGTATCCTTTGGATCCTTCATACTGGGGGTTCCTTGCGAAGATGAACCTTGCCCTCCGCTCGGTGTCGACTTCTAGAGACATGGAAGAGGATCGCTCTGGGTTGATGGGGCACCAGTCTGAGCAGGCGAAGACTCAGAACTCTTCTTCGAGGCTGCAAGAATTATCTGCCTCTGGACAGTTTGTGCGGCTTTTATCTCGGCCTCCCTGACAACTTTGGCTACATACTTCTTTACCTCCTCCACTGCTTCCTTCCCGAAGAATGAAAAATCCAGCTTATGGTGATGCTTCCACAAGGTGTACAGGAACTTGCTGCTCGTCTTATCGGTTGTCTTTTTACGAGCATTTAAGGCCCGGACCTCTGACTGATGGAACATCTCCCTTAAATGAGCAAGATTATTCCTCACCGTGGTTAGATCCCGCAACACCGACTCGTTCTTTTTCTCGGCATCATCAGCCCTTCTCTTCTGAAGGATGGCCTCGTGAGTGACCTTATCTACATTTTCAGTAGCCTGTTGGAGTGATGAGGCAGTAAGTTACCGAAGCTTTCTCTCATTCTCCAAGGACCCCTCCGCCTCCCTGAGCTTCTGCTCGAGCCCGTAAGCGTTTTCAAGTTTCTGCTTGAGCTCCCGGATAGTCTTTTTGGCAGCATCAAACTCCTCTTTGCGCTTCTTGTTTTCTGCCTCCAGCTTCCTGTTCGCCTCTTCGAGCGAGGCCTTCTCTCCCACCAAGTCAAGGAACTCCCGACGCATTTTCATCAGAGCCAATGAAGTCTGTGAAGGAAATGTATTAGCAATAAATATAGACAGGATACGTAATTGTAAGGTAAAGAGCGGAAACTACCAGCACATTGTAGTAAACGGCATAAGTGATCAGCTGGTCGTCGTGGACATGCTCTTGATAAACGTCCGGCTTGTCAGTTCCCAACAACTCTGGTAGCTTATCCAACAGGTCACTGAAGTATTCCCCTATATCAGCCTCGTGGGCCTGTCCCTCAGCAGCTCCTCCTATCATGGGCGATTTGCCCTTGCCCTTGGACATTAAACATTTGGCAGGAGGCTCCGTGGCTTCCTCTCCCTTGTCTTCGGCCCCTGAGGGTCTAGTTGTCCCACCTTCAAGAATTGAGACTCCTTTCCCAGCAGCCTCCTTCGGTGGGGGTATGTTCTTCACAATCTTCTTCCCAATGGTCTTATATTTCATTACCGGCTTTTTGGCAGACGGGTCGGCCATTGTATCCGGTAGATCTACTGCCTACATTGGAGGCTCTTTTGAACCCGTTATCTCTATCTCAGGCTCTCCTGTCTCAATTGCTGACGAAGGTGGAGGAGAGTACATATCAAGGTTCACCATACTTTTGGGTTTCTTTAGGGTTAGGGCAGAAGTACCTTCACCGGATCTTGTAAAAACATATTGAAGCTCCCGACTCTTTCGTATTCCTACGTCCGAAGCCAATCTCAGAGGCTTGGTTTCAGCTCCAGGTGCGAGCCCGTACTTCCCCAAGAGAGAATTCGTCGGGAAATAATCGTCCTCGGGGTCCTTCACCTCAGAAAACCTCTTAAGTGTCCTTGTCTCCTCGTCTGAAATATTGATCGAGCCTTTGATGAAAGCTACACACAAGGAAAGGAAATGTTAGTAATAATAAGGCATGATAGTATGTACATGTGTGCACGAGCAACGAGCAAAGGCATGCTCACCGGAATTAGAGTTAAAGTCAAAGTTGGTAAGTTTCAGCAAAGACAGACAGGACGCCTAAAACCAACGAGATTTGTAATCTCCTACATTTGACTTGCTAACTTTCTGTGGCAGAAGCGCCTTGTAGGGAGAATTACGAGTGGTCATATAGTAGATATCGTCCCGTTTTGTGGCTTGAGGACTGGTAGTGGACTTAAAAAAGAAAAAGCTCTGGATTGTATTTGAAGTCGATGGAGGAAGGCCGTTTCTGAGAAAGATGTAAGCTAGGGTAGTTATTTGGGCATAAGAATTTGGCGTAAGCTGGAAGGGAGCTATCTCTAGGTCGTTCAGCAGGTTGATCAAATATGAGGGGACTGGGAACCTAAACCCTGAATTCACATGTTGTTGGCTGATCGCTATGAACCCTTCAAGAGGATCAGCCACATGGTCACGATGAGCGGGGACCATGACGCGGCACCCGGAAGGAAAATGGAACGCCTCGGCTACGGTCTTGAGCTTCTCAAGGGTAATCTAGGAGTTGTGTTGGTAGAAGGTCTGGTTGGTGAAAGTTTCCTCTCGCCCAGAGGAACTGGACGCATCCCCGTTGCCCTGGGTGGTTGCGCTCGAAGAATCTCTGTCTTGTTGAGAAGAACCCTCCTCAAAGCCCTCTTCGCTATACATAACTCGTCGATATCGGCGTCCATGACTTGACATCTACAAAAGAAGCAGCTACTTAGGCCGTTGACAGCCAACCAGACCTAAGGAACAAAGAAAGCCTAAGTCTACTATGCCTAAGCGTCAAGCCGTGCGCCTAAGAAGCCATAAAGGAAGAGATAAGGACCTCATTTGACAAAGTCCCCTTCAGGTTGAAGGAGGAGAAGAAAAAGAAGCAGGTAAAATTACTTCACATGCATTCCAGGCCCGCCCGGACCAGAGGCAGTATGGAGACATTCTGTCCATGCCGATCCAGGTTCTCAGAAAGAATAGGTACCATGCAAAAAATGAAAAACAATAATAACGAGAACGATGTGAGTAGAGGGAAGGAGAAGGCCTTACCTTGAATGCAGCGGTGACCGGCGACGTCGGATGAAGACTGATGAAATGGGATGAAAAATCGAAGCAGAGAGAATGAGCAGCGAAGGAGTCTCTGATTTTTGAAAATGCCAGAAGAAGGAGAAAATGAAGCGTCGCCCTTCTTTTAAAAATAGTCAAGCCCCAACCGTTAGATCAAGACAGCTGTGTAACTGCCCCCAATCTGACGATATGGCGCGATTCCCGGGATTTTGTCATCATGCAGCATGTCAGTTGAGAGACATGCATTAAATACGCACGGCGCGTGGTGTGACTTGTAACCGTTGTTTGGGGAAGTTCCACGTGGTCTGGCAATAAAGCAAAATTTAAAAGATACCGTAACTGTTCCCGCCTTACCTGTTCGCTCAAGAATTTGTAGCTCCTGGTCCTCATTAAAGCACCAAGAGCTAGGGGGCTTAATGTTATGGGTAATTTAGCGATCAGACTAGTCGGGCCCAGAAAGATCTATAGTGCAGGCCCAATGGCCCAAAAGGCTCAAATGATCCGTTTTTCTTCTAGTCCACCTTCCTAATAAGGGGCCCATTCGTGATCACTGGTTCTGACCGCTGGTTCCATCTGTCAGCCTATCCGCTCATTTTGACTGCTGATCGTTGTCGCTCATTCTAACCGTTGATCGTTGTCGCTCAATCTGGTCGTTGGTTCTGACCACTGGCTCTGGTTCTCACCGCTCAATTGTGACCGCTAGCGGTGACTGTTGATTCTATCCGACAGGCTGTCCACCAATCTGACCGCTGACCGTGGTTGTCCAGTCTGACCACCGAGGCTGTTCGCCGGTTCTGTTCGTTTCAGACATCCGTTAAAAGGAGTCATCCATCAGACCTATTTTGTCCATACTTATTCATCCAAGCTCATCCACCTGGTTGTTCGGTGATTTCTGACCGTGCTCACATGCCTATTCATACACGAAATTGCCTACCTATTCTCATAGCCGATCGTAGAGGTATTAATTCAAGATTTGTCTTCTCAACTCTCCAAATGTCCAGATCATCAGAAGCTAATCTATTCGCCAGTTGAAATAAGTACTTCGCCTGCTGGAAAGTCCATCTCATTCATGCTTCTCATAATCACTAGTCAATAGAAGTTAAAGAAGCCATGCAGAATATAGTGCTGAAATGTGCCATGCATGCCATCTCTGCCAAAGGCTACGGCTAAGATCTCGATAGCCTATCATGATTTATGCAGATCAATCGCCCAAAATCTCCCTTGGACAGACCTCATAAGCGACGGATTCGACCGTATTAAATGTATTTTCGACCGCATTTAATGCACTGTCAGTCGCATTAATTGAAATCCCGGCATATTAAATGCGGTCCATCATTGTAACTGTAGTTTACTGTACGCTTTTGTCTTATTCTGTTTAACTGTAGCATGTCCCCTTTCTCTATAAATAGGGGACGAATTTCCTTGTAGAAGGGATCCCCGATTCTGAGTGCTGTTATTCTGTCAAAATAGTGAGAGAGTAAACAGTGGACGTAAGCATTTTTTTGGGCCGAACCACTCTAAAATCTTCGTGTTTCTCTGTTCCTCGCCTTTAATCTCTTCTTCTTGTTCTTCTCACTTTGCATGTCTTCTATTAACAACTCAAAACTGCAGCTTTGGCTCAATAAACAACCTCGTTGACTAAGGATCCATTTTTCGACGTTAACAATTAATTAATTCAATTAATTTTTTCCATTTTATAGTTTTTTATTTTTTATTTTAAATGAAAGGTGAAGATATTTTGATCTTTTAGTGTTTTTATCGTAAAACTACTAAAAATTTGGATGAAAGTCATTTTTGGTTGACAACAGGGTGTTTTGACTAACATTTTAAAAAGTTAGGACAAACTGAAATTATTTTTAATTTTAGGGGTTGTTAGATTTTTCCCTTATGAACAATTAAGTAAAATGATAATTTTCTAGTCACAAAAATAAGCGTTGTGTATACATATATGCACACAAACTCATGAAAGGATAATATCGAATATATTAATTAACAAATATGCGTTTTTCTTATATAGATACTAGGAATGATGCAATGGTACCCGTGGCACGAGCCTTTCAAAATATGAAATAATAATTTTGCTGAAAAAAGAAAAGCAGAAAAGATAAGTACATAAATGTGAAAGAAGCTCATGGATAATCCCATGATTGATCCAAAACAAGAAGGATTTTAATTAGCTCTTGAAGACAAGCAAGAGAGAGAATTGATTTTGTTGTGATGGGCAATCAGGGATGAGGATTTGAGTTGTTTTTATAGGCAGCAAAATGTTAATTCTTTTTTTTTTTCTTTAAATAATAATTAAAGTATATGCATGTATAACTAACATGTCGTCTTGATGTGACGTAATATGATTTATGATTCTGTAAAAGTAAATCACAAATTAAAATTATAATTTCCTAGTTTTATTACTATAAACCTTTTTTACCATGCTTCTATTTCTAGAGATGATCAATTGAAAATTCAAATTCCAAAATGAAGATAAATAAATTTTTGCTGAACTTTTTATTATTGAGGATGGTGTCGAATTCACTCATGACGTTGTATGGCTCCTCCCCAGGAAGCCACTGTCCCTCATTTGACAAGATAAATTGTGTGTTGAATTTCTACATATACAATCTTGTAATTTGTTAATAAGTAAAGAAAAAGGTTAGTCTTCACAAACTTTGTATGCAAACGTAGAAATAGTGCTTAACACTCATTTTCATAATTTGGTGTTAATTTTAAAATATATAATAATTTCAGTATTTTTTTTTTTTTTGGGGATTTTTATCTTAAAAGATGCCTCTATTACGTGGATAGGGAAGTCGTTTTTATGATGAGGCCCAAAATCCTCAAAGCTCATGAAAGTAATCCAGAACCATTATATCATGGTTTTTGTTCTTCAGTGCAACAAGCATAGATCGATAAGCACGTGGCTGCAGGGGATGGAATTGGAAGATGATTTTTTTAACCAATTTGTCAAACTGCCTCAAATGATTTTATGCTTCATATATAATATAATATAACATTTATCTTGTTCAAGATCCTAAAATTTAGAAATATGATTTTACCCGATTCTCGAACAATTGACTCTTAACTTGAAAAATTATTTAACTTTTTCAGAATTTTTAGCCGAGAAGGGAAATTGGTACTATCGGAGAATGACTAGCATTTCACGGAGCAATTTACTATAGCTTAAGTCAATTTCGAGTGATCATGCTTCAAATCATTGTAAATTTATAATAACTATACATTGATGCAAGCAAAACACAAATAGCTTGGTACTCTTATCAAATTTACTTATGATTAATTAAGTCGAAGCCTTCTGAAAGTATTATTAAGTGTTTTAGTGACATAGTCTATGATCTAATCATCCCAAAGTATACTAATCTTTCCATGTTTTAATAAGAAATTGTATTTGGTGAATAGTTTATATAATATTTTTAATTCTTGTAGTTTTATATTACATTTTTAATAAGTTAATCACACTTTTAAAGGTAGTAATTTGTCAAGTATTGTTGAAAACTTATGACAATGAGATCATCAAATTGTGATAAACATAAAATTCACATAAAGTTTTAGAAAGACCATTAACAGAAGAAAAATGTTGGTTTGACAACACGTCTGCATGTAATTAATTGATTGATCAAGGATACATAACTATTTTTTTTTTCCCTCTTGTCAAACTTGTTGTTTGGGCTAGAAATTTTTGCTTTGCTCTTTAATTCTACTAATGGACATGATAGACACATAGGCAATTAGGTTCACATCCAAGGCAAGACTCCTAAAGAATGACAATAATAATGAGACTATAGAATTTTGAGATCTTTTAATATTTGCATTGAAGAATAAATTGATAGTTTTCATTTTCAAAGGTGGCTAATTTGGATTATTATATCCAGATCATCCATCTTTATGAGTGGAAGTTTTGGATGTTATAGTTTCTTTTCAGAGTAATACACATTATCCTAAAGTCTTTAACTATATCTCCCCCCGCAAACTTGACATCCTCAAAGAATCGAGCATTTACTGACTCAAAAATCGATTTAGTCGTGGGATCATAAAACTTGTACCCCCTGAATCTTTCAGAGTATCCAACAAAATAACAACTCACAATCCTTGAGTCCAGTTTCCTTTCATTAGGACTATATGGCCTTGCATCAGCCGGACATCCTTAAACATGCAAATGCTTTAGACTAGGCTTCTTGCCTGTCCAAAGTTTATAAGGGGTTTTGATAGTTGCTTTAGTTGGAACTCTATTAAGGATATAAGCTGCAGTCTTAAGCGCTTTTCCCCATAGTGATTTCGATAAGGTAGAATGGCTAATCATACTCCTCACCATGTCCTTAAGTGTTCTGTTTCGTCTCTCAGCAACACCATTCATAGTGGGTGAACCCAGCATGGTGTACTATGGGACGATACCGCATTCCTCTAGAAACTTAGTAAAAAGTCCTGGACGTTGTTCAACTGAACCGTCATATCTATCATAGTACTCACCACCACGGTCAGATATGACGGTTTTGATTCTTTTGTTAAGTTGGTTCTCAACTTCAGCTTTATAATTTTTGAACACATCCAGTGACTGTGACTTTTCATGTATAAGATATATATAGTCATATCTAGAAAAATCGTCTATGAACGTTATAAAGTATTGTTGACCATTCCAAGCTATCGTAGGGAATGACCCACAAATATCTGTATGTATGAGTTCTAAGACGTCTAAAGACCTTTTGGCTTCAAATCTCCTTTTATTGGTTTGTTTTCCCTTTATACAATTAACACAAACATCAAAATCTGTGAAATCTAAGGGATCTAGAATTTTGTTTGACACAAGTCTCTCTATTCTCCGTCTGGAGATATGGCCTAATCTCTTGTGCCACAACGTAGCCAAATTTTCACTGGTTAATTTTCTCTTTGTACCTCGTGTACTTAAATGCAGAGATTCATTAAATGAAACAATTGAATCAATCAAATAAAGATTATCGTAACCTGACAAAGAACCGGAACCAACCAATTTTGAATCATGAAACAGACTAAATTTTTCATTCCTAAATAAACAAGAATAATCAGATTTGTCCAAAGCATAAATAGAAATCAAATTCTGTCTAAAAGACAGTACAATAAATGTCTCATTAAGATTCAAATAAAATCCAGTTTTTAATAATAATCTAAATTTTCCTATTGCCTCAACTTAAACCGTCTTACCATCGCCCACATAGATGTATCTTTCAGCATCACTTAGCTTTCGACAATTCAAGCAACCCTGCATAGACACACTGATGTGAGTTGTTGTACTAGAATCGATCCACAACGTGTGTTTAGGTACCGAAGTTAAATTAACCTCAGAAAAAAACAAATTAAGAAGCATACATTTCTTAGCACGCCATGCGTGATAGTTGATGCAATATTTCTTCTAATGTCTTTCAGCTCCACAAAAGAAACAACCAGTATCTCCCGATTCATTCGGTTTCTTTTGTTGTTTCTTTTGAGGTGCTGTATTTATAGCTTCCTTATCTTTCTTCCTTTTCTTTCCCTTATCCTTAGAGGTTGAGGTCAGGTGAGCACTTTTTGTCTTATCTTGCTTAAGTCTTTCCTCTTCCTGAACACATTGTGAGATGAGCTCATTCAGAGACTAAGTATCCTTTTGATAGTTATAACTCACCTTCAACTGACTAAATTGTGTCAGAAGAGATATCAAAACCAGATACACTAGCAAGCCCTCAGAAAGTTCAAGCTTAAGTGCTTTCAACTTTGAAGTAAGATGAGACATGTCCAGAATGTACTCCCTAATATTGTTTTTACCCTCATATCTCATTGAAATTAGACTTGTCAAGAGTGTACCTATCTTAGCCTTTTCATTCTTAACAAACCTCTTTTCAATATCCTCAATGAACTCTTTAGCTGTAATAATTTTTTCGGACATTATACCCCTAAATGCTTCTGAAATGGCTTTCCTCATGATCATCATACACATGCGATTTGATTTCTCCTACCTTTCCATATCCTTCTTGTCATCAGAGGTACTCTCATCTGTAAGAGGTTTAGGAGAATCGGCCCTTAACGCAAGGTCGAGATCCATGACTCCGAGAACTATTAAAAGGTTCTCTTTCCATGATTTGAAGTTAAAGCCATTTAACAAAGGAATAGAATTGATGTTGGCAGTAATATTAGTAGGAGTCATAGCTGAACAGAGAACAAACAAACAAGAAACAAGCTCATATAAGTCTCAAAACAAAATAAATTCAAATAAAGGCAAACCCCATCTCAAGATACCAGACACTCCATTAATATTTTATCTTTTGACAAAAATATTAACTTGTAAGTGATATCTTGATGTAATAATCAAACACTGACAATAGAAAAACATATCAAATAATAAATCTTCCTTTGGGCCGATTTATTATTCACATGGAAAACCAAATAATCATCACGCGTTAATTACTACAGGTGCATATGCAATTCTGTTAAATATTGATCTTTCTTTGGGTCGATTAATAGTCACATAAGTTACATATACACATCCATTTATATTTCAAAATAAAATTAATTTCAACAAGAGAGGTCACTTTGACAACATTTTGTTTCAATTAATTTACTTCAAAATATATATAAATACACCAATATTTGAATTTAAAATTGCACCAAAAATTTTATCTAAAAAAAAAGATAAATAAATAAAATAAAATTAAAAAAAAAGCCAACCTAAAAGTCAACAGTGAATGGTCAAAGTCAACTATTGACTGTTGACCGTTGACCTTGATCGGGTCAGGATTGGACCGGGTTGGGTCAACCCTACCTGGATCCTAGACCAGTCCCTGACCCGTATCACTTAATTACTGCAGTTAGTTTTTTTTTTTTTTTAACTGTTGGCCTACAGCCCGAACTGTTCACAAAGGCCCTGTTGGGCTTCTTAATAAAACACCCAAAATAAGGAAAAACTAGGGTTTAGGTTAAAAAAAAATAAAAAACAAGTAGCAACCGCAGCCAATTTTTTTTTTTTCTTTTTCGGTAATGCCATGGCCACTAGTATGACTCTTTCATAAACTATAATCAACCATAAACTACATAGATTCAACTTAATAATGCCAATCCAAATTTATTCATACCAGAATAATAATAACAATAATTATTTAACAAAAAAAAAAAAAACACCTAAGAAATATAATCAATGATCTAAATTTAATTCTAATTTGTTCTTAATGATACAGCATGAAGAAGCTCTGATACCACTTGATAGATAACACACATTTGATGAAAATCCTCATTTAAAAAATAGAAACATTCATGTTGAATCATCAAAAACCAATATATAAAAGTGCGGAATCCATATTAATAAATCACTTTATAGAGCCACGCGGTTTAGCCTTCCAGATTAACACGAATCCAAAAGAACCCTTTAGTTTTCTCTCTTTTACTCTCTCTAATGATGGGATGGAAAAAAGAATTGGAATTGTATGTATAATCTGGGAGACCATGACCACTATATATAAATACCCTGTTATCCCCTTTTTGGCATTTCTATTTTAGCCCATCATAAAAATAGAAATTACTCCTTAAGTCTCTACACATTAGAGGTCCACGCCCTATCAGAAAGCCGAAAATTACCCAAAACCTAATAGATCACTTTCAATTGGGCTCAATTTCATTTGATAACTCGCAATACATAATTATTCACATATAAGTCCAACGTTGGATTAAAGATCCAACAGATTTGACAACACGTCTGCATGTAATTAATTGATTGATCAAGGATACGTACCTATTTTTTTCCCCCTCTTATCAAACTTGTTGTTTGGGCTAGAAATTTTTGCTTTGCTCTTTAATTCTACTAATGAACGTGATAGACACATAGGCAATTAGGTTCACATTCAAGGCAAGACTCCTAAAGAATGATAATAATAATGAGACTATAGGATTTTAAGATCTTTTAATATTTGCATTGAAGAATAAATTGATGGTTTTCATTTTCAAAGGTGGCTCATTTGGATTATTATATCCAGATCATCCATCTTTATGAGTGGAAGTTTTGGATGTTATATTTTCTTTTCAGAGTAATACACATTATCCATAAGGTTACTTAAATTCATTATCTAAATTATAAGATAAGATGATGTGTAACTATTATATCATTAATATATCATTTTGTAATTAATGTAGTTATTACAAATCAATTTATTACATTATTTTGATAAAATGTTTGGATAAATATTTTGAAAGTGTAACATTAATCTTTTAGAATATTGTAAAATAGCTTCTTTTCTTTCATTTTGTTGAGTGTTGGGCTTATTTTAAGGGTGCAAAGAAGTGATCAAGAATAAATGGATAGTTTAGAATTTTTTTTTTAATAAAAATAATTAATTTAGATGCATGCATTATTAACAAATTGTCATGATGTTATATTATAATTAATAAGGTTGGGTAAGTAAATAACAAAAATTATAAACTATAATTACAATTACATAATTATATAAATTAAAAAATTATGATATTTTTATCTGAAAAAAGTTACATGATTCTTTTTTTTTTTCTCCAAATTCTCTTTTAAGGGAAGTTTAATATTGCAATTTTAAATTAACGCTTGTCTAATATAGTCCTAACCAATTGCATTGATGACTTGTAAACCTAATTGTTGTTGAGTTTATTATTATCATTATTATTATTATATTGGAGAATGAATTGATACATCATAAAGAGATTCAAATACTCTAAATTATATTAGGTTATAATTCTAATTATCAGTAACAAAAATAACTGATTTTTAAAAACAGTTACTTAAAGTTATTTCTTTAATCTTTTCAATTCCTTCCCAAAAGTCTTAGCAAATTATATTCGTGAGGAATTCATTTCCAAAAATCACTCTAGGAATAAGAATCAATCATTTTTGCCAAGTTTCTTTGACAAAATAATCAATAGATCATAAACACATATTTTTAATGTTATAATATCACATCGAGAAATGTGAATATATATTTAAATCAAAACATCATATATATATATATAGATATATATATATTTCATTTTGCTCAAAATAAGCAAGAATGCTAGCTATTGAGACAAACTTTTAAGAAGTAAGTTCGGGGACATGTTTAAATTTATTTTAAAGTCGTTTTATGCATCGTCATGTTATGGTCATTACAAAGATATGTAAAAATAAGTTAGTGAACATTTTTCTAGTTAATATATGTAAATGTTCTACCAAAATATACATTATGTAAATCATAAGAATTGATTTTATAATTAGACCTACATATTTTTTTAATATTAAAATTACTAATAATGTAATTCAAGTTTCTGGATTATATAAATCTTGATCATTTCTTAAAACATAAATGTTTTGTCTAGCAAAACTATTCTTGAAAATATTGATATTTAGGATTCTAGAGGAAATCATGAGGTAATGCCAATTTAATGGCATTTAGACTACAACACTTGTTTGATGCAATCAAATACATCATTCTTTTAGGTCAAATCGTTTGTGTCTTTTTATTAGTGTAGTTACCTAAAAACATATTTATTATTGTCTTTATCTAAATTATTTTCATTTACTGAGTCAATGACTTTTAAAAGTGGACTGAAGGCCTAATGTAATTGTTTTAGGTCCTATAAATGAAACATCTATGGCTTTGCTTAATTGTCTTTGTCTAAGTTATTCTCATTCACTGAGTTAAAAACTTTCGAAAGTGGAGTGAAAGTTTAATGTAATTGTTTTACATCCCATGAATGAAACATTAATTACTTTTGCTTAAGTTATTCTCATTTATTGAGTCAAAGACTTTTCAAAAATGGATTAAAGGCTTGATGTAATTGTTTTATGGCTGATAAATGAAATATCTATGGCTCTGCTTAATGGTCTTAATCTAAGTTATTCCCATTTATGGAGTCAAAGGCTTTTTGAAAGTAGACTAAAGGCTTAATGTAATTGTTTTAGGTTCCATAAATGAAACATCAATGACTTTGTGTAATTATCTTCATCTAAGTGATTCTCATTTATTAAGTCAAAGACTTTTTGAAAGTGGACTGAAAGCTTAATGTAATTATTTTAGATTTTGATAATTATACTTTATGTATGACAATATATATATAATGTATTTTAAACATTGAAACCCGTGAATAAAAATAAATACAAACACAATATGTACCTAGTTAGCAGCAAAAGTTGATTTGAAGTTTTGTTGTTCAACTAGTGGTCAGATCTCAATCATGAAGTGGAGAGAAATCTTAATTCACGATGTAAGAATACTGCCTTTTATCCTCTGTTTTTCACTCAAATAGATGTTGCACGTCCCCCTGGTTTTCTTTTGTTATCACTCAGACTTTTCATACTCATCTGGAGACAGATTTCGTTTTATTTAATAGAGGGAGCAGTTAATCAATTAACTACTAATGCAGTTATTTGATTATATCCAAAATAAACTGCATTTTGGGTGTTGGATTTGAGTTTGGGTCATCTTGGGTGGACCCAACCCAACATCCAATTAACCCAACATCTCTTACTCACACAAGATGAGCCAAACAGAACTAACAGAGAAAATACTTGTGACCCATTTATAATAAAGAGTATAGACATTTATACGTATAAATACATCGTGTGATCTATGAACAATAATTTGTGTGATAGGACTTACTTTATAAATCTCAATTGTATTTCTATACAAGAGATTATCAATTTGTTAATTATAATGTCCTAGATTTAATAGAATTTTATTTGTTCAAGCATATTTGATCCCTTTAACACAACATGCTTGATCCTTTAATATTTCATATAATTACAATTGTGATTCCAAATCACAATTTATCGACATGTAAATATATGAAAAATAAAATTCATTAAATCTTTCTATCTCACTTTTATCCCTTGATATCATAGAAATGTCCCATAGGCCGCATTATTATAGCCATAGAAAACACACTAATGATACAAGCATCACTTCGTTACTTTGAAATAAAGTGAATAGTCATTGAGGACATAGGTAGAAGTTTTTACAAACTTCAATGGAACTTACACAATAAGGAATTTAGGGATAAATTTATTCATTTTTCATATCGGTCACAATAAGCACACACGGTACGAAACGCATGTTACAGTGAATCTTGCCCCTCAATAGGGACGCATATGTCTATTATATTTAGATTATTCACTATATAGATTTCAGTTCAGACACTTTCCTAACGTCTAACCTGAGTTTCTAAAAATCGCTTTCTAAGCACCTCTTATTAAGAAACTCACATCTGACTTAATTAGGTTTTCATGATGGTGGGGATACATCATAAGTGGTTCTATTATCAATGTTTAGTGTAGAACCTCATCTTAACTATTGCCAAGGCGACATTTCATATATTCTAAGTCCTTGAGAGAATAATCACCAATTTATTATCTAAAAATATATGTGTCTCATCTTGGCTTACCATCTTAGCAACCAAGGCGACTGTACGTGTAAGAATATTAGTCTCCAACCTGATGACATACTTTATATAATTTGAGTGAAATGGATATATACTAGTATTACGTAATAAATCTAATGTATTTATTCATAAATGGATATGGTTCGAAGTGATAATTACAACATTATAATCTACGCAAACTTAAAGACCTAGCATGTGACTTAAAAACATCTCTTGTCACAGCTTTTGTAAGCGGGTCAACAACCATCTCATGCGTAGATATATATTTGATCATTACATTTTTCTTTGTCACTATATCTTTAACAAAATTATATTTAGTTTCTATATGATTCGATTTACTGTGATATTTTGCATCTTTGGTATAAGCAATGGCTGCCTGACAATCACAGTAAATTGTAACTAGCTTTTTCGCATCAACTTCTAAAATCAAATCTCCTAAAAATCTCTTAAGCTATACTGCTTCTTGAACTGCTGTTGAACATGCTATAAATTCAGCTTCCATGGTGGATAATGCAATACATGACTGTTTCTTGCTACTCTAAGAGATAGCTCCTTGGCTGAGTAAAAATACATAACCTGAAATAGATTTTCACTCATCCAAGTCACCTCCCCAATCTGCATCTATATACCTAACCAAACGTAAATTACCATCTTGGTAGCAAAGAGAGTAGTCTACAGTCCTTTTGAGATATGCTAATATTCTTTTCACGACGATCCAATGTTTCTGACCAGGATTGTATTGATATCTACTAACTAGTCCAACTGTATAGCAAATATCAGGTCTTGTACACATCATAGCATACATGAGACTTCCGATAGCATTGAAGTAAGAAACTCTTTGCATTCTTTCACGCTCTTGTGGAGTCTTAGGGCACATTTCGAGACTAAGAGTTTGTCCCATCGAGATAGGAGTATTTATAGGCTTACAATCTGTCATATAGAATCGTTTGAGGATCTTTTTAATATAAGGCTCTTGTGATAAAGCCAGGATTCTCTTTGAACGATCTCTTTTGATTTTAACTCCTAAAATATAGGCAGCTTCTCTCATGTCTTTCATTTCGAAAGTTAAAGATAATCATTCCTTTATAGTTATCATAAACTCCTTATCATTTCCGGCTAATAAAATATCGTCCACATATAAAGACAAAATTATGAATTTGTCTTTTACCCATTCGACATACACACAGTGGTTCTCTTCAGTCATCTGAAATCCATAGGACATTACTGACTCATAAAAATGAAGGTACCACTGTTTGGAGGATTGTTTCAAATCATAAATTGATCTCTTGAGCTTACAAACATTTTGCTCTTGACTTTTTGAAACGAAATTCACTGGTTGTTCCATGTAAATTTCTTCCTCCAGTTCTCCATTGAGAAAAGCTGTCTTTACATCGATCTAATGCAATTCTAAGTCTATATGTGCGACGATAGCTAATATAAGGCGAATTGAAGCAAACTTTACCATAGGAGAGAAGGTTTCTTCATAATTTATACCCTCCTGTTAAGTATATCCTTTTGTTACTAATCTCGCCTTATACCTTTCTATTGAGTCATCTGTCCTACGCTTAATTCGAGGAACCTATTTATTTCCAATGGCTTTCCGATCAGATGACAATTCAACCAAGTCCCAAACGTGGTTGTTTTTCAGTGACTCAATCTCTTCTTGCATAGCTTTAATCCAAAACTCTTTAGCATGTGAGTTGAGAGCCTCATTTACATTATTTGGCTCATCACTATCATGTGCAGCAAAAGCTTCCCCTTCTATCTCAAATCGACGACGAGGAATAGTTTTACGGTCACTTCTACGAATTGATGGTTTCAATGGTACTAATTCATTTGTCCCTATGCTCCTACTGGGAACAAATGAATGAGCACTTTCAATAACTTTATCACTCTTACTAGGGATAGAGTATTCAGGCAACTCTATTTCTACCTCTAGTTGAGTGTTTGAATGCATAACATCATGAGATTCACTCAATTCGTAAAATTGAAAATCTTTTTCAACTTCACCTCTACTTGGAAATTCATTCTCCAAGAAATTCACGTCACGTGACTCCAATTTAGTTACACTTCCATCTGAATTTTCTCCTATGAATATATATCCTTTAGAGTGCACAGAGTATCTGATAAAGATACATTTCTTTCCTCTAGCACTTAATTTTCCATATTTGCTGGACAAGTCAAGTACATATCCTGCGCACCCCTAAGGTCACATATGAGTAAGATCAGGTTTCTTACCTATCCATAATTCATAGGGTGTGGAAAATTCTGACTTAGTAGGGACCCTATTCAGAATATAAGTAGCTGTCAGTAGTGCATCTCCCTAATAAGATATTGGGAGGTTTGCTTGTGCTATCATAGATCTTACCATCTCTAATAAAGTTCTATTATTTCTTTCCGCTACACCATTTTGTTGTGGAGTCCTAGAAATGATTAATTGTCTAACAATACCTTTCTCTTGACACAATGTCTCAAATTGTTCTGAGAGGTATTCTCATCCTCGATCAGTTTGCAGGACTTTGACAGTTCTATCTAACTGATTCTCCACCATGTTTAGATATAATCTAAAGCAATCTAATGCTTCAGATTTAGGGAGATTAGATAAACATCACTATAACCAGTGTAATCATCTATGAAAGTTATAAAATATGAAGCACCACTTCTAGCTCTAACATTCATAAGTCCGCAAATATCAGAATGAACTAATTGTAATGGATTCTCAGCTTTGATTCCCTTTCCAAATGGTTTTCTAGTTGTTTTTCCTGCTAGACAATTTTCATATACAGGCAAATCTATCTTATTGAAGGAACCTAGAAATCCCTCTTTGGCCAATCTATTCATTCTATCTTGACCGATATGCCCTAGTTTAGCATGCCAAGTATCGACATTTGCACCATCAGAAGAAGCAATTAATGAAAAACAACCATTATCATCATAATAACTGTTCATCTCGGTATTCAATGTAATAAAACCATCTAGTAAATATCTAGTGTCAATCCTTACAAAATCTAAATAAATATCCATACAATCACCATAAAAGTTTAAAACATATCCTAATTTAAGAAGTTCCGGTACATAAATCAAATTCGTCGAATATCAGGAGTAAATAATACATCATGGAGATAGAGTACTTGGCCTCTATACAAAACAAGCTTGCAAGTGCCAATACCCTTCACCTCAACACATGAGTTATTCCCCACATATATCTATCTTGATCTTTGACTTATTTGACAATATTCCACAAATGCTCCTCGATCTCTAGCTACATGATCGGTGGCCCCTGAGTCTACAATCCACAGAGGACGAGATTCAGTGAGTAATACTGAGCTAGAAACAAAAGCATGATTAAATGTGTCAGAGTAATAATGTACCTTTTCCTTCTTTTGCTCAGTGCATTCACGAGCAAAATGGCCCAATTGGCCGCAGTTAAAACAGGTCATTTTTGCTTTCTCTTTCTTTGCCCCAGCACGCTTACCTTTCTTGCACTTTCCGGTCTCATCCTTCTTAAACTTGGAATTACCATTCCACTTCTTGAAATTCTTCTTCCATCCCTTGCGCTTAAAGTCTGAGCCTTTACGTTTATTGGATTCAGTCATGTAAAGCTGATTGGAAGCCTTAGCTGCTTCTAAGCGCTTGTCTTCAAATTCAACATGGCGTGCAATGTTATCAAATGACTTGATGTTATCATTATGAGTCATGTTGATCTTCATATTCTCCCAACTAGAAGGAAGAGACCGGATCACAGCCTGTACTTGCTGCTTATCAGTGAGATTATGCCCAGCAGACTTGAGCTCACGAATCATTTTTGATATCTCCCTAAGGTGCTGCCTCATAGTATGATTCTGGCGCTTCCTATAGGTGTCAAACTTAATGGTGAGCCTCCTCAGCTTAGTGGTTGAAGTACCACCATACTTGTCTTTTAAGGCCATCCACATATTCTAGGCAGTCTCATAATTTTCATACATGCACAAGAGATCATCATCCATACTGCTCAAGATCGTAATCCGAGCAATGCTATTCTTCTTTTTCCAAGTCTGATAGATCTTCATGTCTCTTCTGCTTTGAGCAGATGTACTTGACTAGGACAACACCATAGTGTTTGTGAGGGAATAAACTGAATTTTTCAGTGCCAGATGTCATAATTGTCACCATTTAGTTTTTCTCTCTTGTTTAGTTCAACAATAATATTCTTTGATGTTGAAACCATTTTCCTGAAATGATATTCATTTCTATTTAGAGACTTACTATCTATATCCTTCTATATCTATACTAGCACATTTACTATCATTTCCCTCATAAATATGAAGAAGGAATCCTTGGATAGGAATCGAAAAAATAGTCAAGCCACCCATCATCATCAATTTCAAATTATTCACTAAACCATACTTGTAAGTGTATTTGCGCAAAACAGTCCTAATCTCATTCCTTAATTGAATTACAATACTCACATAGATATCATTATTTATAATGCAATACAAATAAAATAACATTTTATAAATGATAAATAAAGGAAAGTTACACTATCCATGTTCAATGCATAAAAAAAAAATCCAACATAAATGCTAGTACTATATACAAAACAATAATAATAAAATAAATACAACATCAGTCAGGCAGATATGGGGTACGAGAATTAATCTCCACATAATACTCTCTCATGTACTGGTCGAAATCAATCGTCATCTTTGGATCCTCCTCGTCTGATGAGATGTCTATCACCTCAACTATCTCATCATCAGAAGTATCCATGATATCGACGTGCTCATCATCTAATATCTCTATAACCTTGATATCAACCTCGTCATCCGAAATGACTATAACATCAGCCGAATAATCAGAAGACACATAATCCGGTGGCTCAATGTCCTTATCGTCATCAAATATGACTATTATATCAGCTGGATAATCAGAAGGCACATAATCTGGAGGCTCGATGCCCTCCTTGTCATCAGAAATGACTATGATATCGTCTGGATCATCAGGAATATCAATGATATCAGGACTCTCAATAATCTTGATGACTTCCTCGACCTCCTCATCAGTAAAGTAATGGATAACTCGAAATGTCATCTACAAAAATTTATTATATTAAACATGTTAAACAATTTAGGATAACAAATACTAAATATAATAACTAAATTTGATAAAATTTAAAAGTTAAATAAAAGATTTTTTTTTAAAAAATTTCAGTCGTTGAAAACCGCCGTCAGCGGCAGCACGTGGGCTTCACGCGCCTGCAACAGTCGAGGTCATGCGCTGGTAGGCACCGCTTGCAGGCTGCGCGTTCACTACAGACGCGAGCCACGTGGCAGACTCTGGTGCTTCCATCTCGATGACACTTAGCCCAATAACATGCTGCCAAGTCTCTAACACGTGGCATAATCTGGTTCATCCATTCGATATGACACATTTTTGAACTAGAATTCGCCACGTGTAACACACGTGGCCCAACCAGATTCAGCCATATGGCTCCCACGTGGTGGCTTCTGACATATGGCTCTCTTTGGTTGGGTTACCAGTGTCGATGCGACTCCACCAAAAAGTGACACGTGTCAAGTAAACATAGCCTCTTCTCGGGTAGCCACGTGTCACTCTACTATTCATCATCTTCAACATTTCGAATTTGTTTTCCAGACATTCAAATTTCAGGGGCATTTTTCAAATTCGTTTATTTCACTCGTTTCTTGTCTAAATTGATCATATAATATACCATTGAAAAGCTCTTTTTGAGCCCTATCTAATGGTATAATAATTACACAAAAATAAAAACATTTACTAACATTTAAAGCCAAGAACAGTTTTGGGTTTGTTTAACTATTCTCCAAAAATAACTCTCTAAATGCCTTAAATTTGACATATAAGCAAGTTTTATGCTATTTTATCATCATTCCACCAGCAAACAACAAACCTTGCTATGATACCAATGATAATTATACTTAATGTATGATAGTATATATATAATGTATTTTAAACATTGAAACCAGTGAATAAAAATAAATACAAACACAATATGTACCTGGTTAGCAGCAGAAGTTGATTTAGAGTTTTGTTGTTCAATTAGTGGTCAAATCTCAATCACGAAGTAGGGAGAAATCTTAATTCACGATGTAAGAATTCTACCTTTTATCCTCCGTTTTTCACTCAAATAGATGTTGCACGTCCCTCTGGTTTTCTTTTGTTATCACTCAGACTTTTCATACTTATCTGGAGACAGAATTCATTTTATTTAATAGAGGAAGCAGTTAATCAATTAATTGCTAATAACTGCTAATGCAGTTTGATAACTTTATATTTATGGAGTTATTTTATCTTTTTAAATTTGAATTCTTGCTTAGTTCTTAATATTTTTATTATTATTAAGTAAATTATTTCATATTTCTTTTATTTTTATTTTCAGAACAAAATTGGTTAAAAATGCGCATGTGGATCCTACCAAGTAATATTGTTCAAGACAAGATCATCGCTACAAAATGAATATCATTCGCAGCAAGTTCATCGCCTCAAGAATTACTTGAGTCGGAGATCGCATAAAGAAATTATCACAGTTTAAAGATAGTGTATTCTAGAAATAAATATTATGTCATGCTGATGTAAGAAATGATGTAATCAAAATTATGATGTAAGCAATGATGTAATAGAAGTTGACTTGAATGGGGTAGGTGAACGATGATGTAAGCAATGATGCAATTTGAAAGTTGACTTTGAATGGGGTAGGTGAACGATGATGCAAGCAATGATGCAAAATGGTGGAAAATCAGGAAATGATGATGCAATCGATGATGTAATTGGAGGTGAATTTGGCTTATAAATAGGCCTTAGAATCACCATTCTAAGCATTCCATCACAAACCAAAACAATAAGTAGTTTAGAGAAAGAGAGAGAGAGCTTGGAGAGGAGGAGCAAAGCAGAGGAAGAAATTCTACGGTGAAGCTTCAATCCACTAAGTTTTCCTATCTCTTGTTATGTTTAATTTTCTAGTTTTTGTAAATTCTATTATGGAGTAGATTTGTTTTCTAAGGTTATGATGTAGCCTAACTTTGATGTTCCAAACCTTTGTTCAATTCAATTAATGATTTTCTATCTTGGTTGATGTATTTAATATTGTTCTTAATGCTTCTAAATAATTGGCCACTATTTAGTTGAATTGTTAATCATAATGATAGCTTAAGCTGATTTATGTGTCTAGTTCATTGTATTTAATGTCATAAATTACATGTAGGATAGGAATATACCTGCATGGTTTGTGTAGTCTATAAAAGAGATCCATAAATCTTAATGAATCCTTTAATGTTTTGACTTGCATGGGAACATAGCAGTTAATCTTTATAGGGTATTTTCCTTAGACCTCGGGAGGAGCTATGTGAATAATTCAGGGAATCTCGACTAGCAACTGGATAGTTAATTTTTGTTAAAAAGAACAAAGGGGAGAAACAGATTAGTTATGGTGAAATCATAATCTTAGAGTTTTTATTCATTGAATTAATTTTCATTTATTTTCAATTGCAATTAAATTTAATCATAGTTATCAACTCATTCACTCAAATTTCATCTACCAAATAAAAGTTGAGTTATTTTAATTTTGGGCATTAATTAACAACAATCCTCGTGGGATGATACTTCTCTCACTACTTTATTACTTGTTCGGCTCGTTCACTTGCGATTTTGCACAATAAGTTTTTGGCGCCGTTGCCGGGAATTGTTTGTTTCAATTAATACTAATACTATGTAACTCAATTTTTAATTTGGTCATTTATTTATTTATTTATTTTATTTTATTTATTTTGTTTGTTTTATTACTTGTGAGTTTTATGGTGTATGAAAAAGTCTGGGGGCGAAGTGTTATCATTTGACCCAGAAATAGAGAGAACTTGCCGTAAGAACAGGAAGGAAACAAGAAAGGCTGCTAGTACTGCACTCATGGATATGGCTGAGGGATCAAACAACACACAGAATATTGTACCAATAGATGCCGAAATTCGAGCATTACGAGATTATGCTCTACCCACAGTGGGTAATACTTCGGCGATACGACGACCAACTATTGCTGCCAACAACTTTGAGATTAAGCCGGCAATCATCCAGATGGTTCAAAACAACCAGTTCAGTGGGGCTCCGAACGATGATGCAAATGTCCACATTGACAACTTTTTGGAAATCTGCGATACGTTCAAACATAATGGTGTTACTGATGACGCCATCCGATTGAGATTGTTTCTATTCTCTCTTCGAGACAAAGCCAAAAGTTGGCTCAACTCGTTGCCATCAGGAAGTATTACCACATGGGACATCTTGGCACAAAAATTTCTGGCCAAATTCTTTCCACCAGCCAAGACTGCAAGGCTGCGAACCGAGATTGCCACATTCAGACAGCTTGAGGGAGAATCATTGTACGAAACGTGGGAAAGATTCAAGGATCTACTAAGACGGTGCCCACATTATGGAGTTGCTAACTGGTTGCAGCTACACACATTCTACAATGGTTTGGGGAGTTCCATGAGAACATTAGTAGATGCCGCAGCAGGTGGAGCACTTTTGGGGAAACCCCATCAAGCCGCTTGGGATTTACTAGAAGAAATGGCTGCAAATGCCTATCAGTGGCCATCAGAAAGATCAGTTCCGAAAAAAGTTTTCGGAATACAGGAAAATGATGTGTTAACCAGACTTTCCACTCAGGTCAAGACATTAACCAAGCAACTTGGAAACTTGACAGCTAATGCCATTCATACTCAGTCAGCATCTTGTGATTTTTGTGGAGGAGACCATTCCAACGGACAATGCGATGAAAACCAGACAGATCAAGCATTTTTTGTGGGCAACAGACAGCAAAATAATCCGTACTCCAACACATATAATTCAGGATGGAGAAACCATCCCAACTTTTCATGGAAAAACAATGATCAACCCAGACAGTCATACCCGCCACCACCTCAACAGCAGCAGGCCAACAAACCGTCGCTTGAAGAAGCACTTGCTCAGCTCACCGTAAGCACTACTCAATTTATGACGAGAACAGACACCACGCTCCAGAATCAAGCAGCTTCCATTCGAAATCTGGAAGTACAAATGGGTCAAATCTCGAATTTGCTGACTGCAAGACCTCAAGGATCCCTACCAAGCAACACAGAGACCAATCCTAGGGAGCACCTGAAGGCTGTCACGTTACGAAGCGGTAAAATGCTGAAAGAACCTGTCAAAAGAGCAGACGAGAAAGAAGAAGAAGTGATGGTTGAACAACAAGAAGCAGAGAAGCCAAAGTCAAAGTTGTTCCCAGACAATCCGCCACCATACAAACCACCATTACCCTTCCCTCAGAGATTTCAGAAACAGAAATTAGAAAAGCAATTTTCTAAATTTCTGGAAGTTTTTAAGAAGCTGCAAATTAATATTCCTTTTGCAGATGCTCTGGAACAAATGCCCAGCTATGTGAAGTTCATGAAGGAAATCCTATCAAATAAAAGGAAGCTGGAAGAACATGAAACGGTAGCTTTGACCGAAGAATGCAGTGCAATCTTGCAGAAAAAGCTACCACCCAAACTCAAAGATCTGGGGAGCTTTACAATTCCTTACACCATTGGTGATTCATTCTTTGAAAAAGCATTATGTGATCTCGGTGCAAGCATCAACCTAATGCCATTCTCCGTTTTCAAGAAACTCGGCTTTGGAGAAGCAAAACCCACTACAGTATCGTTGCAGCTAGCTGATCGTTCAATCAAATATCCAAGGGGAATTATAGAAGATGTACTGGTAAAAGTAGATAAATTCATATTTCCTGCGGATTTCATTGTGCTAGACATGGAGGAAGATCAAGAAATACCCATCATCTTGGGTAGACCATTCCTAGCAACGGGGAGAACCCTTATTGATGTACAAAAAGGTCAACTCATACTCAGAGTTCAAGATGAAGAGGTGACATTCAATGTGCTGAAAGCTCTCAAACATCCACATGATGTTGACAACTGTTTGAGGGTAGATGTGGTGGATGAATGTATCAAAGGAATACATCAAACCATCACTCCAAAAGATCCACTTGAAGCTTGCCTACATGGAGCACCAAACTCAGAAAGTCCGAACATCACAGAATGTGTTAACCAACTGGAAGCTTCATCTCCCATATTTTTCAGACGACCTTTCGAGGAACTTGGAGCAAGTAAGAGACAACCGGTACCATCAACAGAAAAACCACCAGAGTTGGAGCTCAAGCCACTGCCAGTTCATCTCAAGTACGCATTCTTAGGTACCTCATCTACACTACCTGTCATTATTTCATCTTCTCTAAGTAGAGAACAAGAGGAAAAGCTTTTGAGAGTACTACGAGAACACAAGATGGCTATTGGATGGTCAATCGCAGACATTAAAGGAATCAGCCCATCTATATGCCAACACAAAATTCTCATGGAGGATAAGTACCGGCCATCCATCGAGCACCAACGACGTTTAAATCCAAACATGAAGGAGGTTGTCCGAGCAGAGGTACTTAAACTTTTGGATGCAGGTATCATTTATCCTATTTCGGACAGCATATGGGTAAGCCCGGTGCAAGTGGTACCAAAGAAAGGAGGCATGACAGTGGTCACCAATGAAAACAATGAGCTGATTCCAACACGAACAGTAACCGGATGGAGAGTGTGCATTGACTACAGGAAACTAAATAAGGCGACCAGGAAAGATCATTTCCCTTTACCCTTCATCGATCAAATGCTCGACAGGTTAGCAGGTTACCCTTACTACTGTTTCCTAGACAGTTATTCTGGTTACAATCAGATTTCTATAGCACCTGAGGACCAAGAAAAGACTACATTCACATGCCCATATGGAACGTTCGCGATTCGGAGAATGCCGTTTGGTCTATGCAATGCACCCGCCACCTTCCAACGGTGTATGATGTCAATTTTTTCAGATATGGTGGAACGCTTCATTGAGGTATTTATGGATGATTTTTCAGTATTTGGCTCATCATTTGATTCTTGTTTGGATAACTTAGCACAAGTACTGAAAAGATGCGAAGAGACAAATCTGATTCTTAACTGGGAGAAATACCATTTCATGGTACAAGAAGGGATCGTCTTAGGTCATAAAGTTTCAGCTAAAGGCATCGAGGTTGATAGTGCCAAGATTGAGGCAATTGAGAAGCTGCCACCACCAACATCTATCAAAGGCATTCGAAGTTTCTTATGGCATGCAGGGTTTTACAGAAGATTCATCAAGGACTTCTCGAAGATCACAAAACCATTATGCAATTTACTCGAGAAGGGTGTTTCATTCCACTTCGATAATGCATGTAAAGAGGCATTTAAGATACTGAAAAAGACCCTTGTGATAGCCCCAGTCGTTATTGCACCTGATTGGGCTTTGCCGTTCGAGCTGATGTGTGATGCTAGTGATTATGCCATTGGAGCCGTGCTAGGACAACGTATTGGTAAGATTTTTCATACCATTTATTACGCTAGCCGTACATTAACTGATGCACAGGTCAATTATGCTACCACTGAGAAAGAGCTTCTAGCTGTAGTCTTCGCATTCGATAAATTTCGACCGTACTTGATCGGTTCCAAAGTCATTGTATACACGGATCACTCAGCCATCAAATACCTTCTGGAGAAGAAAGATGCAAAACCACGCCTGATCCGATGGGTCCTTCTGTTACAAGAGTTTGATTTAGAGATTCGAGATAAGAAGGGAAGTGAAAATGTAGTGGCCGACCATCTTTCTAGACTAGAGCAACGAGGGGATAAGGAGGATCTTGACATAGACATTAAAGAGACTTTCCCTGATGAACAGCTCTTTGTTCTGGATACAAGCAATGTTCCATGGTATGCTGATTTTGTTAATTTTCTTTCTCACAAAGTTTATCCACCTGACATTTCATGGCAGCAAAAGAAGAAATTCTTGGCAGACGTAAAACATTACTATTGGGATGAGCCGTTCCTGTACAAGTTATGTCAAGATCAGATCCTTCGACGATGTGTCTCAAAAGATGAAGCACGAGATATTCTCCACCATTGTCATTCTTCTGATTATGGTGGGCATTTTGGAGCCAATCGAACTGCTGGCAAAATTCTTCAATCTGGATACTATTGGCCTACCATTTTTAAGGATGCTCAATCGTATGTTGCTGCATGCGATCAATGCCAACGCAAAGGTAACATTTCGCGAAGGCATGAGATGCCCTTAAACAATATTTTAGAAGTGGAGTTGTTCGATGTTTGGGGTATTGATTTCATGGGACCATTTCCACCGTCTTTCAAGAATCTCTACATTCTGGTGGCCGTGGATTATGTGTCAAAATGGGTTGAAGCCATTGCTGCACCAACCAATGATTCCAAAGTGGTGGTGAATTTTCTGCGTAGAAATATCTTCACCAGATTTGGAACTCCTAGAGCAATCATCAGCGATGAAGGGAAGCATTTTTGCAACAGGTATTTTGATGCTCTTCTAGCCAAATATGGAGTCAAACACAAAGTTGCTACAACATACCACCCGCAAACCAATGGACAAGCTGAAATCTCAAATCGAGAACTGAAATGGATTTTGGAAAAGACGGTAAGTGCATCTCGAAAAGACTGGTCGAAAAAGCTTGATGATGCATTATGGGCCTACAGAACAGCATTCAAAACACCGATTGGGATGTCTCCATACAAGTTAGTATTCGGAAAGGCATGTCACTTACCCGTTGAACTAGAGCATCGCGCATACTGGGCTATTTGACAGACCCCTTTTCTAACTGCTAGCTAGGCGACCTGCCCGGCACCCTACGGTGGCTTCCCAGTCGAGATCTGCTCCGACTGGAAAGTTCTTATGGAGCTAAGCCTCTTTTCTATTCTAAAATACTTGAAATCCTTTTTGTTTTGAAACTGGGTGGGAATTTTGTTTGTTGAAAATAACTTTATGGAAATAGGATTTTCACGAAAATCCGGCAGCACAACGGCTGTTTTTCTAAAATTTCACCCTGTAAAATACTTGACGAAACCTGTATAATTGTATTCACAAATATTTCATAATCAGTGGGCCTCAGGCCCTTTTTCAAACTCACAATCATGCAATAATACGGAAGCAACTTGAATAAAATCTTAAACATCATGCATGATATTCACATGAAATACTTTATCCCAAAACAATATTTACAAAACTTGAGAAATCTGAAAGATGATAATAAATGCAATACATGATGGCGTGTTTAAAACTAGTGCAGCGTGATCGCGTCTGCAGCTCGCCTGTACATACGATGGAGATACCTCCGCCGCGATGCTCGCTCCTACACCTGGGGAGGAATTTAAATAAAACAGAAAATGATGGTGAGAATAACTCAGTGAGTGCACATAAATAATAAATTCTACTTTCATTAGTATTTTGAAAATGATACGGCTTATAAAAGCAAAAGATTCTTTTACTCTAAACTAACGTCTATTGACGTATTTCAACTTAGAATGGTAACTCTAAAACAACTTCTTCTCTTAAGCTCTTAAACTAAATATCTATATGACATGAAATACTAGAACTTTTCTGCTTGCGTGTACTCAGATGCGGGAACTTGGGATTATGATTCCCCCCTAACATCTGGAAATATACGGGAACTTGGGATTACGATTCCCCCCATCTGATAGGCATACGGGAACTTGGGATTACGATTCCCCCCGCAGATTAAGCCGTACGGGAACTTGGGATTACGGTTCCCCCCGTCTAATAGGCGAACGGGAACTTGGGATTACGATTCCCCCCGTTTAGTAACATACACGCATAGAGTACCTCGGCTGGGTTCTGTTAAGAGTTAAGATAAACTAAAGAGATATAATTTACCTTTAAAATTTATCTCATAAGTGCTTTGTTTTCTACTTACGGTTTAAAACCGAAAAACTTGCTTTCTAGAGCGAAAACTCAATTATTGAAATAACGTTCTCAAGTATCTTTATGACTAATTACATATATACAACTATATATGCGTTATAGGGAAAGCGATAATATTTAAATGTTACTTGAATAACATAATCATAAACTACATCGCATTAATAATTTCATATAACAGAATTCACGAAAGCTTAATAAAAATGTACACTCACAACTTGCTTCCAAAAACTGATCAACCACTCCTGATATAGCTCTCGCCCGGTATCCGATTCACCTACATTTGATTTCGATCGGGATGTCATTAAAACACAACTCGCACGCAACTAAACTTTAAGCCATACGAGGATTTCTACTCACAATAACTCAAGTGACTATCCTCACACGATAACAAAACGGAAAACTCATATTCGCATGCGAAAACTATTTCAAACCGATTCGATATCGCGACTTAAACTACTCGAAACTCTATGGTTACAAAACCAACAACTATGCCATTCGAATCTAATATAACATCATCGAAATCAGATTCTAATGAATTCACTAAACAGAAGATTCGAAACCAAACGACGAACTTAAAGCTTACGCGATTTCAACTAATATCGCGATTTATCGATTTTAGCGTTTCGCGCAATTCCTTTGCTTCCGCTTAAACTTATTGTCAAATTCAACTCGAGACTTTACTTAAAACACGGCAAACGAATATTCAAATATGATTAAGCCTAAAGAAGAAAATATGGCAGCAAGCTTAATGTATATTCATATCCGTTTTCAACTCCGAAATTTCGACAATTAACGATTTCGCGCGAAACCAAAAACTATCCGATTAACTTTGTTAAAACTCAAATTATTCTAACTTCAACTTAAACACTTTAACGGGCTTAAAAACAATCTTGGGGCAGCGAGCTAACCTCACATTTACTTTCATATTCGTCAACTAAAATCACAAATTAACAATGCTCGTATTCGAGGAAAATTCAACCGAATCGCTCGGAAACGATTTCTAAAAATTCGACGAATTTTTGATCCTTTAAAACACACTTAAATGAATTAATTTCCACGACGACGAACAAGAAACTAAAAACATGTGTTAACAGCCCCTAACTTATCGTAACAGCCCGTATTCAAAACTCGCAACAAATACGATCGTTTACCAAATCATTCAAAACCAACCAAAACAACAAAATGAACGAACCTCCGCACTAACGAGGTTCTCAATCCTAAGCCCAATCATAGCAATTAACAATTGTCGACCAAATCTGATTTCTAATTCACAAGCACGTTTATAAATTCTCGAAACAACTCAACAAAAGAAATGGGGACAGCACCTTACCCAAGAAGCGAGTTGTTTTCGGCTTCGAAATAGCTTCCAAACGGCGACGAATCTCTCGCACGATCTCGACAACAAGCTGAATCCTTTGATGTTGTTTCGCTTCAGTTCTGAAATGGGTTCTTAGCCTGACCTGACAACTATTCGATAGCAGCTTGGACAACGGCTTGCGACGACGATACGGCAGCAACGTGACAGCACTCAATGGCAGCACTTTGTCACGGTGACAGCACACAGCAAAAGGCAGCAACATGACAGCACAACAGCACCTCAACATGCAGCTCTTCAGTTTATGGCAACCAGACAGCAACTTGCAGCAGCAAGGACAGCGCCTGGCAGCAGCTACAACGGCAACAACCAGCAGCAGAACAGCAACGGCGACAGCAGCTGCTTCAGCTCACGGTCAGCACTAGGCAGCGACGGCAACACCAGCATGACCTCGCGACAGCTCAGCTCTTCAGCTTGCACAAGACAGTACCGGAGTACGAAGATAGTAGCTCACCACGGTCTAACTCACGCCAGCAGCTTCCTTCACCGGTGACAGCAACGGCAGCAAGCTCAACTCTTCACGCCAGTAACTTCTCTCACCGGCGACCATGGCAACAACTTCAACTTGGCAGCAACTCCTCCTAGCTTGCATGCACGGTCTAAATGTTCAAATCTGATCTTGCATGTGGCTAGATGTTTCAGATCTGCTCTCGCCTTCTCCTTGCACCATCTCGGCCTGATGGCTTCTTCCACGAGCTTGCTTTCTTCTCTTGATCCCGATCAGCTCTCTTTTCACTCACGGGCAGCAGCTGTTCCTCTTTAGATCAACCAACAGCTATCCTCTCTTGCATTGTCTTCACCTCAGATCTGACATGCCCACAGCAACTGTTCGATAACAGCTCACACAACTCACGGCGGCGACAGCCCACAGCAGTAATGGCAACAGCTCACGACCTCCTCTTGCTTGCATGCACGGGCTGACATTTTTGGAGGAAGGTGCATGCAGTTTCTGGCATCAGATCTGACCCTTACCTTGCTGAAATGGTGAGCTGGGACCGACCAAGGAGAGTGATTGCAGCTGCTGAAATATCTTCTCACTAGTAGGACTCGGGTTTGAGAGCTGACAGACTACAGCTCCTCACTCTCTAGTTCTCAATCTCTCTAAGAATGCACTCCGTTTCTCTTTGTCTTAGCTTCACTTTCTCATTTGCTTTTGTGGAAGAATAGTGACTGAATACATTCCTTTTCCAATCTGTTGACCGAATGCTATATATATTGCTTTCTTCTTTATTCCTTTAACTTCATTTCTTGATTTTTTTATTTTATTTTATTTATAAAATATATTTACTTTTGTTTCTCTTGGACACTAGTCACAATCCACCATTGCATGTGTGACAAGTGTCACCAACATGCATTCTCTTTATTTTATTACTCACACATTCTCGCTTTTTAATCCAAGCCCGGATTCCGTTTCAAACCGTCCGTCCTGGAATTCGCTTTTGATTTAATCTCGAGTTCGCACTCTCGGAATATTTAATAAATCTCGAATCCGTCTCACGAACTCGAATTTATATTTATTATTCTAAATTAATATTTTGATTATTTTCGGACTCGATAATTTAAATTTTTTCGATCGGATGTGATCCATCGGAAAAATGTTTCACTCTCAGACGAACGCGATTTTGGGTTTTACACTATCAAAAAGTTGAATTTCGACATAGGAGCATCAGGAGCTCTGCGAAGATTGCAACTCAATGAGATGGATGAACTTCGTTATGGTGCATATGAAAATGCTAAGCTGTATAAAGAACGCACCAAAAAGTGGCATGATCAACGGATCTTAAACAAGGATTTCACTCCAGGACAGAAGGTTCTTTTGTTTAATTCACGATTACGTTTGTTTCCAGGTAAGCTACGCTCTAGATGGTCTGGGCCTTTCACTGTTATTCAAGTTTTTCCACATGGTGCTGTTGAAATTCAAAGTGCAGATCGTCGATTCAAAGTCAATGGACAACGACTCAAAGTTTACATGGATGGTGGAGAGCCTCAACAGAAATCCACTATCGCGCTTTCAAACCCAACTTAAGGCGGTTCTCAACAGTCAAGCTAACGACTATAAATTAAGCGCTTATTGGGAGACAACCCAAGTTTTTTTCTCTTTTTAGCTAGTTTTTCTCTGTTTGTGTGTTATTGTGTGTTATTGTATTCTTTGTGTGTTTTTATTTTTTCTTTGATAATTTTTCTTTCTCTTTCAGAGATGAAGACAAGTCTTGCAGCACTGAAAAATCATTTCCCTACTCTACCCCAAGATGTACTCAGAAAGATTTACAAGTGCAGACTCGAAAGAATGAGGGCACTAACATCTTTAGGTCTTCCAAAGCATATTCGGTGGATCATCGAAGCTAAGGTACGTTTAGCAGGTGAGTTGAATGATTCATTAATTAAACATTTACCAGGATTAGGAAGAAGTTCTTACTCAAAGAAGAGGAGAGCTAAGAGAATGGAAGTCTGTCATAAGTGTGCGAGATGTAACTACGACACAAGCTGTAAAAATCTTGGATATTTATCCATAAATCGAGAAGATAAAATCAAATGCATAAAGGATGGACTGAGTAAGGAGTCTCTGGATAACATCCGTGAGACTCTTGAGACGCATCCTTGTGGGAAAGTTCGACGTATTCTTTTAGATTTATGGGAGTTATTCAGTAAAGAGAAACAACGTTATAGTCTTGGGAATTTGACTGTAAAAGACCCTGTTTGCCAGTTTATAAGAAAACTGGATGGGAAGCCAATCCTCAACTCATAGAAGTTGTTTAAGCCGTTTCTGGACGTAAAACTAGAGGAAGATGTGAGCCACAATCACAACTATTGTAGCATCAATTTTTTTCTTTGTTTAGCAGTCTGTTTCAAATTTTTTGATAATTGTGTTTACTTTTCCTTACCTGTCCTTTTGGATTTTTAGGTCGTTTCAAGCTTTCTTGATAAGTGTGTTTACTTTTGACGTTTCATCACCGAACATTTTTATTTTTAGCAGCTATTTTCAAAATTTTTCGATGTCTGTGTTTACTTTTTGACGTTTGTGTTTACTTTTTCGATGTTTGTGTTTACTTTTTCGATGTTTGTGTTTACTTTTTGACGTTTTGTCGCCGAACTTTTTGAATTTTGTATTTGTAGCGGCTTGTTTTATTTATTTATTTATTTTTTCTCGAAGATTGTGCTTTCTTTTTTACATTTCTACACTTAACATTTCCTTTTCCCTCTGACCAATACTGTGTAGCATCGTAAAACTGTTCTTTTACTCTTTCATCTTCTTTAAATAAGTGATTATGACTGATAACAAATAATTCGTTTTCTATGAAAAAAAAAATGGCAGAGTCCTCGAGTAGTAAATTCAAAAACATCTGTGTTTTTTGTAGCCCAAAGTCTGGTATGAGTACACAATATTCAAAGACAGCTGCTGAACTTGGTACAGCTTTAGCTACCAGAAACATAAATTTGGTGTATGGATGAGGCAGTTTAGGACTAAGAGGTTCTGTCGCGGTAACTGCAACTGTTGGAGGTAGGCAAACCATCGGTGTCGCAGTAAAACCTTTGGCTGAAAGGAAAGATATCATCGGAACAAGTATAGGTAATGAGTTTCAGGTCACGAGTATACACGGACGAATGGCGTACATGTTACTCAATGCTGATGCCTTTATCGCATTACCTGGTGGTTTGGAAACATTTGAAGAAATCTTCAACATTGCGTCCTGGGCCCATTACAACATTCACAAAAAGCCATTAGGTTTGCTTAACACTAACGGTTTTTATGATGGTTTATTGGCTTTTCTTGATCATGCTGTGGAACAGGGTTTTATGACTCAAGCAAACCGGCGTATTCTAGTCTCAGCTTCCAGTGCTGATGAACTGATTGACCAACTACAAGACTTTGTACCCGAAGTTGATCCAATCATGTCGCAGGTGGTTTGGACTCCTGAATCAAGCGGTAACAAGAAGCGTGCACTGGATCTTACTCTCCGGTTGTAACTTTCTTATCTTATGGTTTTATTAATAACATTTCCATTTGAGTTTTTCTTCTTTTTATCTTACTAGACATTGGGGACACTGTCTCAAATAAGTTTGGGGGTAGAGTTTGCTATTATTAAAACCATAAGATTCAAAAACTGGTCCGAGTTGAAATCAAAAGATGGCAGAGTAAGGAGTACTTTTGTGCTCTTGATACGCATCTTTGTTTTCATTTCCAAAAAAAAAAAAAAAAAAAGCAAAAAAGATTTTCATTATTTGTTTTATTATTTTTTTCTTTCTGCCCTAACAAGTCGACTAACTACTTTGTATTTATTAATGAAGTCTTAATGCATGTTTTTGGTTGAATATCTTTACTAAGGAATAGCCATGAACATCTTTGCATGATTTGAGACTTTTGAATGTCATGATCTTAGTTAATTGAGTGGATAAATATCATGTTTACATTAACTGTGGACTATTAGTGGAGATTATCCTTGGTGAGGATTTGAGCCTTTTAAACGTTTCATTTTGAGAGATTTATTTGTTTCTACTCTTAAACACTCTTCACGTTGTTCTTAATAGATGATCTCTATAGGTTTTGTATTGAATACTGAGAACAAATCATTATTGTAGATAACATGAGTTGCTTTGATTTGAAAATTGGATCGACTTCTTAGAAGTAATATAGGTTAGTTCTACTCTACAAAAGCCTACTTTCCTACTTTAAATTGAGACACATCATAAAACCTTTGAAGCCAAACACTTTAAATATTTTTCTCTGTTTACCTTTATTAAATGACCCTATTGAGCCTTTAAATTTAGTCATACCTTATGAAGTTTGGGATCATGCGATGAAGTAAAACAGGAGAAGGGAATTGAAGTGTTAACATTTACACAATGTGTTTCCAAAAAAAAAAAAAAAAAAAAAAAAAAAAAAAAAAAAAAGAAGTTGTGATGAATTAAGGAGAATAAATGAAGTACTTTGGTATGATCATATGTTCTTGTTGAACCTGTACCTTAAAATTTCTTACATGTCAATTAACCATAGCCTAAATACAATCTTTAATAAAGCCTATTGATCTTCAAAAGGAAGTCCAATTTGAGAGTTGAAGTCTGTCATCATGCTCTATCTACGTTCTTAGTATTCGATTCCAATCATGAGATCTATTCACTTAAAAGTGCGGTTCTTTTAAACGTCTATATTCATATGTGATGTAAATGACGCTTGCTATGCCTTTACATAACCTCTATCACATATGATTACATGAGTGTTTGCTTTAGGATTCATGAGAGTTATGAGAGATATCTTGTGAGAATTAGAGTCGAAACAAAATAAGTCCATAACATGTGAATATGATGTTTTGAAATAAAATTGCTTTGAAAGTGGTGTGAGATTGTTGATGATTATATTTTAGATCATTAGTGACTTATCCTTAGTCCTGATACAAGATCATACATGTATGAGACTTCTGTTAATTTGTATTTAGTGAGATGTTGATAAGTTATGGGTGGAATCTTTTAACGTTTGTGGGTATCGTTGCTGGTAAACCCTCAGGAGACACAACTCCTCCTACTAGGGACACCTAGGGGTTTAAAGGCTTGTGGCATATGCTCAATGCCATCGTGTTTACCTACGAAAATGGATTGTGATTTAATTTTTGTGGTTTTAGCTTAGATTGTTAGTTTTAGTTTTACTTGAGGACAAACAAAATCTTAAGTTTGGGGGTGTGATAACTTTATATTTATGGAGTTATTTTATCTTTTTAAATTTGAATTCTTGCTTAGTTCTTAATATTTTTATTATTATTAAGTAAATTATTTCATATTTCTTTTATTTTTATTTTCAGAACAAAATTGGTTAAAAATGCGCATGTGGATCCCACCAAGTAATATTGTTCAAGACAAGATCATCGCTACAAAATGAATATCATTCGCAGCAAGTTCATCGCCTCAAGAATTACTCGAGTCGGAGATCGCATAAAGAAATTATCACGGTTTAAAGATAGGGTATTCTAGAAATAAATATTATGTCATGCTGATGTAAGAAATGATGTAATCAAAATTATGATGTAAGCAATGATGTAATAGAAGTTGACTTGAATGGGGTAGGTGAACGATGATGTAAGCAATGATGCAATTTGAAAGTTGACTTTGAATGGGGTAAGTGAACGATGATGCAAGCGATGATGCAAAATGGTGGAAAATCAGGAAATGATGATGCAATCGATGATGTAATTGGAGGTGAATTTGGCCTATAAATAGGCCTTAAAATCACCATTCTAAGCATTCCATCACAAACCAAAACAATAAGTAGTTTAGAGAAAGAGAGAGAGAGCTTGGAGAGGAGGAGCAAAGCAGAGGAAGAAATTCTACGGTGAAACTTCAATCCACTAAGTTTTCCTATCTCTTGTTATGTTTAATTTTCTAGTTTTTGTAAATTCTATTATGGAGTAGATTTGTTTTCTAAGGTTATGATGTAGCCTAACTTTGATGTTCCAAACCTTTGTTCAATTCAATTAATGATTTTCTATCTTGGTTGATGCATTTAATATTATTCTTAATGCTTCTAAATAATTGGCCACTATTTAGTTGAATTGTTAATCATAATGATAACGGAAGCTGATTTATGTGTCTAGTTCATTGTATTTAATGTCATAAATTACATGTAGGATAGGAATATACCTGCATGGTTTGTGTAGTCTATAAAAGAGATCCATAAATCTTAATGAATCCTTTAATGTTTTGACTTGCATGGGAACATAGCAGTTAATCTTTATAGGGTATTTTCCTTAGACCTCGGGAGGGGCTATGTGAATAATTCAGGGAATCTCGACTAGCAACTGGATAGTTAATTTTTGTTAAAAAGAACAAAGGGGAGGAACAGATTAGTTATGGTGAAATCATAATCTTAGAGTTTTTATTCATTGAATTAATTTTCATTTATTTTCAATTGCAATTAAATTTAATCATAGTTATCAACTCATTCACTCAAATTTCATCTACCAAATAAAAGTTGAGTTATTTTAATTTTGGGCATTAATTAACAACAATCCTCGTGGGACAATACTTCTCTCACTACTTTATTACTTGTTTGGCTCGTTCACTTACGATTTTGCACAACACAGTTATTTGATTATATCCAAAATAAACTGCATTCTGGGTGTTGGATTTGTGTTTGGGTCATCTTGGGTGGACCCAGTCCAACATCCAATTAACCCAACAAATTCCATAAATGAAATATCTATGACTCTGCTTAATTGCCTTTATCTAAGTTATTCTTATTTACTGAGTCAAAGTCTTTTTGAAAGTGGATTGAAGGCTTAATGTAATTGTTTTAGGTCCCATGAAAAAAACATCTATGGCTCTACTTAATCGTCGTTAGATTATCAGGAAAAACGATGTTGGAATGAAAAGGGATCCTACATTCTAGTCTACATCATGTTATATTACTAATCACTTTTGATTAGTGAAGAAGACTGATAGGTAATCACATTTAGATCAATGCTTTCATTTTGACCATTATAAAAGTACTTCCTTATGATAAAATGTAAGAAGTGTAGGCCAAATCAAACCTAAATTGTCTACATAATTTACAAGCCTTGCGAATGACTGCGTATCGCATTTTGATTCTGATTTTGAAAATAAAAATTGAAAGGGAATATAGTTAGGGTAACCAACCACATATGCACATTTTGCCATGTATCTTGCAATTTTAAATATTTTTTTGAGAATGCAATATTAAACATTTAAGACATGAAACCCTAATTAACCCCTCTTGAGCCTTTGACACCTCAAACGTATAATCACTAAGAAAAAATAGTAAATAGCCTAATTCTAGTAAATGCATAAGAATTGACTAAAAATCTATTCTTTTACAAGTGAAGTCCAAAACATCAATGAAAAGAAACCACTTCATTTTTTGTTTGCTTTCCTATACGATCTAATATAGGTTATATCGCTTCAACAAATTGGATCATTATACGAAAGAGAACGCTATCGAAATATAAACATAAAAACAAAACATTGGATCGTTATACGAAAGAGAATTCCATTGAAATATAAACATAAAAAGAACAAAACAAAACATTTAAAAAGTATGTAACGCAATATGTTATCATTGAACACTTGAATTCGCATACGTGTGACCACACTCAAAGAAACGAAACACAAACAAAGTATATTTTTACACGGGATAAGCCATAATGCTGACTAAATAACTAGAAACCAATAGGGTAAGCAAGAAAAGAACTATACCTTGATCGTTTCTTTGTAGGTGCATGATGGAATTTACTAGAGATGGAGACAGATGCTGTTGTTTTAAATAGTCTCCAGTTCGGGTTGGGTTATCATCATGCCCCGAACTAGCTCGAGAATAAAGAGCTAGGTTTTCATCATGCTCCCTAGCTTTTGTCACCTCCAATGCCTCTAGGTCTAGCCTCTTATGAATAAAAATTGCTAGTTTTAGAGTTGTAGCTTGTGTATAACGTCAACAACCATCGGACTTGTACTTGTAGCTATTTATAGATAACTCACTTTCTAACTTACAGTAGTCGTTCGACACACCAGGAAGCATTTCTATTCAAGTTATTACTTTTCTATTATATCATTTGACTAGGGTGAAATTGAACAGTATGGAGCTATTTGTGAGGTACCGTGTATATTGGTCACTTTGTTTTGTGTGCAGTGCATTATAAAGGCTGCTCTCCTGACTGTGACTTCTATTATTATTATTATTATTATTTATTATAAAAGCTATTATAAATTAAAATAAAAAAGAAAAGTAAAAGCAAGAATTACCGATGAAAGGGAAATTGAGAACAAGAAAAAGAGAGCACGGAGGTAGATGAGAAACAAAAGCAAAAAGGCCTATCTGTTTATCATTGAGGCTTCGCCTATTTATACACAAAACTTAGTTGGTCATGACCGATTTAAAAAATTTTTATATTATCATTTATTATAATGGTGCATCCAAAATATTTATAACACTTCCTATTGGATGATACTATTATATTACATTTAAAAATTTTATTAGTAAAAACTAAATGAGATAGAAACCTAAGCAAAAGATATTGATTCACTAGATCAAAAATATTATAATCTTTTAGATTCAATAGTATTTAGATGTGCTTAAAGAGACTACCTCTTTAAAAACTTTTTCAGGAAAGCTCAATAGGATAAAACCTTATTAAGGAAAAAAAAGTGTAGCACATATATGTTCATATTGATTTAATATATTCCCCCTTAAATAATGCTTCATAATTAATCATGTAGCTTACATAATCAACATATTCCAATGTTATAAGTCAATTTCTCGAATGTTAATGTTGGTAATGTTTTGGTGAATAAATTTGCAATGTTATCTGGGGAGCAGATTTGTTTAATATCAATTTGCTAATTTTGTTGGAGTTCACGAGTATAAAAGAATTTTGATGAGATATGTTTGACTCTGTCTCCTTTGATGTATCCTCCTCTTATTTGAGTAATACATGCAACATTATCCTCATATATAATGGTTGGGAATTTGAAGCAGTAAATAGTTCATATGTACTCTGAATATAATGAATGACAAATCTCAACCATATATATTCTCGACTTGTTTCATAAAGTGTAAGAATTTCAGAATAATTGAAGGATGTGACAACGAAAGTCTCTTTTGTGGAGCTCTATGAAATTGTTATATCATTATAAGTAAAAATATACTCAGTTTGTGAACAAGCCTTGTCAGAATCTGAAAGATATTTAGCATCAATATAACTAATCAAACTTGCATCATTATTAGATTTTGAATAGAATAATTCCAAATCTATTGTTTCATGAAGATAACGAAAAATATGTTTGATCCCATTTTAGTAATATTGTGTTAGTTCAAAACTAAACTTTACCAACAGATTTATTGAAAAAATAATATTAGGTCTTATATTAGATATAATAAAGCATCAATTGTACTTAAATATGATACTCTGGACCAAATATCTACTTGTTATCTTCTTTCGGTCGTAATGGATCTTTTTTAGGATCAAGAGATTGAACAACTATAAGAGTATTTAAGGGATGAGCTTTATCCATATTGAACTGTTTTAGGATTTTTTCAATATATGCTGATTGATGGATAAGTACTCCTTATGATTTGCACTCGATATTTAAGCCAAGATAGTATTTTGTTTGTTCTAAATCTTTAATCTGAAATTCTTTTTTTAAATAGTTAGCAGTTTTTCGGAGCTCTTCAAGTATTCTGATTGAATTCATATCATCAACATAAACTGTTATAACGGCAAATCCAAATTCTATTTTCTTTATGAACACACATGGACAAATAAGATTATTAATAAATCCTTTATTTGTCAGGTATTTGCTAAGACGATTATACCACATTCGACCAAATTGTTTCAATCCAAACAAGGATCGTTACAATTTAATTGAATAAATATTATTGGCTTTTGATTTGTATGTTTTAAGCATTTTAAATCTTTCAAGTATTTTTATGTAGATATCAATATCAAGTGACTCATATAAATATACTTTCATTACATCTATAAGACGTATTTGGAGCCTTTTTGAGACTGTCAAACTTATTAAAAATCTAAAAGTAATTATATCTATCACATGTAAATACATATCATCATAATTAGTTTTTGGTCTTTGTAAGAAACCTTGTGCAACAAGCATTGTTTTACGTTTCTGTACAAATACTCATTTGTATCCAATAGATTTGATATTTTTAGGTGTTTGGACTATAGGTCCAAATATTTTACATTTGGCTAAATAACTCAATTCTGCTTGAATTACATCTTCCCATTCGGGTCAGTCTTGTTTTTGTCTACATTCATCAATGTATATGGTTTATTGTCATCATTCATAATTTTAAAAGCTACTGTATATAAAAATATATCATCGATGATTGTTTCATTATAATTCATATACCTTCTGCAAAATTAATTGAAATTTCTTGATTTTTAGAATTTTATAGTCTTTTAAGTGTTTATGTCTTTTTAGGGGTTTCAATCTTTTTAGGGATTGGTAACTCTTATGGAGTTGATTTCTCAAAGAATATGAATTTTGTAGCTTGAGCATTATTTTCAATAGAATCAGGATTTTTCATTCTCCACTTTCGAAGAATACTATCTTTCAAGCCAACTGGTTTATCACGTTTCTGATGTACAGAAGATGGTTCATTTGTTGCGTTATGATTATATTGTTCTATAGGAACAATTATTCTAGCTGGTGAATTGACAACTGTTATATATAATTTTGTTACTTTAGCAGTATCAGTAAATGCATCTAACAACTGATTCACAATCATCTAAAGATTGACTATCCTTCGTACTTTATTTTCACATTGAGAGGTATGAGGATCTAGATAAATATTATTGTCACATTCCATAAGAGCTCATTTTTCTCTCTAATAGTAACCCTTTTCTCATGTTTCTTTTCAGGAGAAATTTTCTCTATTTTTGATGGTGGAAAAATTGTTTCATCAAAATGACAATCTGTAAAATGGGGCAGTAAAAAGATTACCTGTCAATGGTTCAAGATATATGATAATTGAAAGTGAATTAAAGCCAACATATATTCCCAAACGATGTTGGGGTTTCATTTTGGTTCTTTTAGGTGGAGCAATAGGGACTTGTACAGCACAATAACAAATGCATATATGAGAAATATCATGTTGGTGTTCAAGTATAAATTGTAATGAAGAATACTGGTGATAGGTCGCGGACCTAAGTCAAATCAATGTTACTGCATATAAAATAGCATGTCCCCAGACAAAAATCGGCAATTTAGTTTGTAACAGTAAAGTTCTTGCAATTACCTGGATGTGCTTGATAAATGATTCTGCTAAACCATTTTGGATATGTATATGTGGGACTGGATGTTCAACTCAATTCCAATCGATGTGGAATAATCATCAAATATTTTCGATATAAATTCACCAACATTATCTAGTTGTATACTCTTAATTGGATAATCTGAAAATTGTACTTGAAGTTTAATAATCTGATCAAGCAATCTGGTAGAAGCAATGTTATGACTAGACAACAAACATACATGTGACCACCTTGTAGATGCATCAATCAATACCATAAAATAACGAAATGGTCCATTGGGTGGATGAATAGGTCCATATATGTCTTTTTAAATTCTTTATGAAAAAGATGGAAACTTAAAACCAATCTTAGAAATGGATGGTTTAACCACCAATTTTTCTTGTGAACAAATAGTGCACATATTCTCATTAGATGATAGAATCTTGAGGTTATTTAATGAGTGTCCATTAGAATTTCAATGATTTTACGCATTATTATAGATCCTGGATGACCAAGACTGTTATGCCAAAGTTGAAACATTATTAGTTTTGATCTTATTTTGGCTCAAAACTAGATAAACTTCAGTTGATCTTATAATTGTATAATACAACTACAAAAGAAAGCTTTGGGCTTTTCTAAAATATGCTTATGGCTGAGATTTTTCTAATGATGCATAAATATTGAATATTCTTCTCATTTGTAGTTTCACTATAATATCTGTTACTGTATATATTTTTAAACTAAGCATATTTTTTGTGGACCTATTTGAGTATAATGTGCCATTTATACGGAATATAGTACCATTTATTAATAAGATTATGACTCTTCCAAAACCTTTTATTAAGTTTGCAGGACTTGATATAGTATTTAACTTAACTTTGGTTACTAACAAATTTAAAAAATATTTCTTATTCTAAAGAATAGTATGTGTTATTGCACTGTTAACAATACATATATCTACACCTTTCTTTTTGAAAATAGATAATTTATCTATATCCATCTATCATTAAAGAAACCATATGTCAGTACATCATTGATAATAAACTACAAAGCACAAAAAAAAAAAATTATCTTGCTTATAAAAGGATACAAAAGTGTGTACTAACATAATTAAAAGAAAAAAAAAAGACACAAAAGTAAACATGATAATATTAAGTAGGCAACTTTCTAATTGGTATGAATATTTCTATCACAAATTGAGTAATTTATTTTTCCATCCGCATTATTAAGAAAATCTAACAAATTCAAAACTTGTGATGTTTATGGGATCATTATCTTGATTTGCGAAATTTGCATCAATTTTCTTTTTTTTTTTTCCCATTTATAGAGGCCTGATACAAATTAACCAAGTACTTAGCTATATGACAGGTTCGTGACCAATGCCCAGACATATCACATCTGGAATAAACATCTCTATAATTTTTAGGGGCATTTTTTTCTACATGTTTGCTATTATTATGTTTGACATTATAAACATTTCACATTTGAGAGATGTTTTTCTGGTTTCGATGATCTGAAAATTTATAACCACCACAACTATGATGACTATATCCACGACCTTTACTTGTGCTAGTATTTGCTTCTGGAAGTGCTATTGCGCCAAATGGGTGGAGTTCTTGATCTTTTATCAGAAACTCATTGTTCTATTCTGCCACTAAAAGACATGAGATTATTTCAAAATATTTAGTAAACCTGCACTCTTCATATTGGTGTTGTAGGTAAGGCCATCAGATTTTTCTTTTCCAACAAATCTGCAGTAGTTAGTGTTTCATCACACAAGTTCAGTTGTGAGGTTATCTTAAACAGGACAGAATAGTCAACAACTGTTATGGGTAGTGTAACGATCAGGCTAATTGGGCCGAGAAGGATCTACAGTACGGGCCCAATGATCCGAAAGCCTAGAAAATCCAACAATCTATCCATCCCTCTGATCGTGCGTCAGATCACTAATTTGATCGCTTGGCTGTTCATTATTTTGTTCGTATTTCGGGATCTACACGCTAGTCGTCAATCTGGTCGTTGATAAATTCAATAGCTTGTACGGTAATCCATTCATTATTTTGATCGCGGATGGAATCGCATCCAGTTTTTCTCTTCTGATGGCTTACTAGTTCGTGAGCGAGCTCGTCTGTAATCTAGTCAATTATTCGTTCTATCTACTCGCATGACTGCTCGACAGTTTTTGATCTCATATATCTGCTCGTTTATTAAGCTATTCGATTGTGGAAAAATTCAGTTGTGACCTACATCATCGACCCTCGGAATATCCGATTCTCCGGAGCTTTATATGCTCGCTATCGCGATGGAATACCCTGCTCACTAAGTATTCTGTCTCCACCATGTTTCCCAAACCGCGAGCCAACAAAAGACAAAGATGCCTTGTAAAATATAGTTCAAGATATGCCGTGCACGCCATCTCTGTTAGAAACTATGGCCAATGTTACAGTGATCTCACCTAACCCGCATAGGTTAGCCGCCTAAAATCACACTTGGGCAGAACGCAAACCTGACAGTCTCAGCCACATTTAATGTAGTTTCGACGGTATTAAATGCAATGTCAGCCGTATTAAATGAAATCCCGACATGTTAAATGTAAACCATCATTGTAATAGTAGTTAACTATACATTATTTCATTACATTTTACTGTAGCATCTCCCATTCTCTATAAATAGGGGAGGAAATTTCTTTGTAAAATGATTGGAAAATCCTGAGTGTCGTGACTCTGCCAAAATAGTGAGAGAGTGAACAGTGGACGTAGACATCTTTTTGGGCCGAACCACTCAAAAATCCTTTGGTGTTCTCTTCTTCTCCTCTGACCACTTCTCATTTACTTATTGTTTCACTTAACGATCATTTTACAATGAACAACATAAAACTGTAGCTTGGGCCCAATACGAATCTCGATCGGCTAATTCCCAACATTGACATTTTTGACGCTAGAAGGAGGGCCCATCTGCTGCTTCATCACATTTCTTCTCAGCTTATAAAGCTCGCTTGTTAGTCGCCATGGTCAAAGAACAGACTCTCAGGAATTTTAACGCTACGGATGACCACCCAGAAGCCTCAGATCAACAACAGAATACTGCATCTATTGAAGGACTGCCCGATGTTAGTGTACGAACATCCAGCATGCCTGTGACGAGGGATGCTCAAGGTATACCTCTCATTCTTACTCTCTAGTTTGTGCCTAATATTGCATGAAATGGAGACGTTATACAGGTGTTACAACAGCAACAGGAGATGTTGGAAACTATAATGGCTCAACTGGCCAGCGAGGTTGGGACGCTGATTCAGACTCAAGTCCAGGCCGCTCAGGGACCCCCCCGGTGACTCAAAGGAAGGAGGTTCCCCGAGGACGGTACGCTGAGGACCCTAACGCAAATGGGAGAGATGTCAGGGGGTCAATACGAGAGGGATCAATTCATTCTTCCAACGATCAGTCCAGTGCTTGGTTTCAATGAGCTCGCAATGAACATCCGTCGGTGCAAGCTGGCCGGGGTCATGACCAAACCTCTGCTCGTGGGGGTGAGGTAGGGCTAAGGCCCAACAGTAGAAAAAGCGAATATAGGAGGGAGCGGAGGCTCGAGACCATCATTCCCCGAGTAGACAGGACAGACATTCCACTATCAGAAGAACAGAAGTCCAAGGTCTGCTCGTTGAGGAGCTCTTTTAGAGGGTCAGGCAGCTTGAGGCAAGACCCGGGGGCCAGGAACAAAGAAGTCAGAGCTAGGAGAGGACCCCGTTTACCTCAGAAATTGAGTTGAAGCCACTCCCTCCAAGATTCAAGGTTCTTAATATCCCTTAGTACAAGGAGAACTCTGACCCAAATGACCATCTCGACGCCTTCAACATCCAGATGGATCTCTAAACTACTAGCTCGTTTGTAAAATGTCGCGTGTTCCTAGCAACACTCGGGGATATTTCACAAACATGGTTCAGAAACCTCCCCCTCTACAGTATCAATAATTGGAAAGAATGCCAGTAAAGATTCCTGAACCAAATAAGGCATTAAAGAGGTAGCTCATTATACGTTACCACCTGGCTACCTTCTTTCAACGTCCCGGCGAGTTGTTGAGGGAATATATAAGTAGGTTCAGGAGTTAGGTGATTAACGTAGAAAACTTGATAGATGAGGGGGTTTAAACAGCTATCTCAGCAGGTTTGAGGAAGGATGGGAAGCTGTACGAAAATATCTACAAATCCCCAGTGAAGAACTTAGGGGAGTTTTACGAGTGAGCGGAAAAGGAGATTAGATGGGAAGAAGCGTTCGGCCCCAAGAAGGCTAGTGCCCAGAAGGATGAGGCTAGTAGTTCTAGTCAGGGGAGGAAGAGGAACAATGGAGAAAACAGCCTTGGGGACCAAAGAAGCAATAACCAGATTGCAAAGAAGGCTAAGTATGAGCCCAGACAAAGAAACTATTAGAGATGAGAACGTCCTTGGTATCTAGGCCATTACAATACATACAATGCCTTGTCGGATACCCATGACAGAATCTATGCAACCGAGAAGAATAGAGAAAATTTTAGGAGACCAGCCCCTATTTTGACTCCTGAGGGACGCAAAGACAAGAGCAAGTTCTGTGTCTATCATAATGAAGTAAGGCATAATACATCAGATTGCTGAGCCCTTAAGGATGCCATTAAAGAGATGATTAGGAATGGCCGCTTGAGAGACTATGTTGTGCGACCTTCAGGACGACCAGCTTAGCAGTAACGTCTTCGCCAACGACAATAAGAGCAGCTAACTCAAACCCAACAGGAACCTGATTCTCAACTTGAACCCACCATTAAGACGATCCACACTATCTATAGGGTCCTTCTATAGTAGGATCACCTAACAGGTCACAAGAGAGATATGTGTGCGAGGCTAGTCGCGTCTAGATTACAAGCCGAAGAGAAGCTAAAGGTCCAGCGATGAAGGCTAGAAGAGCGTCCGAAGTGATTGTGTTCACTGAAGAAGATGCCCAAGACGTTCTCTAGCCCCACAATGATGCCTTGGTGATTCGAGCTCGCATTGGTAATATGGATGTAAAGAGAATCATGATAGATATTGGGAACTTAGTCAATGCAATGTATAAGGGATGTTATGACCAGATAGGGATCGGCAATAAACAGCTGAGGTCTTCCTCCGAGCCTCTATACGACTTTACTGGAGATTCGATCACTCCCATTGGGCAGATAAGGTTATCCCTGACTCTCGGAAGCATAGCGCGACAGTAAACAGTGCTCACGAACTTCCTTATTATAGACTCCCATTTAGCTTACAATGTGGTATTGGGGAGGTCATCGATGAATGAGCTTGACATGGTCACTTCGACTAAAGCCCTCATGGTAAAATTCCCAACTTCTAATGGGATCGGGTACGTGCGGGACGAGCAGTCTTTGGCTCGACGCTGCTATGTGGTCGTAGTGAGAATGGGACACCAAGGGAAGAAGGTGGAAACAACCCCAAGGCATGAGCTGCAATCAGTCAGTACTGCAGGGATCAGCCATAACTTGGACCCCAGGGAAGTTGATGCATACAGAACCGCAGGTCCAATAAAAGAATTGGAAGATATGCAGGTCGACGAGGCGGACGCTGAAAAATGCCTCAAGCTAAGAAAGAACTTGATCCCAGAAGTGAAGTCCCAGCTAACCAACTGTCTCAAAGCTAACCTAAACGTGTTCGCCTAGAATCATGAAGACATGGTAGGGATTGATCTAAAATAATGACACACAAACTGAATGTCAATGCTCGCCACAAACCAGTTTGTCAAAAGAGAAGGCAAATGACCCAAGAAAGATGCAAAGCCTTGAAGGAGGAGGTAGACAGGCTCCTAGCGAACAAGTTCATTCGAGAAGTCCGATATCCCACCTGGGTAGCCAATCTCGTCTTAGTAAAAAAGAAAAACGGGAAATGAAGAACCTGCATTAAATTTACAGATCTGAACAAGGCTTACCCCATAGATAGTTTCCCATTACCCAAGTTCGATCAGCTAGTAGATGCTACAGTTGGGCACGAGCTCCTTAGTTTTATGGATGCTTATTCAAGCTACAACTAAATCCCCATGAATCCTAAAGATTAGGAGCATACTTCGTTCACCACCGACCGTAGATTATATTGTTATAAGGTAATGCCCTTTAGACTGAAAAACGTGGAGGTAACCTATCAAAGGCTGGTGAACAGGATGTTCAAAGATTTAATTGGGAAGACCATAGAGGTATATATGGATGATATGCTCGTAAAATCTAAGCACGCCTTCGACCATGTCCGAGATCTTGAAGAGATGTTCCAAATCCTGAGGAGATATCAGATGAAGCTCAACCCCCTTAAATGCACATTTAGTGTAGCTTTAAGTAAATTTCTGGGCTTCATGGTAAATAACAGGGGGATCGAAGCCAACCCAAAAAAGATACAGGCCTTGCTGGACATGAGGTCACCTACTAAAGTGAAGGAAGTACAAAGTTTGAATGGGCAAGTTGCTACTCTGAACAGATTCATCTCGAAAGCCTCAGACATGTGCGTGCCATTCTTTGAAGTGTTGAAAAGGGTGGAGAGTTTTGAATGGACGGAGTGTGAGGCAGCATTCCAATAGATAAAAGAGTATGTGAGGCGAGCCTCTCTGCTGTCCAAGCCAAACGAATGGGAGGTCCTAACAGTCTATCTTGGCGTATCTCAGCATGCCCTAAGCGCAGCCCTAATAAGACAAAAAGAAGATGGGGCTCAACTTCCTGTATACTATGTCAGAAAGAAGCTAGTCGAGACAGAAACAAGATATGCCCCCATGAAGAAACTCGCTTATAGTCTGGTAATGACCTCTAGGAAATTGCATCCTTATTTTTAGGCACATAAGATCTAGGTGCTGACTAAATACCCGCTCCGACAAATTCTACAGAAGTTAGATACCTCAGGCCGGCTCCTCAAATGGGCAATCGAGCTCGCCCAGTTCAACATTGAGTACAGGCTAAGGTCAGTGATCAAGGGGCAGACATTAGTAAATTTCATAGCTGAATTTATCGGGCCCGTGGATGAGGAAGCCGAGCCTTCTGAAGGTCTATTCTGGGAATTATTTGTTGATGAATCTTCATGCGAATGGAGTACAGGGGCTGGAGTCTTGCTAATCAGCCCAGACGAGAACAGGTTCCTTTGTGCATTTAACTTCGGATTCAGAGCCACAAACAATGAGGCGGAGTATGAAACATTATTGGCAAGGCTCAGGATGGCGAGCAAGATGCATATAGAGCAGGTAAGAATATTCAGTGACTCCCAACTAGTGGTTTGTCAAATAAGGGAAGATTATCAGGCCAAAGGGGTAAAAATGACAACTTACCTACAAAAGGTCCGGAAGCTGTTAGGGACATTTGAGAAGTATTAGCTTAATCAAATCCCACGAGCCCAGAATTTTCATGCAGACGCGCTGGCTCGCCTGGCTACAGCTCAGGATACGAATCTGGCTGAAAGTGTACCGATGGAATTCTTGCCTAAGCCGAGTACTGAACCCGGCGATGAGGTAATGACACTTGTGGTTACAGTTGTATCATGGATGAACCCTCTGGTCCGGTACTTGCAAGGAGGAAGGCTGCCAGAAGACAAGCTAGAAGCACGCCATCTGCGAATAAGGGCAGTAAGGTACTACATCTATGGTGATGTAATTTACATGAAGGGCCTCTTAGCTCCGTTGCTTCGCTGTGTAGATGAGTTGGATTGCACCACACTCCTGAAGGACATACATGAAAGACATTGCGGTAATCACGCTGGCAGACAATCCTTGGCTCAAAAGGCTCTCAGACAAGGGTTCTACTGGCTGACCATGAAGCAGGATACTATCAACATGGTGAAGAGATATGATAAGTGCCAGAGGTTCTCCAAAATCCCTCGAGCTCCACCAGCCTACCTTCGACAAATGATCAGCCCATGGCCCTTCGCCATTTGGGGTATGGACCTAATCAGACCTCTTCCAACAGAACGAGCAAGATGTAAGTATACCATCATCGCGGTTGATTACTTTAATAAATCGGCAGAGGCAAAGGAGTTAGCCGAGATCTTAACAACCAAGATCGAAAAATTTGTATGGGATAACATTGTTTGCAAATTTAGGATACCTCAGTAGCTAGTCACCGACAATGGAACCCAGTTTACAAGTGAGCAATTCCTCGACTTCTGCAACAGCCTTGGAATTACTAAAGGCTTCTCGGTAGTGGATCACCTACAGGCTAATGGCCAAGTGGAGGCGGTTAACAAAATTATCAAGCAAACTCTGAAGACCAAACTTGAAAACAGAAAGGGAGCATGGGTAGATGAGCTACAGAATGTATTGTGGGCCTACAGAAAAACTGCCCGCAGCACGACTGGAGAGACTTCTTTCTTGATGATCTACGGGTTTGAAGCCATGATCCTCGTTGAGTTCGAAGTCTTTAGCCAGCGGAGAGCAAGTTTCAACCTCGAAGATAACGACCAACTCCTGGCCGCTAACTCAGATCTCCTTGAGGAAGCCAGAGAAACAGCTCGCCTACAAGCCACCCTACACCAGCAAAGAATGGCCAAACGCTATAACAAGAAAGTCCGAGTCTGGGAGTTCAAACCAGGTGATGTAGTGTTACGGAGCTCGAAGAGCCAGCGATGGTACACTAAGGCCTAACTGGGAATGACCTTATTTCATCCATGAGGACTTAAAGGACGGGGCATACCACTTGACGGATATAAGCGAAGCAATGCTTCTAAGGGCCTGGAATGCTATCCACCTGAGGCCCTATTATATATAACTATTGTATTTTCATTATAATTTTGTTGTCTCTATAAAGTCAAATCATATACAGGCATAATGAAAGCTCTTTATTTATCATGCATTATCGCTAACACAGAATGCTTATGTGTTTTCATATGTAAGGTACATGGTCATAAAAAGCAGAAAAAAACTCGGAGCTCGAGTACTCATGTACCTTGTAGGGATAAGGGGTTGAATATCGGTAGATATCGACCCCACACCTGCCCTACGAGGATAAGAGGCTGAATATCGGTGGATACCAACCCCACACCTACCCTACAAGGTTAGAGGGGTTAAAACTACTGCAAGCTCGCGTACCTGATCGTCGCTCGTTGTTTGACCTCCCTCTCTATAAGTTGCTCTACACACCTCACGACCTGAAGTCATCATACACGAGCAGAACATGACAGAGACTCAACCGCTGAATGCTCAGCCCCAAATATACTGTAAATGCTCGGGTTACGACCCTGTGAGCGCAGCCAAGGCTCCACTGTCTTCTTCACTCTTGCTATAGATGCTCGGGTTCCGACCCTGTGAGCGTAGCTTAAGAGGAAAATAAGCTGTATAGCTCAGGTATCGACCCTGTGAGCGCAATTCATTGTAAATGCTCAGGTATCGACCTTGTAAGCGCAGTCCGTTGTAGATGCTAAGGTTTAATCTTGTGAGCACAATCGACTGTAGAGGCTCGGACCCCTACCTTATGAACGCAACGATCTGTAAAGGCTCGGGTCTCTACCTTTCTAGCACAGCCTTTACCAAATTATGTAATGACCAAAGTGATCTACAAACAACACCTCATATTCATCATTCGGTCCCTTTTCGACTCATACTATCTTGTAAATCTTATTTAATGTTATGTACGCTACTCTTGCATAATTACGCAAGCCAGTTTACTTGTTATTGGTTAGTGCTTTTTATTAAGCTAACAGACTTGCCTTCTACTATGAGATGTTATTTGTTTAGTAGGAAGAATTGAGTTACTGATTTGCCTGCTGAGATTCCTTTATGCTCTCTAAGCTATGAGTGCTACTAAGAGCTATCTATTAAGGTATTTGAGAATGCACTCGCAACCCAGGAAGTTATTTTCTTTATTTTGTGCCTTGGAAGGCGTTTATGCAAGCGATCAGACTTATGATTTATTCAATTTATTGCCTATTCTATTATGTGTACTTGCTCGCAATTTATTATGGCAATGCAAATGAGACTTAGGAGATAACAAAGCAAATCGGTAGGAATCCCATGCCGTTGAAAATGGAAGCAGGACATCATGAAAATAAATAATAACAATATCCACAACATCTATATTCTAAGATAAGTCCTATCAGAAGAGAGACAAAAATTATATACAACTACTCTAAGAGGCTTTGGAAGAGTCAGTAGGAGTCTCCTTCGGATCTTATTCACTGGGAGCTCCTTGCAAAGATGATCCTTGTCCTCCACCTAGCACCAACTTCGGAGAACCTGAAGAAGGACCACCCTGGACCTGAGGGGCACCGGTTTGAGCAGTCGAGGGCGCAAAACTTTTCTTAGGAGGTGAAGGAATAATCCCTTTCTACACAGGCTTCGCGGTCTTCACCTGGGCTTCTTTGGCAGCAAGGACCGTATACCTCTTCATCTCCTTCACTGCTTCTTCCCTATAAAAGGAGAAGTTTAGCTTGGGATGATTCTTCCACAGTGTATACAGAAACTTGTTGCTTATCTTCTCAACCGCCTCATTCCGAGCCTGCATGACTCGGGCCTCCGCCTGGCTAAGCAATTCTCGGGTACGAGCAAGACTACCTCTCACCATGTTCAAGTCCTGCATCACCATATTGACCTTCTTCTCGGCATTTACGACCTGTCGTTTCTGTAAAATGGCCTCCTGCGTAACCTTATCTACGTCCTCAGTGGCCTGTTTAAGCGAAGAGGCAGTGATTTCCTTAAGCTTCCTCTTGTGAGCCAATGACTCCTCAGCATCTTTGAGTTTCTATTTGAGCTTGCCAGCAGCCTCCTTGGCTGCTTTAAACTTCTTCTTAATCTTCTTGTTCTCAGCTTCAAGCTTTTTGTTCGCCCCCTCAAGCGAAGCCTTCTCTCCCACAAGGTTTGACAAGTCTCTACGCATCTTCATTAGTGCCAACGAAGTTTGAAATAAAAATGTGTCAGCAACGGGTATGAAGATGATATGAGTTACAAGGTTGAAATCGAAGTTTACTAGTATGTTGTAGTGCGCGGCATAAGTGATCAATTGGTCACCGCGAATGTGCTTCTGATAAACTTCTAGTTTATCAAGACCCGGCAGCTCCGGCAGTTGGTCCAAGAGGTCACTGAAGCATACCCCAGCATCAGTTTCCTAGGCCTGCTCCTCGTTAGCCTTATTCATAATGAGCGAATTTCCTTTAGATTTATGACGTTTTGTAGGGAGCTCTATAACCCTCTTCCCTTTATCCTTGGCCCCCGAGGGCCCCGTCGGCACATCTTCAAGAACTAGAATTTCTTGGCCAGCAGACTCCCTTAGTGGGGCTATATACCTTGCCGGTTTTTTCCCCATAATCTTGTATTTTACACCCTGCTTTTTAGTAGGCATTGCAGCCTCTGTGTGTGATGGCTTTGTAGTTTGAGGTGGAGGTTTCGAAGAGCCTGTTATTTGTACTTCGGGCTCTTCCGTTTCAGCTGCTGATGGAGGTGGAGGTGAATCCATCTCAAGATGCACCATGATTTTGGACTTTTTTGCAATTGGAGTAGAAACAACTTCGTCAGATCCTACAAAGACGAATGGGACTTCTTGTCTTTTTCGCACTCCGATGTCCGTTATTATACTTAAAAGTTTGGCTTCAACCCCAGGCACGAGCCCGTAATCCTTCAAGAAGTAGTCCGCTGGAAAGTAATCGTCTGAAAGATCCTTAACCTTAGAAAATTTCTGGAGCGCCCTTAACTCCTCGCTCGAAAGGTCGATTGAGCCTTTGTTGAAGCTGCACGTTAAAGAAGAAAAATTAATAGAAGCAAAAAATAATAAAAAATATAAAAAAATATATATATATAATACGTGCATACGTGTAGGAACGGCGAGCAGAAAGTATGCTCACTAAGATTAAAGGTGAAAGTAAAGTTAACAAGTCTAAGTAGGGATAGACAAGACACATAAAACCAACAGGACCTCTTTGGGCAGAATCATCTTATAAGGCGAGTTACGAGCGGCCATGTAATAAATGTCATCTCATTTCTTGGCCTTAGAGCTAGTAGTGGATTTGAAGAAGAAAAGACTTTGGATTATGTTCGGGGTTGGCGACGGAAGCCCGTTCTTGAGAAAGATGTAGGCTAAGGTGGTCAGTTGAGTAAAGAAATTTGGTGTAAGTTGGAAAATGGCTATTTCCAAATCGTTCAAGAGATCGATCAAATATGGGGGAACAGGAAACCTAAATCCTAATTCTACATGCTGGCGGTTAATCGCTGTAAACCCTTCAGAAGGATAAGCCGTATGATCATGATGAGCCGGAGCCATAATACGACATTCGAAGGGGAAAGCATATGTCTTGACTATTGTTACGAGTTCCTCGTGAGTGATGGAGGAGTCATGTTGGTAGAAAGACTCGTGAATAGAAGTTTCTTTTCTCCCCGAAGAACTTGGTGCATTCCCGCCACTCTGGGTAGTTGCACTTGGAGAATCTCTAACCTGTTGGGAAGACTCCTCCTCAGAGCTCTCTTTGCTGGACATGACTCGTTGGTATCGGCGTTCACGACTTGACATCTATAAAAGAGGCAACTAATTATTAGGCCATTAACAGCTAACCAAACTTGGGAGGCAGGATGAACCTAAACCTACTTTCCCTAAACGTCAAGTCGTGCGCTTGGGAAATTAGCAGAAGACAAAAGAGTCCTCATTTAGCGAATCCCTCGAAGTTAAAAAAATAAAAAAAAGAGAGAGAGAGAAAGAAAGAAAGAAGAAAAGAAAGGAAGAGAGGGGTATATGTTAGACTATTATGCAGGTATCCCAAACAGACCAGAGGCACCGCAAAGATGCATCGTCGGTGAGACCAAAAATTACTTGCCTAACTCTTCAGAAAAAAAGCTACCTGAGGGCGAGACTGGGATGAAAAAATTGAGCCCAGACTTTTGAAGAAGAAATGCCATGTATGTGAAAAGAAAAGTAAAAGGTCACGAAAGAAAAACTCACGTTAAAAATGATGAATGTTTGAGGTCTTGGCTAAAAATCGACCAACAGTGACGGGAGTCTAGAAGAAAACCAGTAGACGAGGGAGTTTCAATTTTTTGAAAATAGTAGGAAAGAAGAAAATGAAACGTCTTTATCCTTAAGTAATTGTTAAACCCCAGCCGTTAGATCAAGACAGCTATGTAACTGCCACGGATCTGACGATGCGGTGCGATCCTTGGGATTTTGTCATCATGTGACAATTAGTTGAAAGACGTGCACTAAATACATACAACGCCTAACGTGACTCGTAACTGTTGTTTGGGGTGATGCCGCGTGGCCTGGTGATAAAGCAGAATTTGAAAAATAGCGTAATTGTTCCCACCTGAGCAATTCGTGTGTGAACTCATAGCTCTTGGTCCACTTGAGGCACTAAGAGCTAGGGGGCTTATGTTATAGGTAGTGTAACGATCAGACCAATTGGACCGAGAAAGATCTACAGTACGGGCCCAATGATCCGAAAGCCCAGAAAATCCAGCAATCTATCCATCCCTCTGATCGCGTGTCTGATCGCTAATTTGATCGCTTGGCTGTTCGCTATTCTATTCGTATTTCGAGATCTACACGCTGGTCGTCAATCTGGTCGCTGATAAATTCGTTAGCCTGCATGGTAATCTATTCGTTATTTTGATCGCGGATGGAATCGTATCCAGTTTTTCTCTTCTGATCACTTGCTAGTTCGTAAGCGAGCCCGTCTGTAATCTAGTCAGTTGTTCATTCTATTTGCTCGCACGACTGCTCGACAGTTGCTGATCTCATATATCTGCTCGTTTATTAAGCTATTCGATTGTGGGAGAATTTCGTTGTGACCTACATCATCGACCCTCGGAATGTTCGATTCTCCGGAGTTTTATTTGCTCGCTATCGCGATTAGGTACCTTGCTCACTAAGTATTCTGTTTCTGCCATGTTTCCTAAATCGCGAGCCAACAGAAGACAAAAAAGCCATGCAAAATACAGCTTAAGAAGTGCCATGCATGCCATCTCTGTCAGAAACTACGACCAATGTTACGGTGATCTCACCTAACCCGCATAGGTTAGCCGCCTAAAATCACACTTGGGCAGAACGCAAACGTGACAGTCTCAGCCGCATTTAATGTAGTTTTGACCACATTAAATGAAATCCCGACGTATTAAATATAACCCATCATTGTAATAGTAGTTAACTGTACATTATTTTATTACATTTTACTGTAGCACCTCTCTTTCTCTATAAATAGGGGAGGAAATTTCTTTGTAAAAAGATTGGAAAATCCTAAGTGTCGTGACTCTACCAAAATAGTGAGAGAGTAAACAGTGGATGTAGACATCTTTTTGGGTCGAACCACTCAAAAATCCTTTGGTGTTCTCTTCTTCTCCTCTGACCACTTCTCATTTACTTATTGCTTCACTTAACGATCATCCTACAATGAATAACATGAAACTGTAGCTTGGGCCCAAAACGAATCTCGGTTGACTAATTCTCAATGTCGACAACAACTAATTTGAAATCTTGAAGTCTAAAATTACTCCACTCATGCTGGTCTCTGAGCAGGACGATAGTTTTCTAATGGTCATATATGTCTTTCAGATTTTTCCACAAAGTCAGTGAATCTGTAATTGTGAGGTATTAAGTCTTCAAACTCTCATATAAATGACGACGAATAAAGATCATTGCACTTGTTTTATCTTTTAGAGATGTTTCATTGTTATCTTTAATAGTATCAATTAAGTCCTTGGATTGTAGGTACAACTATGTATTAAGGATCCATAAAGGATAGTTTTTTCCCGAAATATCAAGTAAAGTAAATTCTGATTTTGCAATATTGGACATAACTATATGCATAAAATATCATAATTAGTGATGTAATCAAAATGATAAATAATATTAATATTATATTCAAAAGAAATTAGAATATGATAAATTCCTTTATGAGTACATATGAGACTTCAGGTTGCAAAAAATTTCATATATACTTTTAGAATTTTAGGTAAAAAATGATAACTTTAGGTTTCAATAATATAGATTTAGAATTTCAAGTTCCATTGATTAAAATTCAGAACTTTAGATTCCAGTAGATTATAAATTAAAGAGAATAAAAGCTATATAAAAAAAAGAAAAGAAAAAGCAATCAGTTAATTTGAATGATATATTAAGCTAGCATAACCATATATAATAAAAATAGTAAATAATGGCGATAGAGCTACACATATAATACATAATAATAAATAAAAGTAAATAGTTAGATACACGATGTATGATAATAATAATAATAACAAAAGAAGTTAGTATAATAATCGAGTCGGTAGAGCCGTACATTGATCGGGTTGCCATAGCCAAACTTCTCAGTTAGAGTAAGAGTTAAGATATCGAGAGCTTCATGTTCTGATAAATTTGTTCAAAACTTTATATTCTGAATCATGTTGATAACGTGTTATAAAATTAAAATAAATAAATAAAAGTAAAAACAAGAATTATTGATGAGAGAGAAATTGAGAACAGGAAAAAGAGAGCATAGAGGTAGATAAAAAACAAAAGCAAGAAGGCTTGTGTGTTTATTACCGGAGCTTCGCTTATTTATACACAAAACTTAGTCGGTCATCGTTGACTTAAAAAAATTTTATATTAGTGTTTATTATAATGGTACATCTAGAATATTCACAACAAAAGTTTTTTTTTTTTTTTTTTTCAAGTTACAAAAGCAGCTTCCTCATTAATTTGATTGTTTATTATTATTTATTGACAGATTTTAACAATTCCATAACTATTCCTTTTTTTTTTTTTTTTAATGTTTGTTATTATTTTTCTACCACTATTATTTGTTCTTCTTATTTTCAATATAATTAACTTCTTTTTTAATTACTTTTATTTAATATTTTTTCTACTCCTAATTAGTTAATACTTTCCTTTTTATAATTTATTCCTTTTAGTCATATACATGTTCTCAACCGCCCATGTATTACGCAATTGGCAATTTGCAATTTTATTGAACCAACTTTTTTTTTTCTTTTTCTCTTCATCTCTTTTTTCTTTCTTTTTCTCTTCATCTCTTTTTTCTTTCATTTTTATTAATTTTATAAGAAACTATAATTAGAAAATTCGTATTACAGAATGTAACACATGATTTAGAATGTAACACATGATTTAGAGTCAACTGTAATTATCCTATTAATGATTGTCAAACAATGTGGAGAGTTCATGTTATCATCTTTCTCTATGTGATTATAAACAATGTTAATTTATTTATCTCCATTATAAAAATATGCACAAGCAATTTGTCTGTTCATTGAAATGAGTCAGCGTGCTAAAACATTGACTTCTTGCTATGATTGTTAAATTATTATATGACTCCTAGTGTTGTTCTTAGTCGTGTATGAAGTTACATGTCATCACATATAATCTCCATCGACTAGTGCAGGCACTTGCTATTCTGTGGTATATAAGGAGTTCTTACAGTTTAATACTAAAATTTAATCCTTCTATACGCAATCGGCAACAATGTGCAGAATGATTCAGGTTACTTTGGTTCCATTGTTGGACGCTTTGCTAACAGAATTGGAGGTACTCAATTTACCTCAAATGGAATCCATTATAAATTTGTTGCAAATGAAGGGGAAAACATACTTCATGTTACACTCTTACAATTGCTTTTACTTATATATATATTTTGGTTTAGCAATATATGTAATATTATCATAATGAATTCTTCATATTACCATAGGTGGCCTAATAGGCTTTATTGAGGACATATAAGACCGAAGGACACGCTCCTTGCATTGTCTTTGCTTATCATAGCTATGATGGCGAACACGGTTGGTTCGTTATTGTGATTATAATGAGTGAGTGTCTGATATTTTGTCTAATCTGTTACAGGATTTCCTCGAGATCTCTATGTGATAGTGGTTACAATTGCTCCACGGTCTGATGTTTCACGATGGATTTCAGTCATGTAAATAATCTTAAGGACAGAAGACTTTGACTTCCGCGTGTAAAAGTCTACAAGTCAATATGTTGGGGTTCTTTTCGTTCTGTGGAAATAGGTGTTAGATTTTGGAAGATTGCCAATAGATTTTGAGTCGTGAGAATCACGTTGAACATTTTTCCAGCTTACACACTACGTTTTTGAGTAGGTCGTCGTTGATTGAGTTGATCTACTGAGCTGATACAGAAATTCTCACAAAATGTCAGTTCACATTAATTCCTCTTAGTTTCCGAGAAATTCCAACTCTGCATGTACCTGGAAAAAATACATACGTATTTTATAGTTCTAATTAACCTGACATAAATTTTGCTGCAGTTATCAGAATCAACCAAAACATGTGAACCATGTTGTTCTTAGTATTTCATCCTACCTCATCTGATACAACATCTGATATTTTTCTCTTCTTTACAATATTTGTTCCAGTCAGCACACTTACTGTTTTAATGTTTTTGGCAATCTTTTTTCTTGTGAGAAAATATAAGGATCGGAAAACTAAGCTCAATGCAAAAGCAACCAAGAGTGGAGATATGTTCTCAGTATGGAATTATGATGGTAGAATTGTATTTGAGGACCTCATTGAAGCGACGGAGGACTTTGATATTAAATATTGCATTGGAACAGGAGGTTATGGAAGTGTATACAAAGCACGAGTGTCTAGTGGTGAAGTTTTTGCTTTGAAGAAGCTTCACTGTTCAGAAATTGAGGAGCCAAATTTCATGAAGAGTTTTGAAAATGAGGCTCGTGTACTGTCCAAAATACGACATCGGAACATTGTAAGGCTTTATGGGTTTTGTTTGCATAAAAAATGCATGTTTTTGATATACGAGTACATGGCAAGAGGAAGCTTATTTTGTGTTTTGCGTTATCATAATAAAGCTGCTAAGTTGGATTGGAGTAAAAGGGTGACCATTATCAAGAGTGTGGCACATGCTTTGTCATATTTGCATCATAGTTGCACACCATCAATTGTTCATCGTGATGTATCGAGCAATAACATTCTACTAAACCAAGAATTGCAGGCATTTGTTGCTGACTTTGGCACAGCTAAATTTCTACATCTTGACTCATCTAACATATCTTTACTAGCAGGCACTCATGGATATATTGCTCCAGGTAAATAAGTTAATTCATTTTTCTCGTGTTCTTTCATCATATTTATTTTCAATTTTTAGAATGATTAATGATGTGTGTTTTAAGTAGCTGTAAAAGGAGACAACATAGTTGGATGTTATCAATTTCTTTATAAGTGATACATAAACTACTTTTATTTCCAATTAGGAAATCTCTTAATTTTTTTCTTTTTATGGTAGAACTAGCTTACACCATGGTTGTAACCGAAAAATGCGATGTTTATAGCTTTGGAGTGGTGATTTTGGAGATACTAATGGGAAAACATCCTGGAGAACTCCTCTCGCTTTTATCCTCATTATCATCATCATCACTTGATGAAAATATAATGCTAATTGATATATTAGACAAACGGCCTGCGCCTCTTGTGAACGAAATGGTTATGCAGGACATTATTCTTGCTTCAGCTATAGCATTTGCATGTTTGCATTCCGAACCGAAGTGTCGACCTACAATGAAGTACGTCTCTCAGAAGTTTTTAACCCAGAAGACATTAATATCAAGTGCTCCTTTACATAGGATCTCCATCGCAGAACTTAAACAACAAGACATGTATTATGTAGATGAAATTAATAGTTCATATATTGTAGATGTACACATATAATTGATGAGGTGATGATTAAGCACATATCTCAGACTTCCAATGTGAGCGTTAATTTGTACTTCCAAGGACATTTATGTAAATGTCAACGCAGGAACCGCACAAGGATACAAAATAATTTTCTTTCTGTCGAATATTCAAACTTCTTATAAGTTTCGGCCAGATAAGTGGCTGCATTGAATAGACAAGCATAATTTAGCAGTCAATAATCAACCATCCTCTGTTTACAGCTCCTGTTTACACAGGAAAACTTATCATAATTTATGCAATGCAAAGTTTCATATTGCAAATACTAAATGGCCAAACCAAAAGGGGAAGTTTTAGGATCACACTTTCAATCGATCATTTATTACTTTGTTTCATGACGACATATTCAATCAATCATATATTATTTTGTTCCATGTATGATTTATTAAGTGAAGGATCTTGTTGTAAGACTGTCCCACCGAAATATTCACTAGAGTGAGAGGGAAACAAACTTAAACTGGGTTCTTTGCATATTGACTTGTGGATCAATAAAAACGAAAGACAAATTTAAATTAAATTCTATATGTATTGACTAGTGGACCAACTAAAAATCATGAGTACGGCGAAAATTAGAAAATATAACTTTGTTCATCAATTACATTAATTATATTAGATGTAAGGATAGTTATTGAAGTTAATTCAATTAATGTAATTATTGGGTAAAGTTACCTAACTAATAAAGTAGTCAAATATAAAAAATTATAAATAAATTTGAAAATAAAAATCAACTGATTAAATATAAAAATATATATAAAAAATAAATTATCGAAATATCTATACTTTTTTACTATTTATCTCATCATTATAATATATATGTTATAAAACGTCTACCAGACTACTTATTCAAAATAAGTTTTCAGCTAAAATTTATGCTTTAATTGGCATTGCTCTTCATGATCAATACATTGTTTATATTAGAGGTGGGCATCTCTAACCCAACCTGATCAACCCAATCCAACCCGACCACTTTTAGTTGGATTGGGTTGGGTTATATCTCTAAAAAAATTGAGATGAGTTGGGTTAGGTTCAAAATTAAATTGGGTTGGATTGGGTTGAAATATTTTTAACCCAACCCAACACAACAAATGTCCATCCTTAATTCTAAATTCAAGTTTTTTTTTTTTTTTTTTCTAAAAGCACATTTGCTAGAGAAGAAGATTAAGAATAATCTATGTGGTGGATTAAATATTTTATTTTTAATCATTGAATATTTATTTGTATTCATTTTATTAGTAATCAAATTGCTAAGACTATAAAAGTTACTAACTAAACTTTTTATACCTTCGTAGTGGATTAAATCAAACCCGATCTACTTAACATAAATCAATCCGATTATTATTGGGTTGGGTTGGGTTGAAAAATTTTTAATCCAACCCATGTTGGATTGAGAAATTTTCAATCCAACCCACCCGGAGCCCGAAAATGTCCACCCCTAGTTTATATGTAGTAGGGAATCCGATATAAATTCAACTAGTTTTTATTGATTCCTAATTATGATTATTAAACATATTTACAAAACACCTGCTATCTGGCCCATAGACAAAATTAGCCCATCAAAGCAGTAACGAAAAACAATATCATGGTCCATGTGTAAAATCGACAAGAGTAGCGATATTTGCACTCCTTCAAAGTTGAATGTGAACCCCAAATCATTAAATTTTAAAAATTTGAATATTATCCTTAAATAACATTATAAAGAATTAAGTTAACTATATTTAATAATTACATTATATATAAATCATATTATTTCAATACTAACATCATAATCACTTTTTAGATATTCTATAATATCTATTTATCAAGACTCGAGATTGACAGGAATACAATAAGCAGCACCAACTGAGAGAAACAGAGATACCATTGCCAGCAGTGGGATGAAGTCAATTCAAGACTGGAGACAAAAAATGCAGAGGCATTGCTTATTTAAAATTAAAAACATTAAATAGATTCTATAATTCTTTTTGTTTAAAAAGCTAATGAGAATTAGATTAAATAAAAATAAAATTAAGGTAAGTAGGTGTGTTTTCCCATGTATGTTTTTATTTCAATTATATATTGTTATTTTCATAATATTTATCAAAACTTAAAAAAGAAAAAAAAAAAAAAAAGATATATTGGTAATATGTGGGGTACTCTTATAAGATGTAATATTTTAAAAATTCTTAGTGGGTGCAGGATAGCACGTGCAATTTTTCAAGGGTGTAAATATTATCACTCACTAGACAACGCCTTCTTCCTCGTAATGTACAAACAAAAATGGAGTCACAGGCCTGAGTACAGGGGCTGACAATGGCACGTGCCAGCACAAAAAAAAAAAAAATTATGTATTTTATGTAGTACTCAATTTTATAACATTTTTACTTGGGTCCCTCCTAATATTATAGTTTAATATATTACCTCCAAATAAGTTTTCTGTTTACCTCTACCCCTTGTTAATACCAAATTTTTACCATTTTAAGGATAAAAGGACGGCATGGGAAACTCTTTTAGAATGTATGGAACTAAAGGTTGTTTGGAGAGGAAAATAATCAACAAAACATTGGTAAGGGGTTAATAATGGGTGAGCCAGAGCTGAATCTTTAAGTGACTCCTGATAAGAGACATGTCTGGTGGACGCAAAAGAGCTCCAAGGTCACCTCTTGGCAAGAAACTGGTCTGGCGAATGCAAAGGAACTCTAAGTCACCTAATAAAAGGACACACCAACATTAGCCTAATACATCAACTCAGCGTTTCATAAAATATTAACCCATTAAGTGTTCAATATCTTAGCAAAGTTCAAAATAAATTCAATAAGTTTTAATTAATTTTTTTCTTAATTCGAATTATCTTCTTAATTTCCTCCTCTGGAAATCAAAAGCTTTTCAATTCTGTCCATATATGATTATTATAATATTCATGTAACAGGCCTGAGCACGTATTTATATTGATGTGTTCGAAGATAGGGACATCAACATCTAAATTATTTCTTTGTATCTTTAACTTTTTATGGAGGTCTCTCGGTGTTTTAGTGATCATCCTCATTAAAAACAACTCAAATGTCTTATTAATTTCATCAATATTCAAATGAAGATTAAAAAGTGAGAGAAAAAAGTGTATCAAGATTAAATTTGTGCAAAAGAAGGTATATATATATTTTTCCAAAAAAAAAAGCTTAACAAGCCTTACTCTGCATTTCCGTATAAATATACATTTGTATCCAATAGATTTGACATTTTTAGGCGTTTGGACTACAAGTCCAATATTTTACGTTTGGTTAAAGAACTCAATTCTACTTGAATTGCATCTTTTCATTCAGGTCAGTCGTGTCTTTGTTTACATTCATTAGCTGTATATGGTTCATAATCATCATTCATAATTTTAAAAGCTACTGTATATGAAAATATATCATTGATGATTATTTTATTACAATTCCATATAACTTCTGCACAATTTATTGAAATTTCTTAATTTTTAGAATTTTGTAGTCTTTCAAGTGTTTGTGCCTTTTTGAGGGTTTCAGACTCTTCAGGGACTGGTAACTTTTCTGGAGTTGATTTTTCAAATAATATGAATTTTATAGTTTGAGTATTATTTTCAATAGAATCATGATTTTTCATTATTCGCTTTCAGAAAATACTATCTTCCAAGCTAACTGGTTTACCATGCTTCTGACGAACAGTAGATAGTTCATTTGTTGCATTCTAATTACATTATTCTATAGGAACAATTATTCTAGTTGGTGCATTAACAACTGGTATGTATGGTTTTGTCACTTTAGCAGCATCAATAAATGTATCTAACAATTGATTCACAATCATCTAGAGATTGACTATCCTTTGTCTTCATTTTCATATTGGATGGTACGAGGATCCAAATGAGATATTGTTGTCACATTCCATGAGAGCTCATTTTTCTCTCAAAGAGTAACCTTTTTCTTATGTTTCTCTTTGGGAGAAATTTTCCCTTCCCTTGATGGTGGAAAAATTGTTTCATCAAAATGACAATCTGCAAAACGGACAGTAAAAAGATCACATGTCAATGGTTCAAGATATTTGATAATTGAAGGTGAATTAAAGCCAACATATATTCCTATCGACGTATGGATTTAGCCGATCAGGTTCATGTTTTAGGCCCAAGCTGCAATATTGGATTGGCGTTGTTAGATAAGTGAAGTAAGAAGCAAAGGAGATGAGGTCAGGAAGGAAGGAGAAGACACAAGAAGTTTTTAAATGGTTCGGCCCAATTTGACGTCTATGTTCACTGTTTACTCTCTCACTATTTTTGTAGAGTAACGACACTCAAAATATTCATCCTTTGTATAATGGGTGTCCTCCCCTATTTATAGAGAAAGGGAGGAGCTACAGTAAAGTGCAATAAAATAATATACAGTAAACTACGATTGCAATGATAGACTGCATTTAATACGTTGGAATTACATTTAATACGACTGACAGTGTCAGGTTTATTCTGCCCAAAGCATGGGTTTAGGCGGCTAACCCACGCGGGTTAGGTGAGATTCCTGTAATCCAGACTGTAATTTCTAACAGGATTGACGTGGACGGCACGTTTGGGGCTGTAATTCATCTGACAGTTCAGGTTTCTGTTGACTTACGATTTGATGGACGGGGCAGAGATGAACCTCTCCAACGAACAGAATATCCTGTCGACTTAGCAAGCAAACAAAGCTTAAGATAATCGGGTCCCCTAAAGGTCACGAGATAGGTCGTTGGCGAGCCCTCAGGCGGTCAGATAACTCAATGGGCAAAAGATCTAAGACACGAGCAGGTAAGCGAGCATAAATACGGATTGACGAGCAGCTGATCGATCAAAGCAGACGGGCTTTTACTTAATCTGATGAGCGAGCACAGAGACAAGCAGGGCATCGAGCAGGATACCGAGCAGGTAATAGGATTCAATAATGAACAGGTTAACGACCGGCGAGAAAATTGGGAATATGAGCATAACAACGATAAAAAAAAGAGTGAGTAAGCCAGCGAACAGTCTTGCAATTAGATAGATAAGTTGATTACTGGGTTTTTCTGGGTCTTCGGGTCTTTGGGCCCGTACTATGGGCCTTCCTTAACCCAATTGACCTGATCGTAAAATCACCCATAACAATTCTCAAATGATGTTGAGGTCTCATTTTGGCTCTTTGAAGGAGAGCAATAGGGATTTGTACGACACAATAAAAAATGCATAAATAAAAAATATCAAGTTAGTATTCAAGTATAAGTTGTAATGGAGAGTAATGGTGATAGGTCGCAAGCCTAAGGTGAATCAATGTTGCTACATATAAAATAACATGTCCCCAGCTAGAAACTGACAATTTAGTTTGTAACAATAAAGTTCTTACAATTATTTGGATGCACTTTATGAATGATTCTGTTAAACCATTCTAAGTATGTATACGTGGGACTGGATGTTCGACATCAATTCCAACAGATGTGCAATAATCATCAGATGTTTTCAATGTAAATTTACTAGCATTATCTAGTCGTATACTTTTAATTGGATAATCTGAAAATTGTGCTCGAAGTCTAATAATCTAAGCAAGCAATCTGACAAAAGCGATGTTATGACTAGACAACAAATATGCATGTAACCACCTTGCAGATGCATAAATTAATACCATAAAATAACGAAATAGTCTACTGGGTGGATGAATATGTCAATATATGTCTCATTGAATTCTTTATAAAAAAGATTGAGACTCAAAACCAACTTTAGAAATTGATGGTTTAACCATTAATTTTTCTTGTAAACAAATAATACATATATTCTCATTAGATGATAGAATCTTCAGGTTCTTTAATAGATGTCCATGAGAATTTCAATGATCTTGCGCATCATTATAGATCTTGGATTACCAAGATGGTTATACCAAAGTCGAAACATTATTGGTTTTGAGAGCTTCTAGCTCAAAATTACGTAAACTTCAATTGATCTTATAGTTATATAAAACAATCCGGATAAAAAAGCTTTGAGTTTTTCTAAAATATGCATATGGCCTGAGATATTTCTAGTGATACATAAATATTCAACATTATTCTCATTTATAGTTTCAATATGATATCCATTATTACGTATATCTTTGAAGCTAAGTAGATTTTTTATGGACATATTTGAGTATAATGCGTCATTTATATAGAATTTAATACCATTTGTTAACAAGATTATAGCTCTTCTAAAACCTTCTATTAAGTTTGCAAAACCTGATATAGTATTTACCTTAACTTTGGTTACTGACAAATTTAATAAATATTTTTTATTTTGAATAATAGTATGTGTTGTTGTACTGTCGATGATACATATATCTACACTTTTTCTTTTTTAAAAATAGATAATTCATCTATATTCGTCTTTCATTCAAGAAACCATATGTTAATACACAACTGATAACAAAATACAAAGCAAAAAAAAAAAAAAAATTATCTTGTAGAAAGATACAAAAGTGTATACTAATATAATTAAAAAAAAAAAAAAAACACAAAAGTAAACATAGTAATATTAAGTAGGTAACTTCTTAATTGGTATGGATATTTTCATCATCAATTAAGTAATTCATTTCTCCATTCGCATTATAAAGGAAATTTGACAAATTCAAACTTATGATATCTATACGATCATTATCTTGATTTGCAAAATTTGTATCAATTTTATTTTTTTCCCCTTTACAGAGGCTTGATACAAGCCAACCAAGTGCTTAGTTGTATAGTAGGTTCGCGATCAGTGCGCAGACATGCCACAACTGGAACAAACATCTTCATAATTTTTGAGGGCATTTTTCTCTACATTTTTATCATTGTTATGTTTGACATTATAAACATTCCACTTTTGGGGGATGTTTTTCTTGTTTCGATGACCTGAAAATTTATAACTATCATAACCATGATGACCATATCCACGACCTTTGCTTGTGCTATTTTATTTTCTTTCCCCTTTACAGAGGCCTGATACAAGTTAACCCAGTGCTTAACTGTACGACAGGTTCGCGACCAGTGCGTAGACATGCCACAACTGAAATAAACATCTTCATAATTTTTTAGGACATTTTTCTCTACATTTTTGCCCTTGTTATATTTGACATTATAAACATTTCACTTTTGGGGGATGTTTTTCTTGTTTCAATGACTTAAAAATGTATAACCACCACAACTATGATGACCATATCCACGACCTTCGCTTGTGCTAGCATTTGTTTCTAGAAGTGCTATTGCGCTAGCCGAGCAGAGTTCATGATTTTTCATCAGAAGTTCATTATTCTATTTTGTTACTAAAAAACATGAGATTATTTCAGAATATTTTGTAAACCTACACTTTTTATATTACTGCTGTAGGAGGACATTAGACATATGAAAAGTAGTATATGTCTTTTTCGACAAATCTGCAGTAGTCAGTGTTTCATCACACAAGTTCAATTGTGAGGTTATCTAAAATAGGGCAAAATTGTAGTTAGCAATTTATTTAAAATTTTGGAGTCTTAAATTACTCCACTCATATTGGGCTCTGAGGAGGACGATAATTTTCTCATGGTCATACTTGTCTTTCAAATTTTTCCACGAAGTCGGTAAATCTTTAATTGTGAGGTATTGAATCTTCAAGCTCTCATGTAAATGACGACTGATAAAAATCATTGCAGTTGCTTTATCTTTTAAAGATGTTTCATTATTATATCTAATAGTATCAGTTGAGTCCCTGAATTGTAGATACAACTTTATATTAAGAATTCAAGAAAGATAGTTTTTTTTTTTTTTTTCAGAAATATCGGGTAGAGTAAATGATGGTTTTACAAGATTTGATATAACTATATATGCATAAAATACCACAATTAATGATGTAATCAAGATTATAAATAATATTAATATTATATTCAAAAGAAATTAGAATATGATAAATTCTTTTATGAATATATATGGGATTTAGGTTACCAAAAATTTTATATATACTTTTAGAACTTCAAATAAAAAATGGTAACTTTGGGTTTTAACAATACGAATTTAGAACTTCAGGTTGCATTGATTGAAATTCAGAACTTAGGATTCCGATACATTATAAATTAAAGAGAATAAAAGCACAAAATATAAAGATATAAATATATATATATATATATAAACAAGGCAATCAATTAATACGAATAATATATTAAGTTGGTATAGTCGTGTATAAAATACATAATAAAAATAATAAATAATAGAGATAAAGACGCACATATAATACATAATAATAAATAAAATTAGATAGATATGTAATGTATGATAATAATAAATAAAGTTAATATAATAGTCGAGTCAGTAGAGTCGTATATTGATTGAGTTGATATAATCAAATTTCTCAATTAGAGTTAAAGTTAGGATATCAAAAACTTCAGACTTTGATAAATTTATTCAAAACTTTAAATTATGAATATTGTTGATAACGTGTTATTAAATTAAAATAAATAAATAAAAGTAAAAGCGAGAATTATTAATGAGAGAGAAATTGAGAACGAGAAAAGAGAGCGGAGAGGTAGATAAGAAACAAATGCAAGAAGGACCGTGTGTTTATCACTGAAGCTTCACCTTTTTATACACAAAACTTAGTCGGTCATGACTGACTTAAAAAATATTTTATATTATTGTTTATTATAATGGTGCATCTATAATATTCACAACAAAAGCATTTTTATTTTTTTAAAGTTACAAAAGCAGCTTCCTCGTTAATTTGATTGTTCATTATTATTATTTATTTACAGATTTTAACAATTCTAAGCTTATTCCTTTTTTTTTTTTTTTTTTAATGTTTATTATTATTTTTCCAGCACTATTATATATTCTTCTTATTTTCAATATAATTAACTTCTTTGTTTAATTACTTTTATTTAATTTTTATAATTTATTCCTTTTAGTCATATACATGTTCTCACCTACCCATGTATTACCCAATTGGCAATTTGCAATTTTATTGAACTATTTTTTTTTTCTCTTCATCTCTTTTCTCTTCAATTTTTATTAATTTTATAAGAAACTATAATTAGAAAATTCGTATTACAGAATGTAACACATGATTTAGAGTCAACTGTAATTATCCTATTAATGATTGTCAAACAATGTGGAGAGTTCATGTTATAATCTTTCTCTATGTGATTATAAACAATGTTAATTTATTTATCTCCATTATAAAAATATGCACAAGCAATTTGTCTGTTCATTGAAATGAGTTAGCGTGCTAAAACATTGACTTCTTGCTATGATTGTTAAATTATTATATGACTCCTAGTGTTGTTCTTAGCTAGTCGTGTATGAAGTTACATGTCATCACATATAATCTCCATCGACTAGTGCAGGCACTTGTTATTCTGTGGTCTATAAGGAGTTCTTACGGTTAAATACTAAAATTTAATCCTTCGATACGCATTCAGCAACAATGTGCAGAATGATTCAGGTTACTTTGGTTCCATTGTTGGACGCTTTGATAACAAAATTGGAGGTGCTCAATTTACCTCTAGTGGAATCCATTATAAATTTGTTGCAAATGAAGGGGAAAACATACTTCATGTTACACTCTTACAATTGCTTTTACACATATATATATATTTTGGTTTAGCAATATATGTAATATTATCATAATGAATTCTTCATATTACCATAGGTGGCCTAATAGGCTTTATTGAGGACATATAAGACCGAAGGACACGCTCCTTGCATTGTCTTTGCTTATCATAGCTATGATGGCGAACACGGTTGGTTCGTTATTGTGATTATAATGAGTGAGTGTCTGATATTTTGTCTAATCTGTTACAGGATCTCATTGGAGACATGAATTTGAGTGTAAGAATGAGAGCCAAAGCTCTAAACAAGGCTACAGCAGTAAATCTAGCACAACACACCTATCCTCTCCGAACAAGTCCAAATCTTTGTTTTCCACTAATAGATAGTTTCACATTAGTTAAAGAAATGGGTTTGCATTGGTTTATAAGGTGAGGGTAAACCTCCACTCATGAACCATCTTTAGTGGTGGAGTTAGGTTCTAGACTTTTTGATAGCCAACTCATTCCCACTGGCAAGTTTGTGTCAGTGAAAGCAGCTCCCTATGATTTCCTCAAACCTTACGAGGTTGGCAGCAGAATCAACACGTCATTACTCGGTTGGCCGCTTCATGGTTATGATATTAACTATGTGCTTGATGGTGGCGCTGGAAGAAAATGAAGCCAGTAGCCATTGTCAATGACAACAAGTCAGGAAGGAGGATGGAGCTGTGGACACCTGCACCTGGTGTGCAGTTTTATACAGCTAACTGGGTGATGAATGTGACAGGGAAAGATGGATTTGTGTATCAACCACATTCTGCATTGTGTTTGTAGACTCAAGCCTTCCCTGACTCGGTTAACCACCCCAACTTCCCTTCAACAATTGTGTATCCAGGACAGACTTACAAGCATAAATGCTGCTTAAGTTTTCAATTACTGGTCATGTGTAATGTTCTTGTGTCTGGCCTCTTTCGTGATGAAATTGATATGTATTAATTTTCATTCCATTTAGTGTACTATTGAGCACTTGCCATAGCAATATCTGCGGTAAAGCTCTGCAGAAACTGTTATATTGTTGATTGACTTATCTCATGAGTGATGCTTTGAATTCTCAAATTATGTTTGCTCTTGTTTTTATTTTATTGATATCAAAATCCTCACTAAACAGCTAAGCAAACTGATACATAGATATAGTATTCTACAAAATGAAACACACTCCAATAAATGTGTATGGTTTTCCTTGAAGAGGACATTCATGTTGTAATAAAATTCCATATGCAACTTTTGAGATGTTGCATCAAATAATTTGCAATATCCAATTAGGCCACTCTTTATAACTGTGTATACAGGCAAAACATATAAAAAGGAAAATCAGGTATTTGGAGCGATACTCTATCGACAAATATTTACCTTATTCACTCAAGTAAATTTTAGCTATGGGTACATCTTCCTTGACTCCTGTGTAGGTGCATTTAGCAAAATTCGTCCATTTTATGTGCATCCCTGCCCATTTTAAGTACACCCACTTTAGCTTAAAAGACTGCGGTGCATGCGGAAGAAGCTGAATAGAAATTGTTTAGCACGCGTCGGACAAGTCTAGCACATGACCTCTCAAATGGAGGGTGTATTTAGAAATTGTTTTCGACTTCACAATTTAAACCCAATGGACCAAAATTGGAAAAAACCCATGTGAAGTGATCCAAGACCAAATGAAAACTCAAAGTAACTACCAAAACAGACCATCACAACGCAAGACATGGCTCTGCTGTCTTCTGCCAATGGAATCTCCAGACAACAACTCTCCTGTTTCACTTCCAAAACGGGTTCTGCTTCAATTCACACTGATAAAACATACATTGCATTTATGTGCTCTTGTATGATAAAGCTTATGTTACATGCAAATATGTTTTCGTTTCAATCGCTATGCAGATATATTGAGTATGTACTCACATACAATCGGCGCAAGCAAGACAACTCAATCATACAAAAATTTTCGATTTTCTGTGAAAATGTGTTCTGTTTCTACTACAAATGTTCCGGTTCTGTATGAGAAATCCAAGAGGGTGTGGATATGGACTGAGAGCAAGCAAGTCATGTGTGCTGCAGTGGAGAGAGGATGGAACACTTTCATTTTCTCACCCCAGAATCAACAACTTGCCAGTGATTGGTCATGTGGGGTTGTTTACAGTTTCTTGTGATTTTCCATGTTAGAATTTGTGCTTAAGGTTGTTAATTTGAGAATTTTGGAATTGAATGTGCAGCAATGGCTTTGATTGATCCTTTGTTCATCAATGATGGCGTGGTTTTTGATAGAATGGAGAGAAGGGTTGCTACTGTTTTTGTGGTTTCTAGTCCACAAGAATTGCAGCGACTCCAACCAGCAGGCGTGCAGGCTGAAAATGTTGTTGTCGATTTGTTGGATTGGCAGGTGTGTTAATTATTGTTTTTGGTTGTTTTGTGCTTGATAAGAACTTGAATGTGAGAATGTGAGATCGAGATCGAGATTTTGAATCATGGGGATTTATTGTTGTGATACATGTCCACCCTACAGTGACTAAGATGCTGTTTAAGATGTTTTAGTTCATAGAATAACTTTGTATATGTTGTGTAGTTGGGGTTGTTTTGAACTGTATAAATCACTCACATTGAATTCATTATATTTACTGAGCTATTGGCATAATCTCATAAGTCACTGTCTTCCTGTCAAGATTTTTTTTCAGCTATAATGTTCCTTCTGTGGCTTGTATTGTTACTTTACCTCTTACTCATTCCAGTGTACATTCATCTTAAAACTTGTGTTCTTTTGTGTTAAAATTCATTGATGTTTCGATTAGCAGCGTAAATTATAATTCAATACTTGTTACTGTTATGTCCTTGTCAACCAATCCTGCTTGCTTTTCAATTTATTAAAATAATGACCATGTATGCTCTTAAAATATGTCCTACTGTACTACTCCCTCATGATCTGGTTTGTATTTCTTAGGTGATTCCTGCAGAAAATATAGTTGCAGCCTTTCAAGCCAGTAAAAAGACAGTGTTTGCCATCTCAAAGGCTCCTTCCGAAGCACAAATGTTTCTCGAGGTATCCCTTAATCTCTACCTTGTAAACCTGAATCATTTGTTTGGTCAGATTCATTATGTTGATAATGTTTTGTATCAAGTTTATGATCAATCATTTGCGTATTAGGCCTTGGAGCAAGGTCTGGGCGGTGTTGTTCTGAAAGTTGAGGAAGACAAAGCTGTTCTTGAGCTAAAGGTAATTTGTTCTCAGCCTGAGATTCTTTAGCAGCGAGACATTGCTTCTTATTTCTGTTAAAATTATCAGGAATATTTTGACAGAAGGAATCAAGAGAGCAACCTATTGAACTTGACCAAGGCCATTGTAACTCGAGTTGACATAGCTGAAATGGGTGATTGAGTCTGCGTGGATCTCTGTAGCCTAATGAGACCTGGTGAAGGACTTCTAGTATGCTTCTAGCCTCTTGTTTACCTGTCAATGATGCTTGTGGTTTGTCCTTAAGCTGATTGTATGTGATGCCCCATTCTTAATTATTGACTACTGTTTGATAGGTTGGATCCTTTGCTAGGGGACTGTTCCTTGTTCACTCTGAATGCTTGGAGTCTAATTACATTGCCAGCAGGCCTTTTCGTTTCAATGCGGTGAGTTTTGGCTTTGAAATTGTTCTCTAATGGTATTTTCATGCATGATTATTTCTTTGAAGATAGGTCAAGTTTTCGTGGCTTCCATTCTCTATATGGTGAATGAGGCGCATATATGCAATGCAGCTCATTTCCTAGGAGAAAGTAAAATAAAAAATCATCTTCCGTCTGATCATTGTACAGCTCTTTATAGGTTATAGTGTGATTTTCCATGTACAGGAATGGTAATTGCTCCATAGAGTCATTCCTGGATTTACTGCTGTATGATGTTCTAGTCAAACTGTATGGTAATTTGCAGGGTCCAGTACATGCCTACATACTAATTCCAGGAGGAAAAACTTGTTACCTTTCAGAGTTAAAATCAGGTAAAGAAGTGATCGTGGTTGATCAGAAAGGTCATCAGCGAACAGCAATTGTTGGCCGTGTGAAGATAGAGTCTAGACCTCTTATTCTAGTAGAGGCAAAGGTTTGCTTTTTCACTAACCATTGCTAAACACGTTTGATAATTTTGCAATTGAGCTCATGTCTAATTCCTTCCAGGATTTCTAGATGTACAAACTGATACGGGGTGTGGTTGATTCATGCTTGAAACCAGTTTTCAGAAATTAGGACAAAATCTATAATTTTGACTTGTATTCAACTCAAATAACTGTATTTGGACTTTGTATCAAACACCCCTATTAATTGATCAGTTTTCCTGATCTCCTGACTGAAGCGAGTCGATGGATCCATTATGTTCTAATCCTTGAATTTTTATACTGGTACAGAGAGATTCAGATAGTGAAACTGTTTACAGCATAATTCTTCAGAACGCAGAAACTGTTGCCTTAATCGGTCCGTGCCAAGGTTTATTGTAATTGACATTTTTGGTTTTGGATTTATTTTTTGTTTTCCTCATCTAACAACTTGTCCACCTCTCTTCTGCAGGAAATGGAGCTCAAAACAGAGCTATCCCTGTGACCTCACTAAAAGTGGGGGATGAAGTTTTGCTGAGACTACAAGGAGCCGCTCGACATACAGGAATAGAAATTCAAGAATTCATTGTTGAGAACTGAAGAGACAAACTGACATATTCTAGAAGTGAAAAATTTGTTCATGACTACTGCAAATATGACGTCAAAGAAGATTGTCCTGGTAGAAGTTTTACATCTGCATCTGAAGTATGTAGGCAGATGGTTATATCATTTAACTGTAAGGTGAGCACCTCAGTCAAATTTTAATTGGTCCCATTTTTCTCCAAAATTATTGATTTCAACAAGTTTATTTTCTGTATCCTCTACATGAATGTATAACATCTTCTGTGTTCAATAATGCATCATCATCTGAATATTCCCTGCTGGAAAACCTAACTCTAATTGGGCCATTACTTTGGATTTCCTGGAAACTAATGGAATGCGGTTGAGTGTCTTAGAAGGCAGGTAATTTGGATAAATTACAGAAACCTTTGTTGTATATCCTTTTGGAATTGATATGCAAAACTTTGGATAGTCTAGCTACCATGGAATGCAATCTTTCCTATACACTTTCAGGTTTTGCATTAGAATGGGATGTTGTGTAATCTACCATACATGTCTATCCAATCATCAACAGGTACATTGATAGATTTGCGTCACTATCAGGATGGTCAGAACTTACGTATCATTTAAGTTGATTTTTGTGGAGTTTGGGTCAATCCTCTTAAAATGTTATGAAAACAACGTCAAGCCATATGTATAGTCAAGAAGATTTATGAAAGCGAAATATGATCATAACCTTATAAATTTCTTCCATTTTCACAAGATCATGCCTATTCATGAATTTTCTCAGTTTTTGGTTCTTTGAATTCTTTTACCTGAATATTCCTTGCATTTTCAGGGAGATAGTAGGCCATTTTGGTTCTTCTTGTGGAATTTTGGGTCATAAAAATTGAGCTTAATAAATTAATGAGCATGAGTATAGCTTCTCAACTATGGGCAAATCAATAGTGTTAGGCAAATTTTGGACATCTCAACTTGTATTTATGTCATTATGTTGTACTTGGAATTAATTATAATAATATCTTCTTTATCATAAGTTTGGTAATTGAATGATATCGAACTAATTGAGATATATATATATATATATATATGTATATATTGGAAGAGGAAGAATTTGAACATGAAATCTTAGTTTTGAAGAGAAATAAGGTTATCAACCAAACTATGTTTATCACCACTATTCAATACTTAGCATATGTGGATTTAAGTGTCTTGCGATAATGAAATACGAATAATTCATGCGACTTGGTGGGTAGGGGTCTTCCATTGACTATAACAACTTAGTGAATTTTGAATACTAATCTAAGAATATTCTCTTTGCTATTTGGTCTTATAGAGTAGAATTTAGAAGGGTGTAAATAATTGACATTTTCAAATTCTTTTTTAGTTTGTTTACTTGTTTTAGAAATTGAAAAATATTTATTATTATACTTGAAAACCTAATTCAAAGTTCATTAAAAAAAAATAATAATAATGTTAGGTTTCTCAAAAATTTTATCCAAATTCATGTTCAAATGATATGATATATGAGTTATCAATATCCTATTAATTATCATATTATTTCATGATTTACAAGCTCTTGACAACTCACATATCACATCATTTAAATATAAATTTTAATAAAATTTTTGGGAAGGTTAATATTGGTAAACAAAGAAAAATAATAGGAAACATAAAAAAGCCCAAAAGAAGTTTGTATATTTCTTAGCTCTAACAAATAGGGTTTGATAAAGACAGAAACTCATACCTTATTTTCCTGAAGTATTTATAACAGTAGATGGAAGTTTTTTAATCGAGATACCGCTTAATTACTCTGATTTATATTTAAATAAACTATTTTATTGGGTTGATATATGAAGACTTTTTCAAATATGAAACGTGTAAGGCCAAATTGAGTTTGGGACATAAATTATTCTGGTTATGACTAGGGGTGGCGTGTCGAGTCGAACCGAATTCGATTCGATTGGTTTATGAATTCGATTAATTCGACACGAATTCGTTTAAGAAACGGGTTGACATTATTGGATTCGACACGAATTCGTTTATAAACGAATTAACACGATTATTCGTTTATTATTTAGATCGTAAAATATTCGAATTCATTAACCCATCAACCCGTTAATTCGTTTAACCCGTCAATCCATTTAATTCGTTTAATTCATTTAACCCGTTTAATTCGTTATCCATTTAATTCGTTTTGATTCGTTTTAACACGTTTAACATCCCACAAACAAAAAAAAAAACAAAAACAATAACCAAAACTTATCAAAATTAATCTTTTATTTCTCAAACACAACAAACAATACTTTCTCATAATTGATATACATATTGAATAAAACTTTATCAAAATTAATCATTTACTTCTCAAACACAACAAACAAAACTTTCACAACAATTGGTATACATATCAAATAAAACTTTACCAAAATTAAAGGATAACAAACAAAGCTTTCACAACATCAACATATCAGATACAATTTAAACAAAAGTGCAAACTTTCAAATGAAGGAGCAGTGACCGTGAGGGGAAGGGAAGAAGGGGAAAAGGGGACCGTGAAGGAGAATGGGAGAGAGGGGACGGCGACAGTGAGGGAGAGGGTGAGAGGGGACGGCGACCGTGGGGGAGAGGGGGAGAGGGGACGCCGACGGTGGGGAGAGGGGGTGGCGACGTGGGACAGAGGGGACGGCCACCGTGGGAGAGGGGAAGGCGACCATGGGAGAGATGGAGAGAGGGGATGGCGACGTGAGGAAGAGGAGACGGCGACGGAGACCGTAGGGGAGAGGAGACGACGACGGCGACCGTGAGAGTTTGAGAGAGAATGGATGGATTCGGTGGTGCACTGGTGCGGCGACCGTTAGAGCCTGACAGAGAAGGGATGGATTCGGTGGTGCGACGTGGGTGTGGGGTGGGAGCAGCCGCTGAGAGGGTGAGAAGACTGGAAAATTGAAAATGAGTTAGGGTTTGGTTAAGTGTTTATATATAAAATGCATAATTACACACAAACCCTTATAATATATTAATATTATATTTTAAACCCTAACTTAATCGTGTCAACCCGCGATTCGTTTAAGCAAACCCAATTCGATTCGTTTAATAAACGGGTTAAGCGGGTTGACACGATTACGACACGAATTCGTTTAACTCAAACCCATACCCATTTAATTTTCGCGAATTCGTGTCGACCCATCGTGTTGTAACCCATATTGCCACCCCTAGTTATGACCCAGCTTAAATTAACCCACTTCAAATTATATATATATATTTATATATATATATATATATTTATAAAACGTTTATTTATTCATATTTTTATAAAATAATTATGGAAATAGGGTATATGCAGAATTTTTTTATTTTTTATGAACCTTAGGGGTTGTTTGTTTTTTGCACTTAACACTTAATAGTGCTGAATTTGGTTAATTAAGAGATTTTTATTTGTTTTTTTAAGTGGTCAAACCACTTAAAACCACCCAAAAACCACTTAAAAAATTAAGTAACATTTTTTTACTTTTCACTTAATACAAAATCACTTAATGATTTATAAATATATTATTCCAAATTTATCCTTCCTAAAATAATATGTTTCCAAGTTTGTTTTAGTTTTATATTATAAAAATTTCTTTTAATACTTTAATAAACAACATTGAAAAATAAAAACCCTAAACATCTCAACATTATATATTTTTTTATAGCTGGATTAGTATATTTCTCTAATTAAATTCTGGTAAGAATCTTTATTGATAAAATGTTTATGCAACAACTCAGAAACCAAATTACAAATCAATTTGTTTAAGTGTTTGATTATTTTTATTTAATTATATCATAAAATATATATTACTTTAAAATTTCAATTTTCGTTGTAATAGTAATTTAATTTAAAACCATTTTATTTATTTTTATTTGAATATATAAATTTAATTGACTCTATTATTTTAATTAATCTTATTTTAAGTATGAATAAAAATACTATATATATAAGTAACAATTTCAACTTTTGTTATAATAGTAATTCAATTTAAGATTATTTTGTTTATTTTTATTTGAACATATAAACTTAATTGATTCTACTATAATAATTAATCTTACTTTAATTATGAATAAAAATATTATATATATTGTTATGGTGGAATTATTGCGATCATAACGGTCCGGCCCAATTGGATCTACAGTGCAAGCCCAAGGGCCCAAACGCCCAGATATCCGTACCCATCTAGGCCCATCCTCCTAGAATCATGGCCCATTAGTGGGCGCTTGCTGAGGCCGAAGCCCGATATCGCTCAATAAGCCCGCTATCGCTCAGTCCGATCGCTCGATCTCAACGTATGTCACCTATTCCGCAAGACCTTTTATGACCGCTATGTTCCCCGTCATTCAGATCGCCATGTTCCCCCAGAATTCTGCTTGCTAAAGCGAACCGCCGGCCCTCATCGCTGATCGCTGACTTCCATCCTTCAGATTTGTCCGCGAGAACATCCGCCATCCGTGACAACTATATCAGACCGCCATATTTCCGCCACTATCGATAGCCTGTTTGTCCACTATTTCCAGTCCGATTGAGGTATCCGTCGGAGAGGAGCCGCCCATCAAAGGCATCCAACAAGCCATCCTCACCTACAGTTATCCGTCTGAGTTGACCGCTGTTTTTCGAGCGTGACCGCATTCCGACTCCTCCACTCATGATGTTATCCGCCTCAACGCCGTGATCGGCTGTGGGCGTGCCGGTCCAGAATCCATCCCACCAACTGTCCAGTCCGCTGGAGAAATCCGTCTCCCTCTCGAATTTGGAAGCTCCGGTCAGCAGGAATTAACAGCGCCATGCAGAGCACAGTTCCAAAGCTTGCCATGCACGCTACTTCTACCAGAAGTCAGAATCCCAACCTCGACAACCCATCATTACATATCCGACCTGGTCAGCAAAGATCCTCTGTGGACAGATCTCGGATGCGACGGATTCGGCTGCATTTAATGTGTTTTCGGCCGCATTTAATGTACTGTCAGTCGTTTTAATTGGGTTTCTGGCGCATTAAATGTTGTCTGTCAGTGTAACTGTAGTAACTATTCATTTTTGTCTTATCCTGTTTACTGTAGCATGTCCCCTTCCTCTATAAAAGGGGACGATTTTCACTGTAAAAAAGGATGGAATTTTTTGAGTGTCGTTACTCTGCCCAAATAGTGAGAGAGTGAACAGTGGACGTAGGCATCTTTTTGGGCCGAACCACTCTGAAAATCTTCTGTGTCTTTTCTTCCTCGCCTCTAACTCCTCCAGTTTGCCCCCCCATTATTTTGCATGCGACCCATCGACCGTACGAAACTGTGAGCTTGGGCCCTAAAACAACCTCGTTGACTAAGGGAACCTTTTCCTGACGTTAACATTTTTGGCGCTAGAAGGAGGGGCTCATCTTCGGTTTCGTCACCTTTTCATCCATTAGCTTTCACAGCTTGTCCTTCATTCGCCATGGTTAGAGGGAGGATTCCGAGAGATCTTAATGCAGCGGACAATCGTCAGCAGATTTCAGACCATTAGCAAGCTATAACTACTGGGGGGGGATCCAATGCTGGTGCAGGGACGTCCAATGTGCCCGTTATGGGGAACGCTCAAGGTATACCCCCTCCCCCTAATGGTTAAACCACTTGTAATGCTGCAGGAGAAGACGTAATGCGGGCGATGCGACGACAGCAGGAGAGGTTGGAGAATACCGTCACGGAATTTATGGGAGAGGTCAGAGCTATGTTCCGGACTCAGGCCCATCACCCCCAAGCTCCTCGCCAGGCTGTCCCAGAAAGAAATGTTCCCCGTAGGAGGCTTGCGGAAGACCTTAATGTGGATAGAAGGGGTGCCGGAGAGTTCGAACGAGAGGGGTCTGTCCACTCCTCCAGCGCACATTCTAGCGCTCGACCCCCACAAGCCCAAGGTGGACATCGGCAGCAGCAAGGTGGCCGCCACCACGACCAAGTCCCAACCCATGTCGATAGAGCGAGGCCAGGACCTGATACGCAGAGGCAGGCTGGAAGAATCAACCGATCCCCGAGCAGACAGGACGGACATTCCGCTGCTGGAAGGACAAAAACACGAAATACATTGGTAGCAGAACTCCTTCAAAGGGTTCGGCAGCTGGAAGCGCGACCTACGGTACAGGAGCAGAGGGGCCAAGCCGGAGAAAGGACCCCATTCGTTGTGGAAATCGAGATAGAGCCACTCCCTCCAAGGTTCAAGGTCCCTAACATCCCTCAGTACAAAGGAAACTCTGACCCCTACGACCATCTTGACGCCTTCAACATACAAATGGACCTCCAGACTACCAATCCGCTTGTGAAATGTAGGGTGTTTCCAGCTACCCTGGGGGACATTCCACGGACGTGGTTCAGAAGCCTCCCCCCGCGCAGTATCAACAATTGGGAGGAGTGTCAGCAGAAGTTCCTGAATCAGTATAAAGCACTAAAGAGGCGTCTCGCGCCACCCTGCCACCTTTCTACCATCTGCCAACGCCCAGGTGAGCCTCTAAAAGAATATATCAACAGATTCAGGCGCGAGGTGACAAATGTGGAGAATCCCACAGATGAAAGGGTTTTGTCAGCTATCTCGTCCGGGCTAAGGAAGGATGGCAAGTTGTATGAGAGCATATACAGGTCTCCTGTCAAAGACCTGGGAGAATTTTATGACAGAGCTGAAAAGGAAATCCGGTGGGAGGGAGTGGCCAATCCAAGGAGAACCGGTGCTCAGAAAGACGAAGCCAGCACTTCCAACCATGGGAGAAAAAGAAGCAACGGGGGAAACAATCCTGGAGAAAGAAGAGAAAACCAGCAGGTTGCCAAGAAAGCCAGAAACTGGCGGAGACCAGACGGCAACCGGGTGTCGGAGCGGCCACGGTACCGAAGTCGCTACAATACTTACAATGCCCTGTCAGATACCCAGGACCGGATATATGCGACCGAGAAGAACAGGGAAAATTTCGGCCGGCCGGCTCCCCTTCAAGGGCCGGAAGGACGAAGAGACAGAAACAAGTTCTGCGCCTACCACAACGACATCGGGCACAATACTTCCGACTGCTGGGCACTCAAAGATGCCATTGAAGAGTTAATCAGAAATGGCCGTCTGAAGGATTATGTCGTGAGGCCCCCGAGGCGACCATCTCAGCAGCAGCGCCCCGGTCAGCGTTCAGAAGATCCTCCTGCTCAGAACCAGTCAGAGCCGAATTCCACCCAGGGGCCCTCCGTCAGAACCATCCATACAATCCATGGGGGACCCTCACGAGCAGGAGAATCTAACCGCTCTCAGGAAAGATTTGTGCGGGAAGCGAGACGTGTCCAGCCTGGGAAGCAGGCAGAACCAGGGAGGCCTGCCAAGAAGGCCAAAAGAGTGACGGAGGACATTGTATTTACTGATGAGGACGCACGGGATGTCCGTCTCCCCCATAATGACGCTTTGGTGATCAGGGCACGCATCGGAAATTCGGTGGTGAAGAGGATCATGATAGACACCGGCAGTTCCGTGAATGTCATGTATAAAGGCTGTTATGATCAGATGGGAATCGGTGAGGATCACCTAGAGCCGTCCCCTGAGCCCCTGTACGGATTTACTGGAGATTCGGTCGTTCCTGCTGGACAAATCAGACTGCCTTTGACTCTCGGCGACGAAACCAATCAGTCCACGGTACTGGCTGACTTCCTGATCATCAATTCCCCATCAGCATACAACGTAGTGATGGGAAGGCCCGCGATGAACGACCTCGATATGATTGTCTCCACCAAAGCTCTCATGGTAAAATTCCCGACCCCCAGTGGCGTAGGATGTGTGCAGGGTAAACAATCCATGGCTCGTCATTGTTATGTGGACGCGATCAGAAAAGGTGTGCAGGGGAAGAAGGCGGAGATAATCCCAGAACGGGAGTTACAGACGATCACTTCGTCGGGGGTCAGTTACGACTTAGATCCCAGGGAATTTGACGCATACCCGTTGGTTAACTGTCTTAAGAGAAATGCAGATGTTTTCGCCTGGAGTCATGGAGATATGGTGGGAATCGACCCGGATGTGATGACGCACAAGTTAAACGTCAACCCTCACCATCGGCCAGTCTGCCAGAAGAGGAGACAGATAAACCAGGAGCGTAGCGAAGCCCTAAAAGAGGAAGTGGACAAGCTTCTGGCCAATAATTTTATCCGCGAGGTCCAGTATCCAGAATGGGTGGCTAACCCCGTGCTAGTGAAAAAAAAGAATGGAAAATGGAGAACCTGCATAGACTTCACAGACCTGAACAAAGCCTGCCCAAAAGATAGCTTCCCCCTGCCCAGAATCGACCAGCTGGTGGACGCAACGGCGGGACACGAACTCCTGAGCTTCATGGACGCTTACTCGGGATACAATCAAATCCCCATGGACCCTAAAGATGAGGAGTGCACATCGTTCACCACCGACCGGGGGCTTTACTGCTACAAGGTAATGCCCTTCGGTCTAAAAAATGCAGGGGCCACTTATCAGAGACTGGTGAACAGAATGTTTGAAGAGTTGATAGGGAAGAGTATGGAGGTCTACGTGGACGACATGCTTGTGAAGTCAGAAAGGGCCGCCGATCACGTCCACGACCTGGAGAGAATGTTCAGCATCCTGAGGAAATACCAGATGAAACTCAATCCTCTCAAGTGTGCCTTCGGGGTTTCCTCAGGTAAATTCCTTGGTTTCGTTGTAAACAACAGGGGGATAGAAGCCAACCCGGAGAAGATACAAGCCCTGCTGGACATGAAGTCGCCAAGAAATGTGAAGGAGATTCAAAGTTTGAACGGACAGATTGCGGCCTTAAGTCACTTTGTCTCCAAAGCTTCCGACAGATGCGTTCCGTTCTTTGAAGTGTTAAAGAAAGCCAGGAATTTCGAATGGACTGGAGAATGCGAGGCTGCCTTCCTGCAACTCAAAGAATATTTAGGCCGCGCACCGCTGCTGACCAAACCAAAGGAGGGGGAGATATTGACTGTCTACTTGGGCGTATCCGAGCACGCTATGAGCGCAGCGTTGGTAAGACAGGAGGAAAACGGTGCACAGGTGCCGGTGTACTTTGTGAGTAAGAAGCTGGTCGAGGCAGAGACCAGGTATACTCCAATGGAGCTACTCACTTATTGTCTGGTGATGGCATCCAGGAAGTTGCGTCCATACTTCCAGGCGCATAAAATAGAAGTCCTAACCAGGTATCCTCTGAAGCAAATCCTCCAGAAGCCAGACACCTCCGGCCGACTCATCAAATGGGCCATCGAACTCGCCCAATATGACATCGAGTTCAGACCGAGACCGGCAATCAAGGGTCAAGTGCTAGCCGACTTCATCGCTGAGTTCACAGGACCGGCGGACGATCAAGCTGAAACTTCTCAGGGACCATACTGGGAGCTTTTTGTGGACGGGTCCTCCTGCGAGAAAAGTGCCGGAGCCGGAATCCTGCTAATTAATCCCGACGGTGGTAAGTTTTTTTGCGCCCTAAAATTTGGCTTCAGGGCAACTAATAACGAGGCGGAGTACGAAGCGCTACTGGCAGGGCTCCGTCTAGCCAAGAGAATGCAGGTGGAACGGATCAGAGTCTTCAGCGATTCCCAACTGGTGGTCTGTCAGATAAAAGGGGAATACCAGGCTAAGGGATCGAAGATGGTCTCCTATTTGCGGAAAGTTCAGAAGTTGCTGGGGACCTTCGAGATATTCGAGTTAAACCAGATCCCGCGCCCAAAACTCCCACGCGGACGCTCTGGCCCGCCTAGCATCCGCTCAAGATACGGACGGCACCGAGAGCATACCTGTGGAGTTCCTACCCAAACCGAGCACCAAGTCTGATATGGAAGTGATGGCCTTGATGGTGGTGGATGGATCGTGGATGGATCGTGGATGTATCCCCTGGTTAATTACTTGCGGAAAGGCACACTGCTAGAAGACAAGATGGAGGCACGTCGTCTACGAATAAGAGCAGCCAGATACTGTATTTATGGAGATGTCCTCTATAAGAGGGGCCTTTCAACACCACTTCTCAGGTGCATTGACGAACCAGAATGCACTACCTTGATGAGGGACATACATGAGGGGCATTGTGGCAACCATGCTGGAGGGCTTTCTTTGGCTCAGAAGGCGCTCAGACAGAGTTTTTACTGGCCGACGATGAAGAAGGACGCCACTGACTTGGTAAAGAAGTGTGACAAGTGCCAGAGGTTCTCTAAGATTCCCCGAGCTCCACCAGCCTACCTCCGTCAGATGGTCAGTCCATGGCCGTTCGCTATCTGGGGCATGGACCTGATCGGACCTCTTCCCGTGGGACGAGCGAGATGTAAGTATGCAGTCGTGGCCGTTGACTACTTCACCAAATGGGCAGAAGCAAAGGAGCTGGCTGAGATCTCCGCCACGAAAATTGAGAAATTTGTGTGGGACCATATAGTTTGCAGGTTTGGCATTCCGCAGCAGTTAGTCACAGATAACGGAACCCAATTCACAAGCGAGCAGTTTCAGAAGTTTTGTAGCAGCCTCGGTATTGTCAAGAGCTTCTTAGCCGTTGACCACCCGCAAGCCAACGGCCAGGTGGAAGCGGTCAATAAGATCATCAAGCAGATCCTGAAGACCAAACTTGAAGCTAGAAAGGGGGCATAGGTTGACGAGCTGCAGAAAGTGTTGTGGGCTTACCGCACTACCGCCCGCAGCACTACTGGAGAAACCCCCTTCTCAATGGTCTACGGGTCAGAGGCCATGATTCCGGCAGAATTTGAAGTTTACAGTCACCGGAGGGCGAGCTTCAATTTCGGCGACAACAACCAGCTTCTAGCTGCCAGTTCAGACTTACTTGAGGAATCAAGAGAGGCCGCTCGCTTCAGGATGGCTGCCTATCAGCGAAGGATGGCCAGACACTACAACAAAAAGGTCTGGGTACGTCAATTCAAACCAGGTGACCTAATCCTGCGGGAGATCCTGCCCGGCGCACGCAAGGCAAGTGAATGAGTGTTGGGGCCGAACTGGGAGGGACCTTACATGATCCACGAGAGCCTGAACAACGGAGCCTACCACTTGGCGAACATGGACGGGACAATCCTGCCAAGGGCTTGGAACGCCATCCACCTGAGAACGTACTACACTTGAGCGTTGTATTGTTGTTTACTATCGATTATTCTGTCACATATGTAAAAACAAACCATGTATAGATATAATGAGAATCTTCTATCAATTGTGATGGAACATTTCTAACATCAAATAGGTACATGTGTTCTTATGAAAGGTACATCACCAGACGGCCGCGAGCCAGCGCACCTAATCGCCGCTCACCGAATGGCCTTCCCCCCCCCCCCCCCCCCCCCCCCCCCCCCCCCCCCCCCCCCCCCCCCCCCCCCGCCTTCGCGCGCGACTAATGAAAGGCCCGATCGAAGTGACACTCGGCCCAACACTTGCTGTAAATGCTCGGGTACGCCCTGTGAGCGCAGCTGGAGAGATTTCCTTCATCATGCTGTAGATGCTCAGGTTAAGGCCTTGTGAGCGCAGCCGAAGCGTCCTCCCCAACTCTCGCTGTAAATGCTCGGGTACGCCCTGTGAGCGCAGCTGGAGAGATTTCCTTCATCATGCTGTAGATGCTCAGGCTAAGGCCTTGTGAGCGCAGTCGAAGCGTCCTCCCCAACTCTCGCTGTAAATGCTCGGGTACGCCCTGTGAGCGCAGCTGGAGAGATTTCCTTCATCATGCTGTAGATGCTCAGGCTAAGGCCTTGTGAGCGCAGCCGAGGCGTCCTCACCCGCAACTCTCGCTGTAAATGCTCGGGTACGCCCTGTGAGTGCAGCTGGAGAGATTTCCTTTATTACGCTGTAAATGCCTAGGCTGTCCTCGTGAGCACAGCCGGAATGGATCACCGCGCAGTACGATCCGAGCCCCTGCATTCTGGACGCTGTCCGTCGTTAACCCATGCAGCAGCCAGAAAAGGTATACATATTGAAAACGAAATTACTGTGGGATCGGGATTATTTGCCCATCCTCGAGGGCTCCCCTTTCGTTCCTCCAATTGTCCTGTGTGCTGGAAGCAATCTCCTGATTATGTTTCTCCCAGGATGTGCTTAGGGGTGATCTTTCCCCCCTCTTTTTATTATCATTAAACTGATATTTATGTGGCTGGGTACATCTACCCACAACATATTACTATTGTATGCATACGAAAACAGGAAAACTACAAAGCAAAGTGAAAGAGATACTGCTGAAATAATTATCAACTAAAAATTAGAAATTGTTCCACAAACAAGGTAAAAATGATAACAATTAAAATATCGATGTTCAAAGATAAGCCTCAACAACAGCGGGAGAAGGTATTGAACTCATTTGCTTAAAGGGGCTTGCGAAGAGCTGGCTGGGGGATCTGTGGGATCTTTTGAAGAACTGGAGGGGGCGCCCTTGGGATCTTTACCGCTAGAGGTCCCTTAAGAGGATGTGCCCTGTCTTTCGTCCTTCGTCGAATCCTGAGGAGCTAAAGAAGAACCACCCGGGGCCAATGAAGCACCAGTACGAACATGAGGCGGGTCTGAAGCCTTCTGCGGAACCAGAGGAGTCTTTTCCTTCTGAGCGCCTTCCGCCGCTTTCTTCTGAGCATTCACTGCAGCGCGAGCCTTATATTTCTTTACCTCCGCCACCGCGTCCTCGCCAAGATAAGAATAATCCAGCGTGGGATGACGCAGCCACGAAGTATATAAGAATTTGCTACTCGTCTTTTTGATAGCCTCCTCCACTACTTGTCTGGCCCGAAGGTTTGCCCTATAACACGCCTCTCTCGAGTTGGCAAGCTCACCCCTCACCACGGCCAAGTCTTTCTCGACTGCTTCCTTCCCCTTCTCAGCTTCATCAGACCGCTTCTTATGATATTGGGCCTCCTCTTTAATCTTATCCACATCTGCAATGACCTTCTGGAGCGATTCGGAGGCAGCCATCCGAAGTCTCTTCTCTACGTCTGCGGTCTTTTCCGCCTCCTTAAGTTTCTTTTCCAGCTCAGAAATGGTCTTCTTAACGACCACTGATCCCTTTTTGAGACTCTGAACCTCTGCCTCCAACCCCCTGTTCGCCTCCTCGAGGGAAGTTTTCTCTCCCGCTAAGTCGGGGAAGTCCCGACGCATCTTCATCACAGCCAACGAAGCCTGAGAGGAATGGTACATCAACAACAAGTGAGGACGTAAAATGTAACTGCAAAGCAATTAAAAGAACTTACAAGCACGGTGCAGCGTGCAGTATAGTCCATCAGCTGGTCACCACAAATATGCTTCTGGTAGACATCCGGTTTGTGGGGGCCCAATAACGCTGGTATCCGATCCAACAAGTCGTCGAAATACTCCCCCGCATTGGCCTCCGGGATCGATTCTTCGTCGCCTCCCCCTGCAGTGGCCATTTTTCCCTTGCCTTTGTCCTTGGATTTCGCGCGTTTCACAGGGGGTTCCAAAGCTTCTTCCTCCTCTTCTTCGGTCTCCGAAGCCGAAATCCTCTTTCCAGCAGCGCCCCTTGTCCGCCTCATGGTTTTCTCCGCCACGCTTTTAACCCGCATCCCAAGCGGCGCGGCAGATGGAGCGGCCGTTGTAACCGGTGAACCCGCTGGCGGGGCTGGGGGTTCCTTTGAGCCTGTTATCTCCACTTCAGGCCCTTCTGTTCCGGCTACAGGCGAAGAAGGGGGGGAGATCATTTCAAGGTCCACCATCGTCTCAGGCTTCTTTGAGGCTGGGGCGGAAGTTCCTTCGCCTGATTCTATGAAGACAGATTTAACTTCCCGACCTTTTCGCCTGCCCACGTCAGAAGCCAACCTCAGGGGCGGAGTCTCAACTCCAGGGGCAAGCCCGTACTTCCTCAAAGCGGAGTTGTCTGGAAGGAAGTCATATTCAGGATTTTTCACTTCTACAAATTTCTTCAGCGCTCTGGTCTCCTCGTCAGTCAGACGGACCGCTCCTTTGACGAAAGCTGCATACAAGAGTAAAAAAAATATATATATCAATGAGGGTGATGCCTAATGGCAAACGTATGAACGCCCCAGTCGCGAATAAAAATAAGCCTACCAGGACCATTATTGAAGTCAAAATGAACAAGTTGTTGCAGGGACCGGCAAGTGGCATAGTACCACTTCGACTTGTAATCTCCCACGTTCGATTTGCCCACATTCTGTAGCAAAAACGCCTTATAGGGAGTTCTGTGAGCAGTTACGTAATAAATACCGTCTCGCTTAGTATCGTGAAGATTGGTGGTGGATTTAAAAAAGTAAAGACATTGGATGATATTTGAGGTAGGTGGCGGAAGACCATTTTTGAGGAAGGCATAGGCCAAGGTGGTAATTTGGCCGTAAGAATTCGGCGTAAGCTGGAAAGGGGCTATTTCCAGGTCATTCAAAAGAGTTATTAGGTATGGGGGAACCGGAAACCTAAATCTCATCTTTATATGGTGGCGGCTGATCGCTATGAATCCCTCGGGAGGATCAGCCGCATGATCACGATGGGCAGGGACCATGACGCGACATGTCGAAGGAAAATGAAATGCGTCGGCCAAGGTCTTGAGTTCTCTAACGGTCATGTGGGAGTCGTGTTGGTAAAAAGTCTCATACGCAAAGGTTCTCTCACGATTGGAAGAACTCGGTGTGTCCTCGGTGTTTAGAGCATTTGCACTTGAAGAGCCCTCATCGCGCTGAGAGGACTTCCCCTCGGAGCTTTCGTCACTGGACATGACTCGGCGATAACGGAGCCCACGGCTTGACATCTACAAAAGGAATAGCCGGTTAGGCTGCTGATAGTCACCCAATCTAAAACCAACCAAGAAAGGCTTAAGGAGGTTAGACCTAAGCGTCAAGCCGCGCTCGTAGGAAGGTACAGGATGGAAGGGATGGGAGCCTCGTCCTAAAGGTTTCCCCCCAACATGGGAAAAGAAGAAAAGAAAACAAAATAGTCACCCTAGGCTACCACTAGACCACCCCAACTAATCCAAAATCCCAGAAGGAAGAACACCACGCAGAATAGGGAAAGCAATAACGCCAAGAACAAAGTGAACAGGGAAGAGGAGCCTAACCTGAATTATGGTGGTCGCCGGAAGTTACAAACGATAACCTCTGAATGTTGTTGAAGAGTCGGTGCGAATGGAGAAGACGAAGGAAATGCCTATGAATTTTTTTGAAAGTACCAGAACAAGAACAAGGAGGGATGTTTATTCTTTTTTAAATAATTCAGCCCCAACCGTTGGATAAAGACAGCTGGGCAACCACCCCCGATCAGATGATAGGGCGCGATTCCCGGGATTTTGTCATTATGCGGCACGCCAGTTGAGTGATGTGCATTAAATGCGCGCGGCGCACGTTATGAACAGTAACCGTCGTCAGTGGTAGAGCACGTGGTCTGGCAATAAAGTAGAAAATAAAAGGTACTGTAACCGCCTTCCCCTTGTAACCGTTCCCGCCCATTCTGCTCGCTCTGGAATATATGTCTCCTGGTCCTCTTCTGAGCACCAAGAGCCAGGGGGCTTTATGTTATGGTGGAATTATTGCGATCATAACGGTCCGGCCCAATTGGATCTGCAGTGCAAGCCCAGGGGCCCAAACGCCCAGATATCCGTACCCATCTAGGCTCATCCTCCTAGAATCATGGCCCATTAGTGGGCGCTTGCTGAGGCCGAAGCCCGATATCGCTCAATAAGCCCGCTGTCGCTCAGTCCGATCGCTCGATCTCAACGTATGTCACCTATTCTGCAAGACCTTTTATGACCGCTATGTTCCCCGTCATTCAGATCGCCATGTTCCCCCAGAATTCTGCTTGCTAAAGCGAACCGCCGGCCCTCATCGCTGATCGTTGACTTCCATCCTTCAGATTTGTCCGCGAGAACATCCGCCATTCGTGACAACTATATCAGACAGCCATATTTCCGCCACTATCGATAGCCTGTTTGTCCACTATTTCCAGTCCGATTGAGGTATCCGTCGGAGAGGAGCCGCCCATCAAAGGCATCCAACAAGCCATCCTCACCCACAGTTATCCGTCTGAGTTGACCGCTGTTTTCCGAGCGTGGCCGCATTCCGACTCCTCCACTCATGATGTTATCCGCCTCAACGCCGTGATCGGCTGTGGGCGTGCCGGTCCAGAATCCATCCCACCAACTGTCCAGTCCGCTGGAGAAATCCGTCTCCCTCTCGAATTTGGAAGCTCCGGTCAGCAGGAATCAACAGCGCCATGCAGAGCACAGTTCCAAAGCTTGCCATGCACGCTACTTCTACCAGAAGTCAGAATCCCAGCCTCGACAACCCATCATTACATATCCGACTCGGTCAGCAAAGATCCTCTGTGGACAGATCTCGGATGCGACGGATTCGGCTGCATTTAATGTGTTTTCGGCCGCATTTAATGTACTGTCAGTCGTTTTAATTGGGTTTCCGGCGCATTAAATGCTGTCTGTCAGTGTAACTGTAGTTAACTATTCATTTTTGTCTTATCCTGTTTACTGTAGCATGTCCCCTTCCTCTATAAAAGGGGACGATTTTCACTGTAAAAAAGGATGGAATTTTTTGAGTGTCGTTACTCTGCCCAAATAGTGAGAGAGTGAACAGTGGACGTAGGCATCTTTTTGGGCCGAACCACTCTGAAAATCTTCTGTGTCTTTTCTTCCTCGCCTCTAACTCCTCCAGTTTGCCCCCCCATTATTTTGCATGCGACCCATCGACCGTACAAAACTGTGAGCTTGGGCCCTAAAACAACCTCGTTGACTAAGGGAACCTTTTCCTGACGTTAACATATATAAATGTTTTAATATTTGTTAAATAATTTATTACAGTTGTTTGTATCATATTAAATAAAATTATACAACAATTAATAGTAAAATGATACAAATGTCAAATTACTAGTAATTAGACAATTTTAACTTTAAAAAACAAATAAGATTATCATATATTCAGAGATAAGAAAAGAAAAAAACAAATATGTCAATCAGATTTCAGATTTCAGATTTCAGTCACTATTCAACTTTCAGTCTTCAACAGTACTGTTCAGTCTTCAGATAAAAAAACAAACAACTCCTTAGTACCAAATACCGGGTTTCTTCTTATTTTTCTTTGTTCTCGTCAACCGATCTTTATATACATTACTAAATGCTTTGTCAATTTTTAAATAAACAAATCTGATTCGTTATTTTATATTACAGATCCATTTTTTTGACAACAATTTTGTAAGGAGCTACCATTAATTAACTAAGTCAGTTGTTTTCTTAGGAAAAAATTGTTAACTAAGTCATAGTTTGTGCATGTTGAAATTGTTGCCTTTTCAATTCTTCTATAGAACAAGACTATTATATGACAGTAAAACTAGTAGAAACGTCATTCAACACCGTTCACTTTACGGGACAAAGTCAACTAATTCGTACGACAAAACACATCCATTTTCACATCTCACCACTCATTCCTCTCCTCACAGAAACCCTATATATACCCATCAAAATATTAACCTCATTTCACAGCCAAACCAATATTCTTTTCTTCTACAATTCACGGCTAATGGCACCTAGATATATTTCTCTCTTCTCATTTGTTCTTATTGTCCTTCTGTCTCTCCCCTCTAACCACTCAGTCACAGCAAGCACCAAAAAGAAATCCTCAATTGAGTTCCTGAAACATCTTCAAAGATGTCACAAAGGTGACAACGTTAAAGGCATCCTTCAACTCAAGAAATACCTTGAACAGTTTGGTTACTTGGATTACAAGCATTCCAAGAACCGAACTCATGAAAATGATGATGACTTTGATGAGTTGTTGGAGTCTGCCATTAAAACTTACTAGCTCAATTTCCATGTGAGACCCACTGCAGTTTTGGATAGGAAAACATTGTCCAAGATGGCAATGCCTCGTTGTGGAGTTGCAGATATTGTTAATGGCACAAACTGGATGAAATCTGGCAAGAAAACTCGCCATAACCATAGCTCTGGCAGCCCCTTCCACATGGTTGCTCATTACTCTTTTTTCCCAGGAAATCCGAAATGGCCAGCATCCGAGACACACTTAACCTATGCATTTCTTCCAGGTATAATATATAAATATATAGAAGTGAAATTTGCACTAAATTTTAAATCTTTACTACAAACGTATGCATAAAATTATTTATACAAGTGTGAGATGAATGATCTCCTTTTCATTGTGATGTGTATGTGTGTGTGTATATACATATTATTTAAGATGTACTTATGGTAATTTATCTAGGTAAATTTTTGGTAGAACCTTGACCGATAACTATACATATATAGAGGCTTTATAGGTGCAAGATCATGCACATAATGTTGCACAGTCAATCTTGATTTTGTATCGTTATGGAACAGTTTATCAGATGGTATAAACAATCAAGTAATGATAGTTTTCTAGTAATAAAAAATAAGCGTTGTGCTTGTATATATATGTGCACACATGCTCATGAAAGGATAATATCGAATATATTAATTAACAACTTGTGCGTTTTCCTTCTATAGATACTAGGAGTGATGCAATGGAACCAGTGGCACGAGCCTTTCAGACATGGCAAGCGAACACGCACTTCACATTCTCAAGAGTTCAAGATCCAGCAAATGCTAAGATCACAATTGGTTTCAAAAGTGGCGATCATGGAGATGGATTCCCGTTCGACGGCCCAGGTGAAACCGTAGCTCATGCATTTGCACCCACCGATGGAAGGTTCCATTACGATGCAGACCACCAATGGGTTGTGGGAGCAGTCCCTGGTGCCATTGACTTGGAAACTGTTGCATTGCACGAAATTGGTCACCTTCTTGGACTAGACCATAGCGGAGTTGAAGGAGCTATCATGTGGCCTGCAGTCCCTGTCGGATCCACCAAGGGGTTGCATAGAGATGATATTGATGGTATTAGGGCTCTATATCAGGCCTGAGAGCAATATTATCAACTGATTTTTGGAGAATAAATTCTTGAAATTGAATTGATTACTTAAATAAATAAATGGGAGAAAGAGATATATAATAAATATTCCAAAAGTGAAATTTGTCTATTTCAAATATGATGTCAAAGAAGATTCCTGTCCTAATAGAAGTTTTACATCTGCATCTGAAATTCATCGGCAGATGATTATATCATGTAACTGTAAGATTAGTACCACATTAATTCGAAGTCATTTATTCCATTCAGTCCTATTTAATTTCAACACGTTTCTTTTATCTTTTTTGTCAACTTATTGTGTAAAACATGTTCACGAATGCAGATGATATAATCATCTGCTTACATACTTCAGATGCAGATATAAATCAGATATAACTTTAAGGTATGTAAACATCTTTTAAGGGACACAGAAGTCTAGCCGGGTTAACGAAAATATAAATCATTAATTGTTCCGATCTTAGAGCTTCACTGCAAAAGCTTCCTAAAACGTTTGGAAGATTTTCTCTGGTCTACTATTTTTAAAACATAAGAATTAAGTAAAATCTAGATTTGGTTTTTGAGAATTTTCTTAAAAACTTTCAGTTCTTTTTGTCTATGATAAGACAAAAGACGTTTTTGGAAAGAGAAAAAAAGCTTTAAGAAGCATTTTTTAAAACCATGCCCTGATAAAAAGTGTTAATTCAATTTGAAAATAAAAAGATTGTCTTATCTGGCTCCAATATTTATAAAACAAATCAGCATGATGATCAATATGATCATTAATAATAAAAACAAAAATAATATATGAGAATGGCTTGATCTTCATTAATGGATACACCAGTATTTATACAAAATATATAAAAATATACAAGGAAATAAGTTGAAAGAGGATCAATCACAAGTCATTGTAATCAATGCACATGAGAATAAATCAGAAATTAATGTAGTCAAAACACCTTGTTAAGATTGTGTAACAGCAATGTTATTGGCATTCTTGGATGATTTGGTTCCTTGATTGATGGGGGAAATTCATTGATTGTGGAGGCAGTCTTTGATGAGTTGGTTGATTGATGAAGAGAATATTTTGCCTAATAATCATAACCTTGTAAATTTCTTCCATTTTCACAAAATGATGCCATGCCAAATCATGAATTTTCTCAGTTATTGGTTCTTTGAATTCTTCCCTACGTGAATATTCCTTGAACTTTCAGGACGAATAGGAGTCCCTTTTTTGTCTTCCTCTGGAATTTGGTGAGCTATTGGTAAACTAAAAACCAAAATAATAATAATAATAGAAAACATATAAAAGGAACAAATGAAGTTGGTACATTTCTAAGAAATGGCGTTTGATGGAGACAGAAAATCTATATATATATATATATATATATATTTAAGTGTATTTGTACGTGTGGACGAAAGTTTGTCATTGGGATTAGGTTGAGCCACAGCCAAATTAATCCGTCCAATTTATATTTAAATATATATATATATTTTTATGGTATTGACACGTCAGAGCTTTCTCAAGTACAAAACATGTATGGTCATTGTCCAAAATGAGTTTGGTGACAAAAAGAACACATTATTTTAGTTATGATCCAATTTCGAATTATCTCTATTATATATATAAATATAGATTCATCATTTGTATTTGTTGACGTGTGAATTCTGTCGACCTAGATTTTTCATTCAGTGACTGAAAATAAATCGAAATAGAGGAGAAAAGAAGAGTTAGAATAGGAAGAACGCCGTTTCATAATGGTTTTTATGTGGTTCGATCCAAAAAGAAATTTATGTTCACGACTGTTCTCTGATAATTTTGACAAAGAGACAATATGTTATTCATTTTTTTCTCCCTTTTATAATGAATTTTCAGCCTCTATTTATAAAGGGAGAGACTACAGTATTTTTACAATTAAAAATTAGAAGTCTATATTGATTATATTTTTCAAGACTGACGTCCATCAGTATAGGATCAAATATTGTAAAAGTAAGATTTTGACTTTATCTCTATACTGTTCAGTTGATATTTTCCGTAAATTAGGTTGTTACATATTTAGAAAAATCTGTTTAGCATGCATATCAAGCCATGAGCTGGATCTTGCTTCAAACTATTTGGAGTTAGATATTAAACAACTCTGACCATAGTTAACTGATGATTTGAGAATTGTAGCGGTGAACAGAGCTCGTTTCTATAAGCTGAACAGCTCGAGGTCAGCAATCTAAGAGTTCGAATCTGCAAGTTGCGTGTTTGATAAACTGGACGTTTAGTGCGTTGGGCTTTTAGCGAGCTGGGGTTTCATCCATTAGGTCAATATACTAGATTAGCTTTGAATTTTTACCAACCTATTTATATAGTCTTAAAAATACCTACAATAGTATCTTTATAAAATGATTATCGAAATCGAGTATACGTAGAATTTGTTTATCTTTTCTAAATCAGATTTGTCACTTTATATTACAGATTTTTTTTTTTTTTTTTTTAACTTTTCAATAACAATTTTGCAAGGAGCTTAACTAAGTCAATTGTTTTCCTAGGAAAAAATTGCTAAGTCAAAGTGTTTTTTTTTTTTTTTTTCCCGAGTTAACTAAGTCATAGTTTGTACATGTTGAAAGTGTTGCCTTTTCAATTCTTCTACACAACTAGACTATTAATTATATGATGAAGAAACGTGTTTGGAAAAATCATTCAACAGTGTAGGGGACTGCGTCAACTAATTTGTAAGACAAATCACATCCATTTTCATATCTCAGTACTATTCCTCCTCTCACAGAAACCCAATAAATACCCATCAAAATATCAACCACATTTCACAACCAAACCAACAACTTAGTATCCTTTTCTACTACAATTCACACCAATGGCACCTAGGTATGTTTTTCTCTTCTCATTTGTTCTAATTGTCCTCATGTCTCTCCTCTTGACCACTCAGTCATAGCAGACAATAAAATGAAATCTCCATTTGAGTTCCTGAAACATCTTCAAGGATGTCACAAAGGTGATAACGTTAAAGGCCTCCTTCAACTCAAGAAATACCTTGAACAGTTTGGTTACTTGCATTACAAGCATTCCAAGAACCGGAACTCATGAAAATGATGATGACTTTGATGAGTTGTTGGAGTCTGCTGTGAAAACTTAATTATCAGCTCAATTTCCATGTGAGACCCACTGGCGTTTTGGATAGGAAAACATTGTCCAAAATGGCAATGGCTCGTTGTGGGGTTATAGATATTGTTAACGGTACAAACGGGATAAGATCCAGCAACAAAACTCACCATAACCATGGCTCTGGCAGCCCCTTCCACATGGTTGCTCATTACTCTTTTTTCCCAAGAAATTCGAGATGGCCAGCATCCGAGACACACTTAACCTATGCATTTCTTCCAGGTCTAATATATAAATATATAGAAGTAAAATTTGCACTAAATTTTAAATCTTTACTATAAACGTATGCATAAAATTATTTATGTAAGTGTGGGATGAATGAACTCCTTTTTATTGTGATGTGTATGTGTATGTGTGTGTATATATATTTTATTTAAGATGTACTTATGGTAATTTATCTAGGTAAATTTATGGTAGAACCTTGACGGATAACTATACATATATACAGCCTTTATACGTCCAAGATCATGCACGTCATGTTGCACAGATAATATTGATTTTGTATCGCCATGGAACAGTTTATCAGATGGTATTAAAAATTAAGTAATGATAATTTTCTAGTAACAAAAAATAAGCATTGTGCTTGTATATATATATGCACACATGCTCATGAAAGGATAATATCCAATATATTAATTAACAACCTGTGCGTTTTCCATTTGTAGATACTAGGAGTGATGCAATGGAACCAGTGGCACGAGCCTTTCAGACATAGCAAGCGAACTCGCACTTCACATTCTCAAGAGTTCAAGATCCAGCAAATATGCTAAGATCACGTACGTACAATTGGCTTCAAAAGTGGTGATCATGGAGATGGATTCCCGTTCGACGGCCCAGGTGAAACCGTAGCTCATGCTTTTGCACCCACCGATGGAAGGTTCCATTACGATGCAGACCACCAATGGGTTGTGGGAGCAGTCCCTGGTGCCATTGACTTGGAAACTGTTGCATTGCATGAAATTGGTCACCTTCTTGGACTAGACCATAGCGGAGTTGAAGGAGCTATCATGTGGCCTGCAGTCCCTGTCGGATCCACTAAGGGGTTGCATAGAGATGATATTGATGGTATTAGGGCTCTATATCAGGTCTGAGAGCAATATTATCAACTGATTTTTAGAGAATGAATTCTTGAAATTGAATTGATTACTTAAATAAATAAATAGGAGAAAGAGATATATAATAAATACTCCAAAAGTGAAATTTGTCTATTTCAAATATGATGTCAAAGAAGATTCCTATCTGCATGTGAAATTCATAAGCAGATGATTATATCACGTAACTGTAAGATTAATACCGCATTAATTCGAGGTCATTTATTCCAATCAGTCCTTATTTTTTTTTTTAATAAATTATTATTTTCAACAAGTTTTCTTTATCTTCTCTTTGAACGTATTGTGTAAAACATGTTTAAGAATGTGTTGTGTATATTTTTGGGATCCCCCAAATGGACTTGTAAAAGCTTAAAGATCCAATAGATAAAGACCCAATTTACCAAACCTCAGCTCACAGAAGTAAATCAGTAGAATATTGGACGAGCAGTCTATGTGCAAGCAGGCCAACGAACAGATGGACGAACACCAGCTCATCCAGGATGAGCTCCCAGCTCATCAATTCCCAGATCGAGCTCCCAGCTCATTAGCTTCTCAGCTCAAGCTCCCAGCTCATCAGCTTCTTAGCTCATTAGCTCCTAACTCAAGCTCTCAGCTCCTTAGCTCATCAGCTCGCCCAAAACGACCTGTTTGAGATCGTTTTGGATGAGCTCCCACCTTGAGCAGCTCCAGCTCGTGCGATGGCATGACATACATGGCCAGTTATTCCAGATCAGTGGCAGCATAATTTACTCAACCACTACAGCGTAGGTAGTGTCAGAAGACTCAGATTTTTTGACAGGAGACTTTGACAATTGTAATATGCATTCAATACTTTCTCATTACTGTAGCACCTCTCATTCTCTATAAATAGACGTAAAATCATTGTAAAATGGTTTTTTTTTCTCTCTCTCTCTCTCTCTCTCGCTGTTACCTAGAAAATATAATAATAATAATGACTACCGCCCCTCACCAGAGCCGACACCGTGAACGTAAGCCATTTTTGAGGCTGAACCATGTAAAATCTACGTCTAATCTCTTCCTCTCCGCCTCTATTTCTTTTAATTTTGTTCTATTTTTCATTGATTCGCAGTCTTAGGCTTTGAAAAACTTTGTTGACCAGATCCCAACATCAACATTTTGACGCTAGAAGGAGAGGCCCAAACTGCATCTCTTTCCAGTTTTTAGACTGTCATGGCAAAAGGAAGAGCCAAAAGCTCCAATGTAGGGGTTGTTAACCAACCAACAAGGGAAGTTGTTGTCCCTACAGACAGTGCTACTGGAGATGAAATCCCATCAGCACTTCATCAGCCAGATCCGACAGTCTTTGTAGCCGAGGGCTTCAGATCCAATACTAGCAATAAGAGGCACTAGAGAATTCAATGTAGCAGCTTGCAGATGCACTAAGGATGCTGGCATAGGCCTGAGCACAAAACACGCCCAGATTTGAGGCTGAAGCCCCCAGAGAAGCCTGCCAGTAACAAGAGAAAGTGCCAGCTCGTGAAAGGCATACAAGAGAGGAGCTGCGACCTCCCAACTTAGCTCGTCCCTTCCATTCGCATTCAAGAGTTGAAGGACGATGAGCTCGAGAAGAGGGAGCAAGCTATCCACGACATGAAGTGTCACAACGATCTAATAGCTCGCAAAGGGTCAGTCAGGTAAACGTCCCAGATCACCACCTCTCATGTCACGAGCTCAAGAGGCACAGGCCTCAGGACCTAAGGATAGAAGAGCTGTTTCAGAGAATTCAGTAGCTCGAAGCACGCTCAAACGCTATGGATAAGCATGATCAATATGAAAAAATGGGCCCTCTTACTAGAGAAATTGAGACATGATCTCTCCTAAGAAGGTTTAAGGTCCCCAATATCTCTTAATACAATAGGGATAACGACCTTTATGATCACCTAGACTCATTCAACGTCCAGATGGACCTTCAAACGATCGATCTTTTGGTCAAGTACCGTGTCTTTCCAGTAGCTCTGGGGAATATTCCACAGATCTGGTTCAAAAATCTCCCAGCTCACGCAACGTAAGCAGTTGGAAAGAATTGCAAAGAAAGTTTGCAAGCCAGTACGAGGCTTTAAAGAAGCAGCTCGTACTGCCATGCCACCTCGCCACAGTGTTCTAACGATGAGGTGAATCGCTAAAAGACTATTTTGTCAGGTTCAGATGCGAGGTCAACAAGGTAGACAATCCTTCAGATGAAACCATCATGACAGCGATCTCAACTGGTCTTTACAAGGATAAAAAGTTGTATAAAAATATATACAAGTCTCTGATCAGGGACCTGAGCAAATTCTATGAGCGAGCTACTAAGGAAATCAAGTGAGAAAAAGCATTCGGCTAAAAGCAGCCTAACTAAGAGGGGGAAACTAGTAGCCCAATCCACCAAAGAAAAGAGATCATGATGGAAATAGGGGTCTAGACAGTGGCTCAGATAATCAGGTTGCCAAGAAAACCAGGCATGAGCGACCTCAGCATCAAGCTCATCACAGTGGCCTCAGCACCTTATCAGATACTCAAGACAAGATCTATGCGGCTGAGAAGTACAAGGAAGACTTTGGGAAACCCAATCCCATGAGATCCTCCGTCTGTAGCAGAAGCCAAAAGAAATTTTGTGAGTATCACAATAAGGTCGAGCACAATACCTCAGATTGTAGAGAGCCGAGGGACGTCATTGAAAACCTAATTAAGGAAGGCTGATTGAATGATTATATGGTGCAGCAGACAAGCTAACGACCTTAACAACCTCAATAGACAACGTGACAGCAACCATGACGAGCTCCCAATCCGGAACATGAACTAGCTATAAAAGAAATCCCTATACACGTTGAGCTTCACCTCATGGTTACAACTCTATGTTCGGTAGCTTTCTGAGCTTATGCTCTTGATGTAAAATTCAATTTTTGAATATCAATACCTTTTATTGTTGTGCTATAATTATTTCTATACTTATCTCTATGACCAAAAGTTTATACAACTCGAGCTATGTTGTCAGGTGACGACCCTCTAAACAGCCCTAATCACTTATGCTGTTGCCGGTACGACCTCCTGGATAGCTCGTGAGATATCACGCTGTACAAGCTCGGGTTCCGACCTTTTTAGCATAGTTGAGGTTTCCACCTCCTTAACTTTTGTTATGCTTAGCTAAGGTTACAACCCACCTAGACATAGCTCAAAATGTTGTTATTACTTCATTTTTCAGTCCACAGGAAATTCAAGGGCTTGGTAAGATAAAAACACAAAACCGAACTTGAAGAGGCAGCATGACAATACCAGATGCAATAGCTTTTACCAGCAAGTCCAAGCTCCCAGTCCGTAGAACAAATTAGGAGCTGAGGGGCTTAAGTTGTGTGCATTTTTAGGTTGCATCAAATGGGTTGGTAAAAACCCAAAGGCCCAATAAAAATGATCCAATGAACCGGCCTAACAGATAAAAGCCTAGCTAGTTAACATGAGCTCCTCTAGTAGCTTACCGGCTCCTCATGTGAGCTCCTTCAACAGCTCACCAACTCCTCACGTGAGCTCATTTCTCAGCTTTCGAGATGTTTAGCTTGAGCTCTCAGCTTAGCTCATAGCTTTCAGTTCCCAGGATGCTCAGCTCCCAGGATGCTCAACTTCTAGCTCTCAGCTCCTAGGATGCTCAACTCCCAGCTCTCAGCTCCTAAGATGCTCAACTTCCAGCTCTCAGCTCCCAAGATGATCAACTCCCAGCTCTCAACTCCCAGGATGCTCAGCTCGAGCTTTTAGCTCCTTACTCGCAGGCAGGAGCTCCAGCACGCCTAGAGCAGCTCTCAGCTTCTAGCTCGCAAGTAGGAGTTCCAGCAAGCCCAGAGCAGCTTTTAGCTCCCAGCTAGCAAGCAAGAGCTCCAGCATGCCCAGAGCAGCTCTCAGCTTCCAGCTCGTAAGCATGAGCTCCCAGCTCCCAAGATGTTCAGTTGAGCTCTCAGTTCGAGCTCTCAAGCTCATTAAGCTCGACAACCAGCTCATTAACGAGCTCCCGAATAACAAGCATGAACATGTCACTCATAAGAGCATATCTTTATATTCGGTAACTTTCTGAGCTGAAGCTCTTAATGTTCAATTTATTTTTTTAAAAATTAATGAATTGCATCTTTGGGCTATTATATATATATATATTCTATGTTTTTAATTACCAAGCCACTTGGCCAAAAGGTATGCAACTCAACAAATACTCAAGCATTGTTACGGGTAACGACCCTCAAAGCAGCTCGTGAAGAACATTACATTGTACAGCTCGGGTTATGACCATTATAGTAAAGTTGAGGTTTTTCACCTCCCCAACTCTCACTATAGATGCTCGGATTCTGACCCTATGAGCATAGCTTGAGAGGATATTATGCTATAAATGCTCAGGTTTTGACTCTGTGAGCGCAGCCACTGTAGATGCTCAAGTTTCGACCTTGTGAGCGTATTTGCTGTAGATGTTCGAGTCCCTACCTTGTGAGCGTAGCTCGCTATACCATTCGGGTTATTACTCTATAAGCGCAACTGAAGTTATAATCTCTATAACTCTAGCTATAGATGCTTGGGTTCTGACCCTGTGAGCGTAGCTCGAGCTGATATTCCACTGTAAATGCTTAGATTTTGACCCTGTGAGCGTAGTCACTGTAGATGCTCACGTTTTTACCTTGTGAGTGTAGTTTGCTGTCGACGCTCGGGTCACTACCTTGTGAACGCAGCTTGCTATACAACTCGGGTTACGACGCAGTAAGCACAATCGAGATTTCAACCTCCTCGACTCTTGCCATGTCATCGGGTTCCTATACCCCCTGGGCATAGCTCAAGAGGCTTATTAATACTAATGACTTTACTTTTGAGTCCACAGGAAACTCAGATGAAACAAATGCCTAATAGATCTCATCATGAGATAGATCGGCAACATGCTTCTAGTACTTCTACATCTCATCAAGGCAGCAAGCTCATACCCACCAACTTTTACTAACTAAGTTCGACCGCTCAGTCCGTAAATGAACTAGGGGCTGGGGGGCTTGATGTTGTGTATATTTTTGGGATCCTCCAAATGGGCTAGTAAAAGCCCAAAAGCCCAATAGACAATGACCCAATTTACCAAACCTCAGCTCGCGGAAGCAGCCTAGTAGAATACTAAACAAGCAGTCCATGTGCAAGCAGGCCAGCGAATAGATGGACGAACACCAGCTCATCCAGGATAAGCTCCCAACTCGAGCTCCCAGCTCATCAGCTCCCTGATCGAGCTCCCAGCTTATCAGCCTCTAGCTCATTAGCTTCTCAATTCATCAGCTCCCAGCTCGAGCTCTCAGCTCATCAATTCGCTCAAAACGACCTGTTTAAGATCGTTTTGGATGAGCTCCCGCCCAGAACAGCTTCAGCTTGCGCGATGGCATGACGTGCACGGCTAGTCATTCTAGATCAATGGTAGCGTGATTTACTCAACCACTACAGCGTGGGTAGTGTCAAAAGACTCAGACTATTTGACAAAAGATTTTGACAATTGCAATATGCATTTAATGTTTTCTCATTACTGTAGCACCTTTCATTCTTTATAAATAGAAGCAAAATCATTGTAAAAGGGGTTTTCTCTCTCTCTCTCTCACTGTTACCTAGAAAATATAGTAATAAAAGTAACTATCGCCCCTCACGGAGCTGGCACCGTGGACGTTGGCCATTTTTAAAGCCGAACCACGTAAAATCTACGTCTAATCTCTTCCTCTCTGCCTCCATTCTCTTGCTTTTATTCTACTTTTCATTGATTCATAGTTTTGAGCTTTAAAAAACTTTGTTGACCAGATCCCAACATCAACGGAATGCATCATCGTCCGAATATTCCTTGGAAACTAATGAATGTGATGAAGTGTCTTTGAAATTTAAATCAGGTAATTCATTTAAGTTATAGAAGCTTAGTTACATAAACCGCAATTTAGTATGCTTCTCTTGTTAGACCGTTCTAAAAAAAAATTCAGCAAATAGCATAAAAAAATAATACGAGTTGAAAAATAATATTGAAAAACTAAATTGAGATTTTTTTTTTACACACCTATGAACTATTTTTACCAACTAATAATTGTGTGGAAACCATAAAATATTTTCATGAATTATTCTTTCTACACAAATTATTATTAATTCGCGAAACCGCTAAAAGTACTCAATTTAGTTTTCTGATATTACTTTCAAAATTCGCTCTTCTTCTAGTGCTAGAAAAAACAATTCCTTTAGATTTGCTGGAACTTTCGATATAGATTTTCAGTATGTCACACTGTCTTCTAGGACTAGGAGAGTCCTATTATTCCCTTATATCTCGGCCAAGGAAGTTCTCAAGTTCTACCTCGCACATAAAAAGAGCAAGTGTGGGATGACCTTCTTAGGTGCAGGATCCTAGGACACAATTCGTTTTGATCTTATTCATCGTTATAAAACTGATGGTCGGATGTGATGAACAATTACTAACCGTTTTTTAATGATACAACACCAGCATCGTGCTTGTATGTGTACACACTGTACACATACGCTATCGGATGCGTTTTTTCTTATAGAAATATACTAGAAGTAATGCAACGGCATGAGCCTTACACACTTCACATTCTCAGGAGTTCAAGATTTTACTATTTCAAATATCACAATTGGTTTTAAAAGCGGTGATCATGGAGATGGGATGCCATTTGAGGGGCGAGGTCAAACCTTAGCTCATGCATTTGCACCCACCGCTGGCAGGTTCCGTTCTGATGCGGATGCGCAATGGCCGACCGTGGGTGCAGTCCCTGGTGCCATTGACACGAAAACAGTTGCATTGCATGAAATTGGTCACCTTCTTGGACTAGACCATAGACAATTTGAAGGAGCTACAATGTGGCCTCGCATCCCCTTTGGATCAACCAAGGGGTCCTTTTTCTGTAGCTCCAATGTAACTCTGCTATGTGTCTTTTGATTTCTTTTTCCAACGGGAAGACCTTGAGTCGCGAGCTTCACGGTGACTGTACTCATCAAATGTTTACTTATAAACTGTACCAAAATCTGTATCTATAGTACACCACTTCAAACCCTCAAAATCTACAAAACTTTTGTTGTCATAAAATGGTTCGAAACATTTTACTTGCTTCCTACGTCTACATTTCTCACCTTTTGATTCCAGTTAATAAATTAGACCATTGCCTGTCATCTGCAGTACTTAATACAATGGTTATGTATGATAATTCTCTCATCTTCAACGGTTTCTTTTGGATCAAATGATCAAACTCATTGTTCAAATGGGTTATTGATTTCTTTCTGATTAGACCAAATTTTTCAAGTGTATTTATCTAGTGAAATGAAAATTGTAGTAATTGCACATCTAAAACTTATGTTAACATTACTATATTTTTTCATTGCAGTCTCAGAATCTCCTGGAATATAAAATCTTATTCTTGTTTCCCACTGTAGTCTCCTATGCCTAAATAAAAACCAATCTCTTTTAAAGTTGAAAGAATTCATCAAGAAATATAACACTGATTTCGAATATATGAAATTTATTATAAATAAATATTCACTATGATTAACCTAATGCATTGATGATTAATTATCATCACAACCATCAACCAAAAATATGTTTTGTTTCTCAATCCCTGCTATTGTAATTTCAAGAAAAGGTTTTGGCCCAGTTATCCTCTAGGCTACAAATTCTTGAGACACATGTTTTGTCGTGTAGACAGGACGACTTGGAATGCAAGCACGTCAATGTTATAATTGAAGCACGAACAATATTTTTATGACGCGTATTTTACGAGTAGATTAAGCAATTACTTTGTCCTTTGATGTTAAGTAATTGTTATTTTTTAATCATTAGTCTCGTTCATCTAACTATTTATGAAGTGTCAAGGTAAACGTTTGAGTCTTTTCATGTATGGAGATAATATTTATATTTTGAAAGATTGCGATTAGACCTTGCTTTGTGACTTTCATGTTGGATATTTTCCTATCTTACACATTGCTTTTTTTTTTTCGATAGCCTAGTCCACTGAGCTGAAACTGGAATTCTCACAAAAGGTCAGATTACACGCCACTTAATTTCAAGAAATTTGACTCCGTGTCTGCCTGGAAAGAAAACATGCTTACTCTGGTGTAGGTTGAGCTGTCATTTTAATGGAAGAAAGCAAAATTGATGCAACATAATCCATGAAAAACACATGCTTGTGTGTCTCTTATCACAGCAAAAGTCTGATGCAAGCTTAAGAAAAAAGATGTCACTGTGACCCTACTTCAATACAGGGACAAGCAATAATTTGAAAGAATGAGAATACAATATTGCCCTTCAACCTACCAACCTGGTTTATATATATAGGTACACACACACACATGAATCGTCACTTAAATTTGCTGTACTTATCAGAATCAATCGAAAACATTTGAACTGTGCTGTTCTTAGTATTTCCTCCTACCTTATCCGACACAACAAGTCTAGTATCATTTTCTTCATTAAAATATTTCTTCCATTAGAACACTTGCTCCTTTAACGTTTTTCAGATTCTAACATGCTGTCTGTATCCTGCATGTCTAGGGTGGTCATATTGGTTGCACTTTTTCTAAGCAGTGTTGCCAATATTGGTGATGTGTTTGCAGAATTATCTGCCAAAGAATTAGAAAGGGAAGCTCTACTTAACTCCGGTTGGTGGAACAACAGTGTCACCAATAATACTCCGGATCATTGCAAGTGGCATGGTATAGTTTGCAGTTCAGCTGGAACCATCACCCAGATAAACTTGTATGATCAGAAAATAAAAGGGGAGCTTCGCAAATTGAACTTCTCTTGTTTGCCGAACCTGGAACGTCTCAGTCTTGGTTTCAATAATCTCTCAGGAAACATTCCAGTAGAAATCAATGGTCTTACGAAGCTCAGACAACTTGACCTGCATCAAAACAATCTTACAGGTGAGCTGCTGATTGATAATTTGAAACACCTTCGATATATGGACCTGTCTTATAACAATCTTCATGGTCTAATTCCTCCAACCATAGGTATGCTAACCAACTTGACATTTATGTCCCTTGCTTGGAACAAATTTAGTGGTCATTTGCCTGAAGAAATTGGGAATCTAAAGAATTTATCATTTGTCTGTGTGAATAATAACAGCTTAAGTGGACCTATTCCTTCAACAATTGGAGGACTCATCAATCTAGAACGTCTAGGGCTCTCTAATAATAGACTTAGTGGTCCAATTCCAACTGGGATCAGTAACTGCTCAAAATTGCAGTACTTGATAGTGAGCAACAATAGTTTAGGTGGAAGCATTCCTTTAGAGATTGGCAACCTTTCAAAACTACATTCTCTTAATTTGAGTTATAATTTTATAAATGGGACAATACCTTCCATACTCGCATCAATACCAACACTAGCATACTTGCATATTTCTCACAACCACCTTTCCGGATTCATCCCTGAACCTCTCGGGAAAATATCCGACTTAGACTTGTCATACAATAATTTGGAGGGTGAAATCCCATTGAGTTGGCATAATTATTCTTCCTCATCGCGGAACTTGATAGGCAACAAGGGTTTATGCGGTCAGTATCGCAATATTCCTCCTTGCTTTACAAGTGCTGCACCACCTACAACTTCTGCAAAACCACGAAAGCTGGTCTCCCTCTTGTTATCAATTTTACTTCCTGTCACCACATTATCTATTCTAGTAAGTTTTGGCATATTCTTTTTCCTTAAACACAAAGATAAGAAAGCCAAACTCGTGACAAGGCCATCAAAGACTGGAGATGTTTTCTCGATTTGGAATCATGACGGGAAGATTGTTTATGAAGACATAATAGATGCAACAGAAGATTTCGACATCAAATACTGCATCGGGACTGGAGGTTTTGGCAGTGTTTACAGAGCACAGCTACCTGGTGGTCAAGTTATTGCTTTGAAGAAGCTTCACCAAGCAGAGACTGAGGATCCAGTTTTCATCAAGAGTTTCCATAATGAAGCTCAGATACTATCCAGAATAAGACATAGAAACATTGTGAAGCTTTACGGTGTCTGCATGCATAAGAAATGCATGTTTTTGATTTATGAGTATCTGGAGAGAGGAAGCCTATCTTATGTTCTCTGCAATGACAAGGAAGCTGCTGGGCTGGACTGGATCAAGAGGCTTAATATTATCAAGGGCGTCGCGCATGCTTTGTCTTACTTGCATCATAACTGCACACCGTCCATAGTTCATCGTGACATATCGAGCAACAATGTTTTACTCAACTCCGAATCAAATGCCTTTGTTGGTGACTTTGGATTGGCTAGGCTTCTAAATTCTGAATCCTTCTACAGAACTATACTCGCAGGTACTTCTGGATATATTGCTCCAGGTAACTACTCACACTGTCCTCACATTTCTTTGCTTCTATTGTCCGCTTAAAATTACTTACGCAAGAGAAATTATAATAACCTTTTCATTTCTAAATGCTTCTTCTTCTTTTTTTGTCTCATAGAACTTGCCTATACTATGGTCGTGACCGAGAAATGTGATGTTTATAGCTTTGGAGTGGTGACACTGGAAACTTTAATGGGAAGGCATCCGGGACAACTCCTCTCATCTTTTGATCAAAATGTAATGCTGATTGACATTTTAGACCAACGCCTTCCAGCTCCAGCAGACCAGATGGTCATGCAGGACGTTATACTTGCCTCAGTCATTGCTTTTGAATGCTTGCAATCCGAACCCAAGTCTCGACCTACAATGGAATGTGTCTCTCAAGAATTTCTTGCCCACAAGAAACGAATTTTAAAACCTTTTCATGAAATTTCCCTAGCGGAACTTAGAAACCAAAAAATGTATTAGTTGATGATATTAATAGTTAATTACAGATGCAAGTTTGATGTATATATATATATATATGATAATCAATGATGGATTTCATGTAGTGAAATTGAGTAAAAATCTGTTTCCATATTGTTAGCCTAACTGTCTGCTTTTCAACTTCATGTAAAGAGCTCCAAGAATGAAGAGCCCTGCCTCCTCCCCTGTTTCTACAGGAAGGCCCCATTTTTGTATCAGAATATAAACAACATCACCTCCTGAATAGAAAATCATTAAATATTTTGAACACTTAATGCCTGCAAGGAATCACTATATATCCGGGCCTTCACTTTTATAATCACAGTATTCTTCTTTCGAGATTCAATCATGCACATAAGTCTTGAGAATCTATTGGTGTAGTAGTAATCAATTGACTATAGCATCTAAAGGAGATACATTATTGAGAATTCTAATATTTTTTGGCTTCCGCTAGTTTAAGAAGTTTTTTGTTCTTTAATCGAAGCAATGGAATGAACTTTAAATGATGCACCTGGACATTCTAGCTAGGCTAGCACCTCCTTACAATATCTGTTCAACCCATAAACGGGCATGAAACTGTACAAGAAAGCTAAACAAAGCCAAGAATTAATGTGAAATCTAAAGTTCTCAACCATGAATATCAAATTCAATTAAATGATTACAAAAATGGGGACAAGATGGCCACCAAGCAGGAGATGTCATCCCAATTGATTCCTTAGATAGCTGATCAGCCACAGCATTACCTTCACCAAACACATGGGTGCAAACAATAGTCATTTTGGATGAAAGAGGCAAGCATTTTGACCAATCTGATTATCTGATATCAAACTCCAAGAAACCTTCAAGCTTCTGCTACAAATCAGGTTAACAACCTACTTAGAGTCACTCTCAATCCAAAGAGTAGTCCACCCCATATCCCAAGCTCCATTAACCGCATAAATTGTAGCAGCAAACTCTATTTCCAAAGCAAAGCCATTGCCTAAAGGAATAGCAAAGCTCGCCTTTGACAGACCATGACTTGGGCAAAAAACTCCACCACCTCCCTTCTGGGGCGGATCCAATGTTGGTCTAGGTGGGGCACGTGTAAGAAAAGGATATTGGACTTAACTCTACCACAAAAGCTAACTCATGAATAGAGGTTTACTTTCATCTTATAAACCAATACAACTTCATTTCTACAACCAATGTGAGACTATCTAACAGCCATCCTCGTGCACGACATGTCAATTTGGTAGCACCTACACCCATACAAATGAGTTTAGACTCAACCCAAGCTTTGACACCATGTCAGAAAAGAATTTTGGGTTAGCTCATGAGTGAAAGTTTACCCTCACATTATAAATCAATACAAATTCACTTCTTCAACCAATGCAAGACTATCTAACACTCTCTTTCATGCACAGCGTGCTTACTCGGCAACACCTACATCCATGCAACTAAGTTTGGGCCACGCAAATTAGATAGAGCCCGATCCAACCAAGCTCTGATACCATACCCCTTTTCGGCCTAATTCCACTACAAAAGCTAGCTCATAAGTGGAGGTTTACTTTCACCTTATAAACCAATATAAATTCATTTCTTCAACCAATGTGAGACGATCTAATACCTTTCTTTATGCGCAACATTCTCATTCGACAACACCTGCATCAATATAACTGAGTTTGGGTCATGCAAATTAGATAGAACCCGACCCAACTAAGTTCTTATATCATGTCAAAAAATTATATAGGACCTACCTCTATCACAAAAGTTAGCTCATAAATGAGGATTTATCCTCATTTTATAAGTCAATACAACTTCATTTGTTCAACCAATGTGACATAATCTAACAGCACGCGTCTCACCTCAAATAGTTTAAAAAATTAATACTATATTAAATTTTAAAAAATAAAAATTTAATATATTGTATTGTTTTTTAATTTTTTTATAATTATATGAATGTATATGTATATTCTAAATATTTATTCTCTATTTTTCTCAATATTATATTTTATTTATATTTTGCTCACCAACTCTACTGTTAATGCAAGCTCTCATAAATTTCGTGTTTTGACTTTGGGATCATGCAATCTTAAGGGATTTCCAGATTTTCTACGTGATCAAGATCAATTAGAATGGCTAGACCTTTCCTCTAACAATATAACTGGCCAAATCCCTGGGTGGTTGCTTAACATAAGTCAATATAGTTTAGAAAGGTTGAACCTTTCTCATAATCTTTTGATTGGGTTTGATCATCAGCCTGTTGTTCTTTTATGGGTGCGTCTATATTCTTTGGACCTTAATTTCAATAATTTGCAAAGCCCACTCCCCATCCCACCAACGTCAACCCTTCAAGTTTATCTAGTTTCCCACATCAAGATGTCAGGGGAACTTCAACCATGGATTTGCAAACTAAATTCTCTTTTGGCTCTTGATTTATCCAATAACAACTTGAGCGGCAAACTTCCACAATGTTTATTCAATTTCAGTCAATCCATGTCAGTGTTAAATCTGCAAAATAACAAGTTTCATGGGAGTATTCCTCAAACCTTCATGAATGGAACAAAATTGCGGATGATTGAGTTGAGCAACAATATGTTACAATGAAAAATTCCAAGATCATTGGCCAATTGTACAATGCTAGAAGTTTTGGATCTTGGAAATAACAAAATCAGTGATACTTTCCCATACTGGATTGGAACTCCTCCAAATTTAAAGGTGCTCAACCTGCAATTAAACCAACTCTATGGTGAAATAGAGGAGCCTAAGTCAGATTTTACATTTCCTAAGTTGCAGATTATTGATCTCTCGCAGAATAGCGTCATGGGTAAACTTCCATCAAAATACTTTGAAAGTTGGAATGCCATGAAAGTTGTCAATACAAGTCAACTAGCATATATGATGAAGTCGTCTCCCAATGGTGGTTGATACGATTACTCAATAAGAATGGTTAATAAAAGGGTCGTAATAGAATATGAAAAGATCTCAAATACTCTTGTAAGTATTTCCTTGTCGAACAATAAATTCGAAGGGGAGATTCCAACTTCAATTTCTACCTTAAAAGGCCTTCGATATTTGAACCTTTCCAACAATAATCTTGTTGGTGGCATTCCATCATGCTTGGGCAACTTGACAGTATTAGAATCATTGGACCTTTCTTATAATAGCCTTCAGGGAGAGATTCCACAACTTTTGGTTAAACTCACATTCCTTGCCTTCTTTGATGTCTCTTATAATAATATAATCTCATAGGGACAATACCACAAGGAGCACAACTCAATACATTCAATAACAATTCATATAAAGGTAACCCAGGGTTATGTGGACCACCTTTGTCAAAAAAATGTGGAAATTCTGAGCTTCCACAGAAAGAAGATGATCAGGAATCGGAATCTCCATTTGCATTTGGTTGGAAAGAAGTTGCAACAGGATATGCAAGTGGCCTAATAATTGGTGTGGTTCTTGGACACATTTTCTGCACAAGGAAGCATGCCTGGTTTGTGAAGATTTTTGGGACGCCATTGAAAAGAGTTAAGAGAAAGAGGGGACGACATAATAACTAAATATAATCATAGATGCAGCCTCAAAAGCTCATGTGTTTTTTTCCACCCTTTTTATGTCTCTTCCATGTTTAAAATGTATATTAGAAATTGAAGCATTTAATAAAGGGTTTTGATAACTTATTGGTTGAATAATGTTATTCATCAATAACAACCCTTGTTATTGAGTAATATCCAAGGGTTATTGATAAATAAAACAACGATGAAATGCACAATTTTCTTTTCTTTTTTCCTTTGGAAGAAAGAATTTTTTTTTTTTTTTTCCTAAATGAAAGTAAGTGCTAATATTTAACTATCATTTAATGTTATATGCATCATCTAACTTTTGTTTTGTGAAGACCGTAAATTGATTGAATTCTAGTTTAATTATATCCAAAACCGACATGTATAATCCTTAAGACTGTAACAACTAAATATCTAACTTATTCAATTCTTGACAACCAACTACAAATTATTTTATAATAATAATTTTTAAAATGCAAATGCATTCATGTGCATTTGTAGCTTTTATATTTATTATTTGTTGATATAAAGATTATAATTTATTTGGAATTAATGAAAATGGGACTTGTAACATTTCTAACATGCTTTAATGAGATAAAAGATTGTAATTTTCAATTTAAAACCGTGAAGAGAAATTGGGGACACAGATTGATTGAAATAATTGTTTCCCCCGGAAGAAACAGAGTTTGCTTTTCAAAAATTCAAAGTTCTGAAAATTCCATCCATGAGTCTGAATGATTGGAAAATAGTTTTTATTTGGTTTGCGCGAGAACTGATTGTTGGAAGAATTCTTAGAAACCCAAGAAGAATCTGAATGTTTGACATTGAACTTTTGTGGCCAATTGAAAAGAGCGAAGAAAATATTTATTGTAACTCGTATTTCTTGAAAGATTTATTCAATGTATATATAAAGCCTTCAGCGTCACATGGTTTTGCTTCCCTTCTTCCTCAAGTTTCAATAATTTTTCAAGTGTCTTACCATGTGTGAACATATTTTTCTACACCAGATTTAAAACAAACCTTTCCTTTTTCTTGTAATTATTAATTTTGATTGAAACTTTTGTCCTATGACTTTCTACAAACTCACTGTATTACATCAAATTAAGATGACTTGTTGTGGATGCATCATATCATTATTTTATAATTAATTTTATTTTATAATTTTTGTTAAGATAAAGCTCGTACAGTATAACACCGAAAAAGTATGAGTTTTCATACTAACACAAAAATAAATAAATAAGTTATTTTAATATCATCAATATTAGCATACTATTGTTCACGAAGTAAGATCACAAACTGTAAATAAGTTAAGATAAAATTATTGAGAGAAAGAATTGGAAAAATGTTTTAAAACTATAACGCTTTTATTTTTTTCTCAATTAGAGGGAAAAGTTTAATACTAACATATATTATATAAAGATTATCATATATTATCTTACAATTGTCTCTAACATATGATTACTAAAGTTTAATTTAATTACAATAAGTTACATAAATATAATATAATATGACTGTTAAAACAAACACTAAGTGTTGTCATAAGTATAACTTTTTTTTTTTGAACTTTCATAAGTATAACTTGTTGATGATAAAATGAGGTTAATATAGTTGTATGCCCTTTACCCTTACATTATTTTAGGTTGTGACTTTGAGTTGTACCCCCTTCCCTAGACTCAAAATTATTGTAATGGTTATATATATATATATATATATATAAATAGGTGATTAAAAATGAATGAATTTTTGTTTACAGTTAAAAATGAATTCCCACAGTTTTAAGTGGTTAATTGTATTTTTCTCACAATAATGTATTTGAACAATTGATTTAGCTACTATATAGTTAGTGGGACCTAGAAATTTTTACGAGAAGGGGTATTGATACAAAAATAAAAACAATAATAATCAAAAATTAAAAACACTACAAATATAATTTTTTTTTATAAAAATAAAATTTAATAACATGATCAAATTCAAATAATGTAAAACAAATAATGTATATGACGAGCCTTTCTTCCTTAATTCTAAAACTAGGTCGCCCACCCGGTAACCCCACGGTAACCTTTCAGTCGAGATCTAATCCGACTAAAAGATTCTCGTGAAGCTATGTCTTTTTCTTTACGGAGAACTTTTGAAACTTTTTAAAACTCATTAAAATCTCTTTCAATTACGAAAATGAGTGAAAAATTTTGCTTTTTAAATTACTATTTTTCAAAATAGGATTCTAATAGAAATCTGGCAGCACAACTATTGTTTTTCAAGGATTTTCATACTGCAAAAACTCATAAAAAATTGTACACTTCAAAAATCATTCAATCTCAACTACTGGGTCTCGAGCTTTCGTTCAATTTCCATAACCAATCACAACAAGTTTTCAATTCAAAAGATAATTTAGAATTCAATGATTTAATAAAACTTCGAGAATATAGGATTTAAATCATAATTCAAAAACATAGTGACTCGTTATATTCAAAACAATATTTACAATATGCATTAAGACTTTGAAATGTAAAAATGTACATGATGTTTCCAAATCAAACAAACTAGTGCAGTGCAGTAGTGTTACGTCCTCAGCTCGTCAGTGTAATACCCTTTTCCGAGGTTATTACTGTACATATGTACAGAATGATGTAATGTACTAATGTACCCTCCTTGGTGAAATAATAAAAAGATTTTTAATTATTTTATAGTGAGATTTAATATTTGTAGAATTTTCGAAAGACTCAGGAATAAATTTAAAATTATAAAAGGTTGAGAGTCAATTGAAGAAACAAAAGATTTTCTAGAAAGAGTGGTAAAATTATAAATAAATTGAAATATTAACGATATTTTAGGGAAGTAAAGAATTATCTAGAAAATGGCATGAATGGGAATTATAGCAAACTTGAGGGGCAAGTTTGCAAGGGAAGATGGTCTACATAAAGTGGAGTTTAAGAGAAAAATCGAAAAGGAAAGAAAGGGGAAGTTGTTAGTAGAAACTGCAGAGGTTCTCGGTGGATCAAGAAGAGGAAGATCAACAGCTACATCAAACAATTTTTTTGCCAATTTTGAAGAGAGATCAGGCCATAAAGAGATGAAGAACTTGTATAGGAAGATTACCAAGCAAGATCAAGGAAAAATCAAGAGGTAAGACTGAGTTCTTATGGTTTTTTTTTTGGAGAAAAATCTGCCAAAGTAGTCTAGTAGCTGCATTATCGTTAATAAAGTTTTTGTGCATAGATCTAGAGATTTGAATGGTTAGATTATTGTGTAAATTGTTAAAGTTCTGCCAAAGCTGTTGTGTTTGTGATTTGGGTTTATGTGAAGAAATTGATGAAATGTTGGTGCGTGTACGTTGTGAAAATGTTGAGATCGGGATGTGTTGATCCGTGTGTTGGTATAAAGTCTGGAAGAAGAAATGTTAAAGCTTAGTATGCGTGAGTCAGAGAGTGAGCTCACAAATAGCTAGTTGGGCAATACCTACAGCCCTTTTACAGCCTGTTAAGCTGGGCTAGAGCGGGAGCTCGTGAAGGGCGAGCTGGGTATTCCTCGCATTCCTTTGTAGTCTGTCCAAGCTAGGTCAAAGCGATAGCTCGCTAAAATAGCTAGGTGATGCCATAGTCCATTATAGTACCTGTTTGAACCAGACTAAGGTAACAACTCATAAGGGGAGCTGGGCAGGGCGTATGTATCAAGCTGAGTTGAGCTGGTTGAAGGCAACAGCCCATAGAAATGGGTGAGCTGAGCAAGCTCATAAGATAAGGAGTGCCCTCAATTTGGGATAAGTTGAGTAAAGTAGGAGCTCGCATGGGATGAGCTGAATGCGAGCTGAAAGGAGCTCGCAGCTCGAGCTGAATGAGACAGTGCAGTCTATTACAGCTTGGGTGAGGAAGAGATGATAAAGCTGAATTGAAATTGAAGTGATCTGCGAGCTAAGTTGAGACAACTGAATAGGAGATCGTTGAAATATAAGCAACTCAAGTGATTTGGGAAGCAAGCTGTGAGTGTGCAAATATTTTGTTAAATGATTTTCAGCTTATTATACAATATTTCATAACTTTTCGTTTCTTGTTTTAGCTTAATAACATTTTTATATTTTAGCATGAGGATAAATAGTTTATTTATAGATTGTATGTACTATGTTATTTCTTTTTATAACATCAAAGAGAAATTGATTTAAATTACAGAAAAAGAAAAAAATTTTCAAAACTAGTGGACGATCCGAGTTTTTATAAATAGACCTTGTAGCATTAGAACTAACCGATATACCCTGCAGTGTATGGCAAGTGTTGAGAGGGCATGTCTTGCTAACCTCGGGGAGATTGAGTCTATTGTGTCTGTCGAGTCGCCCTCTACACTTGTGGGGTATTATCTCATTACACGATGTGCGATGGTAGTTTCGCCACGTAGTAACAGGTTGTCTTTATAGTTTTGTCATGGTGAGCGATGCTAGCTCTTACGTCACGTGACCTCACACACTAAGTGGAGCTAGTCTAGTCGCTCATGTGGTTATAGCTTCCTTTGGGTTTCCATTAGAGCATTTTTAGAAGAAAAAACATATCATTAAAAACACATTTTAGAAAGAAATGTTTTTGAAATACGAAACATTTTAGCCTTTTATGACTTAGAATGAGCTTTTAAAATTTTATAAAAATATTTATAAAAACACAAGCATTTAGAAGTAAAATTATTTTATTTTAAAGAAAAATATTTTCAAAATGTTTTCGGGAGGTAATTTTATAAATATTATTTTAAATATATAAACACATACACACTCACTGAGCTTTTATAGCTCATAATGTTTATGGTTTTATGTTAAAAAAAAAAAAAAAAAAAAATCTCCCATGTGCAGGAATAAGGGATCCAGGTACCAGTGCACCTCATTTAGATTAGGTGAGATAGACAACCGACGATACCGCAAAGTTCACTTTACAAATATTGTAACATTTGCATTCATCACCTGTTTATGCATATTTCATTTGTGAACGGATTTGTAGAACTTTTATATTAATATGATGCATGCACGTTTTAGTTACATAACTACTTATGACAATCCTTTAGATTATAATTTGAGAATTTGTTTCGAAATTTGAAATGAGATTTTAAAATATATGATTTATACATTTAGAATTTAATAAATAGTTAAGGGTTCGCTTCATGGTTTCATTTTTTGTCTTGTTAGTCAGACCTCAGAAGGGTTTCGTGGGGTACCCAGTAGGATTGTTGGATTCGTTAGAAGGAATTTGAGTCAGGTCCTGTCAGTCTGCATGTTCGATGGAGTTCTTTCCACTTGATTGCTCGTACCTGCACCATTTTTATACAAAAAAAAAAGAGTTGTGAGTCTATAACTCAGTGAGTGGATAATTTTTATTAAACTATAATGCTTGCTTTTCAAAATTATATTTCCTCCCAAAATAGTTTTGAAATCTACTAATTTACTTCTTTTCTCATAAAACTATAAAATTCACATAATATGAATAAATACTTTCATTTATAGTTTTCATAAACTTACTTTGCTTATTTTCTAAATCTCATGTCTCACGACTCATTTTATCTCTTTAACTAGCCTTACGAGGTAACCTAAGGAAGCTCATCCTTTGTGACGGTATGAAGACATGCCACTAGGACTAGAGAACTATCACCATGTGTAGTCGCAGATGTGAAATAACTCTAGGATCGTGATTCCTTCTAACATCAGATAGATCTACACTACCCCATACATGCAGAGGGCAACACATAGACTCATATCCCCCCAAGTTAGTGACTCCCCCCAACTACCATACATGTATGAAATACTTCGATTGAGTGTAACTGGGGATTAGGGTAAACCAAAGGCATATATAAAATCTCGTAAATATTATTTTCTAGCTTACGATTTAAAAATTGAATTATTTATTTTCTAAGACAAAAGCCTAAATCTTTCAAAATAACATTTATTTGTATTTTCTATGCATGTATTTTACGAAACTTTCTACTTTACTTTTAAAAATAAATACATTTATAACATAACTTAAATAAAAATAATACATGCATTATGATAAAGCATTAACATGCTAGAAATCTGTTCAAATAAGCATAATAACTCAGATTCAAAACATAATATTGCATTTATAAATATTCAATCAATAAAATGCGTAAACTTATAAAAATAATCCACACTCATAATTTGCTTTCAATTTAATATAAACCACCCTTTTTAAGTTTCCCTTTCGCTCGCCGATTAATCTACATTTTAATACAACAATTTTCCGTTTAGAATCGATGCACACATTAACGTAAAAACTTTTAACTATGTGAGCGCATCGAATTATTCTTTTTCAAGTCGTAATAACTTCGATTATTTGCACACAACATCAATTCAAATTACTTAACATTCACAAATAAAAATCACTTCCAGTTAATCCTAAATTTCCTATTAATGCATCAACCGAAATTTTAAAAAGCATTCTAATCACTTAAGTCGAATTTAAACCAATCTTTACATCATCCATCAAATTCAATTATTTTCGTCACAAATACACTTAAACATATTCAATATGGTGATAATTCTAATCAAAACTATAAAACACTACATTTTCGCAATTGCGCAAAGTTTTGCCACGAATTATCTTCTTTAATATTTCGATGATTTCTTTCGATTTCTAAAATGCCCTTGAACTATTTCCATAATGTCCACCAAGTCCTTAGTTACAAATAATGACATGTGATTGGTCCATTAACTAAATCCCACAAATGTTTAGTTACATGACAACTAATTAGTTAGCATAATGACTTTCATGTGGCCTTCTCTCTCATTGGTTCATTTTGGTCCATATGGATTGTGCTTCTATTTTTTATTTCAGTAATACTCACACCTAATCCATGTGTGCTTGAATTTAAAAATACCTACTTTACCCTTTAATGAATTTAATTCTCATTCATACCTATTTAATTTTAAAAAATATTTCATGGTCATTTAATCATCAAATTGACTATGTAATACTCGAATTTGGTATGTTATGATAGGATCCGACTTGAATTCCCTTATTTAGAACTCAAGCAATCCCATCTGGCACTCCACAGAACCCTTATAGACTTTAGCTAGTAAGACCAAAAGATCTTCGTGGAGAAGACCCTTAAATTTAACTATTGCTAAATGTATGAATTATAAATCTTAAAATTTTCTATTTTTAAAATTTAAGGTTTTTCACAAAAATTTAGGCAGCATAACAACTGTTTTTCAAAGTTTCCCATCATTCCAAATCACCTGAAAATAATTTTATAAACACTTCAAATATTCATACATTCTTCTCCATTACCAATATGGACCTTAGGTCCATCTCAATTAAACCTAACCACAATTGAACTATTTCAACATTGAAAATATATTATCATGCAAAAAAATCAAAAGTGTTTACACATCATTCAAATATTTATATTATGTATATAAAATAATCGTCAATAAATTTGTTTATACTAACACAACACACTACGCCAAACATGGTAGGTTTTACAAATTTATTTACAACCAAAAACATAAACATATACATGATTTTAACCAAATCAAAATGTGCATAAATATGATTTCATAAAAGCATCAATCATCTTCGGCCCACCTAATTTGAAGTAGAAGAACAGACACTTTGATCACTCGTCCCTACACCTAGGGAGGTTTTTAAAACATAAAACAAAAAAAAAAACAAAAAAATGAGCTAAAGGAGCTCAATGAGTGTTTAAGGTTTTTCTATTTAACTCTTTCTTTAAAAATCTACCTCCCAAAAACATTTAGAAGAAATCTCTCTTTCTTAAACCTTTTTTTTTTTTTTTTTTGAAACCATACTTTTACAATTTGATAAGTGATTCTAAAAGCTCGTAATCGTGCATAACACATGATAAGGTTTTATACTAAAATAGAATTATAAAATGCTAAAATATTTCATAACCTTTCTAAGAGTAGCTAAAACATTATTTTTCTAAAATTCACATCTAGTGGTGCGCTTTTCTTTCTAAAAGTCATACTAATAGAAGCAAAAAAAGCTACAATCACATGGTGACTGGTCTAACGTTGCACAATGTGAGGTCACGTGGCGAATTTACTAGTAGCTCACATCATGATAATCTATAAAGACATCTCAACTACTATGTAGCGAAATTCTACCATCGTATACGTAAAGCAAGATAATACCTCACACATGTAGATGACTACATGACAGACACGACAAACTCAATCCCCCCTATGTTAGTAACATGCCCTCCTAATACTTTTCATACACATATGCAATATACTGGCTAGATCTGAATCTATAAGTCTATAAATTTGGGTAAACTATTAGTCTTTGAAAATTTTCTTTTCATATACTTGAAAATTGAATTCTTTTTATTCTATAAGCATGAAAATATGACAGCATATTGCATAGAATCTCACTAAGCATAAAAGTTTATCATTTCTACAATTCCATACATAAAATGTTTTCTTTCAAATTAAAACATAAAAGTATTTATAAACTAGCATGTTTGATAGAAGCTTCAAAATGCTTTAAAGGAAAACGAATAATGCATTTAACATTCATAAAATATTTTACACTCACTTAACTTCCAATCATTAGAATACACTTCAACAACTCTCCCTTGATTCCTTTGCTTCCTTTTTTACCTACAATTTACATTCTAATTTAGGATCCATGATTTAATCATTAGAAATCAATACTAATTCACCCAATTGGCATTCAAACTACCATACCCTTCATCTTGGTCAATTACATTACTTTACACATAAGTTTTATCCTTTTGATTTTTCATGCATTAGTCATCTTAATTTCATCTCAATATCATCCACATTCATTCACATGACAAAAAAATAAGGCGTACCCTCTATTTCCATGCTTGGCCGAATACATAGCAATTTCATCTAAGCTTTTTCCTTTTATTTTCTTGATGCATATATTCTTAAAATCATACAAAACTTCATATAATTACAACAAAACATCAAAATCAATTCTGGAACTCAAACCCTAGTCTTCGTTGAATTCATATATCATTCATCCAACATCATTCTTTTATTTTCATGGCCAGTAAACACACTAAATTCACTCAAATCTTCATCTAATGCTCTAAAATCAATCAAATTCAAGTTTTCTTGAAAAATTGCATAAAAACTTAGAATACTTACCTTATGTCGACATTTGGAATTAGTCGACTAGGTTCGTGTAGGCCTAAATTGCAAATATCATGTGAAAAGAACAAATATACAATAGGAAATAAAGAAGGGACAGAAGAAGAACAAAGGACACCAGGAGTTTTTAAGTGGTTCGGCTTAATACTTTGCCTACATCTACTATTTCTCATTATTTTTTAGGGCGTAAGTAGCACTCTCGTTTTTTCTAATCCCTTTTCCACAATGAGCACTATCCCTTATTTATAAGAGGGGAGATGCTACAGTAGCATCTAATAAGTTAAAATATAATGATTATTACAATTAATGCTTCAAATTTACATTTAATGTGTCTGAAAACTGTCGATGCATGTTGCTTAGGCAGCTAACCCAAGTGGGCTAGATAAGATCTTTGTACTTTAGGCTGTATTCTTTGCTGTAATCTTTGACGAAGTTAGCATGTACGACATGTCTTGAGTTGTAATTGGCTTGACAATTTTTGACTGTTTGTTGACTAGCGACCTGCAAACTATAGTGCTCGAGAGCTCGTACCATGAGCTGGAACGTCTGAAGTCTGACTGTGTTGTGGCTTTGTGGATTGATTATGTAGTCTAATTCTGCGAGCTGGCTATCTGACAAGTTGAGTCTCTAATGAATTGGATTTTTTGGGCGGTCCGTACATCTGATAAACTGGACCCTTCAGCGTGCTGTGCCTTAGTTGAATATGCATCCCTTCTTTGAGAGGTCTTGGTCTTGGATTTCTTCTTGTTTTGGACTTCTATCAATAGTACCGGGCTTTTACTAGCCTATTTAGGATATCCTAAAAATACTCATAACATTAGCCCCTCAGCTTTCAGTTCGATTTGTGGGCTGGAAGCTGATAGATCTTTGGTAAAAGCTGATTGAATTTGATTTGGTGGGACTGGTTTGGAGGGAACGGTTATAGTGCCTTTTTAAATTCTAACTTGTTTCGGGACACATGGTGACTATTCTAGCTGTCGTGCAGGGCACGTTTTTCTCTAAGCCCATTTAATGCATACACCTATTAACTGACGGCGCATGATGACCATATCCCTTGAATCACGCTGAACAGTTAGATCTAAAGGGGTTGAAGAGCCACCAGATCTGATGGTTAGTGTTTCAATCATGCGCCCTTAAATAAAGCAGATTTCTTGTCATTTTCAACTTTTCTTTGTCATTTTAAAAAACGTAGACCCTTCGTCTTCCATTCGTCTTCAGCCTTCTCTTCCTTAGCTCTTCACTTAAGTTTCCAGCACTAGTGTCTTCAGAGTTTGAAGATTAACCCCCAATCTTCAGTTCGGCTTTAGAGTAAGCTTTTCACACTTTTCTTAACTTTTAGCTTTTGTTTCTAATTTGCTTGCACTGTGCATTTTTTGGGTTTAGTTTTAAGTTGTTCATCAAGTGTTTTTGTTTTTGAGAACTTACTTTTGCTGTGACGCTTCATTTTTGTTGTTTTGATCTTTTTGACTAAGTTTTTGGGCATCACTTGTTTGTGACACTAAGTGAGCGAACTGTAGGGTTTTTGGTAGGTCGCTAGCTCGTTATCTAGATTGTAGGTTGAGCTTCCATATAAATAGTGATATATGTTGCGTTTGTGACCTATAGACTTAGAAAATTTATTAGGAACTTTTGGTATATATAAGGATGGTTTATAGATAGAGACCTAATCATTCCCTTTCTATGTGTAGATGTCTTTAGGTCACGACCAGTATAGAGTAGATAACTCCTCTAGCTCGGACTATTCAGATTCAGGAATAGCCTGCAAGGTCGAATGAGCAACCTCTAGTAGTGGTGATGTCGTTGAGGAGTTCACAGCTCAAGTAAATCCTCTTAATACCATACAACCACTTAGTCGAGCGGGTCACGATGTATTCACATTCCACCCCTCAAAACTACGATTGGACGAGCTGGGGAGAATTGCCTTGGAATATCGCCTCCCCAGGGGCTGTCACATCATACTTCCTTCTTCAGTTAACTATGCAGTTTTCTCGCTTCACGGGTATTTTACCATTAACGTGCAACATCTGAGACACGGGCTCAGATTCCTAGTTTCAGCGTATCTGGTCGATCTTCTAAATCGACTAAAGCTCAACATGTTCCAACTGACTTCGAACTCCTAGTCCTAGCTTATCTTATTGGTATTGGTATTCTTAAAGAATGGACTTAAGACTCCCAATCCACGGATCCTCTCCCATCTGTATAGTCTAAAAGGAGTGGCCAGCTTAAAGGGGGGAGCTCGTGAGGAAATCTATTATCTGACAGCTCGCAAGTCAGATTTTAAGAATTTGCTGCCACAGGGAGGGACAAAGGGCAAGTCTAATGTAGGAGATTATAAACCAAGATGGTTCTACATCTCTTGCCACTTCCTTGCCCGACTTCAATATCATAGCTTTGTTTTTACTCTAGGTAGCTACAGGATTGGTACTTGCGTGCTCTCTTTTTTATTCATGCTGATTCTAACACTTGTTCCTTTTTATAGAAGGGAGTAAAGGGATCATTATTGAGGAAGAGAAAGATCTCTTGAGGACACTTGTGGACTTGAGAGAGGGGGGAGTCGCCCACACGTTTGATGACAATCTCCTCAAGCGGTTCCAGCTCGCTCCATCATCAGATAGCGAGCTGATTGATAGCAAAAGGGATATAGGCGTTCGAGGTCAGCATGAGCTCGTCTCTGTATATCAAGCAGTTAGAGAAGCGACCGATCCAGCTCCCTCAGAAGCTCCACAAATGGGAAGAATTTTCCTTGAAAAATGTCCCAAACGTCGCACTGCTCAGTCTTCTACCCCTACGGCCTCTGCATCTACTAAAGCAGCTGCGTATGATCATGTTGCAGCACCTTCCAAATCTCAGCCCCCTGTCTTTCAGCTGGAGCCTATTGAGATCAAAAGTGATCAGGAATGGGCTGCTGAAGGGATCGCTACAGGAGGTGAAGCTCTAATTGGAGGGGCTCCTATAGATGAAACTTCATCTGGCCAAGTCCCAACCGAGGGGACTACAACAGATGGTGCTCCAGTTGTGCCAAGCAAGGGCACGAAGAGGAAGATAGTGGTAATGTGGGCTGTAAAGAAACGCTCGCGGATCGAAAAAGGCAAGCAGCCCTTGACCTCGGAGAGAAGCCCTTCATCAGGGTTTGAGGGCGAGCCGGAGTGTATCCTTGGATCGCTCTATCTTGAAGGGATTTTGGACCACTTGCCAGAATTCTTGGGGGGTCATGCCAAGGAGCTAGATATTAATGAATTGGCCGAAGACTACCTATTTATCTTGTCCCTCCACCACTCTATCATGGTAAGTTCGACATTTAGTCTTTTTTCGTACTTTCTTGCTTTCAATATTGACCTGTTGTATTTCAGACCGTTATGGAGATCAGGAAACAAATGTAGGAAGCTCTAGTCCTAAAGGAGGAGAAAGAGTAGCTCCAGACTGAACTTTAAAGGCTCGAGGTCAACAACCATAAACTCGAAGTCGAGAAGAAGAAGCTCAAAATAGAGAAGGAAAATGTGAGGGATGAGCTCGACTTCATGTCAGGGTGGCCTCTAAAGCCAAGATGGGGGAATCCATACTGGAGACCCAATTGAGGAATGCTCAAGTTGCTCAGATCGAAGCTGATGAGGCATTAATCCGTCAAGAGAATGACTACCGAGCCTTAAGGTTGATACTTACTACTCAGCTCCTTAATGCCTAAAAGAAGCGCGATAAGGGGAGCATGACCTAGAAAAGGCTGGGTGGCGAGTGGAAGTTACGAAGAAGAAAATGGATGAGGTCACTCAGCGAGCTGAAGTCTTTGAATAAGAGGTTGCTGACCTTAAGGCAGAGATCATCAAGGTTAGAAAGGAGGTTACAGATGAGACAGCGACTAACTTCTTCTACAGTCTTTAGAAAAATCATCCCGAGACGGACTTCACTTGCTTCGGTGAGGGAGGGCTCACTGAAGTAGAAAAGTTCAAGGAGGAGGCCGCTCTAGACTCAACAACTTCTAGCGAGGTCCCTCAAGACATAACCTCAAAGATAGATCGGGTTAATATTCTTCCAAGATTAACCTCACATGATGCAGTTACTGATTCTTCCACTTCTCAGGGTGGAGGCATGGAGTAGGGTGTCATTGACCTGATACTTAGAAAATTTTTATTTCCTTGCACTATTTTCACCTATTTTCATGAGGGGTCCTATAATGAATGGTTGGACCTCGTTTTGAGGTTATATAATTCTTTTGATTCAAGATGGTGTTTGTTGATTTGATTATTTATACTTCCTGCAAAATAACTGATAAGACACTTAACACTTGTAAGTGAAACATCGTGAAATAGTCTACACAGCAAATATTTATCCATAGTGAGCTCAATCAACAGGTAACATAATTAATTCTTTTGTAAACTTAGACGTTTATCAGCTATGCTCAGAAGGTTAGAACCCAAGCTGATACAACGAGTTGTGCTTAAAAGGTCTGAACCTGAGCATCTACAGCTAGTTATGCTCAAAAGGCAAAAACCTGAGCTATACGGTATGATAAACTTCTTGGGTTATGCTCAAAAGGTTGTAACTCGAGCTATATAGCACTTTCCCCTCGAACTATGCTAAAAGAGTCAGAACCCGAGCTGTATAGCGAGAGTTAAGGAAGTCGTAACTTCGGCTGCACTCATAGGGTCAGAACTCGAGCATATACAGCGTAACCGTACCTGTTAGGTTGCATATGAGCATTCAAGCCGATATGAGTGGACATTCTGATGTTAAACCTTGTCCTTTCACTTAATATGAGAAAGTGAAGTGTTTGGAATGATCTAGACGGGGCAGGCCTATCAATCAAGCTACAATTAGATGCGTGAGCTCGCGACCTTATGAACCTTCTGCCCATGTAGGGCAAGTGTGGGGTCAGCTATTATGCTGATATTAAGCCCTTTTTTCCTTTTAGGAAAAATAAATGTTTGAATTTGTAGCTCGTTCCCAGCCTTTCATAACTTCACATATAAAAACACCTAATCAATTTGTGTCAGTAATTTAGAGAGAAATCTGGAGCCTACTTCATATATTTGAAATTATAAGGCAAATACAAGCAAATGATTTATATGTAATAGGGGCGTAGATGTACTGCATTCCAGACCCGTGAGAGTATTGCTCCGCTTATATCTACCAAATGATATACTTCATTCTTGAGATCCTCATGAATGATGTAGGGTTCTTTCCAGTTTAGTCCTAGAGTGTTGTCGCTAGGATTTCGAGCTCCAAGAAGAATCTATCACAGCACTAGGTCGCCTTGCCTGAATTTTCGGATTCGGACCCTTTTGTTGTAGTATCTAGCCATCATTTGTTGATAGACACCTTTAGGCGAGCTGCTTCTCTAGTTTCTTTGAGGAGATCTAAGTTCGTAGCCAGGAGCTGCTCATTCTCTTCAAGATTGAAGCTTGCTTTACGTTGATTGGTTACTTCGAATTTCGTAGGTATCATGGCATCGGATCTATAAACCATCGAGAAAGAAGTTTCTCTAATGGTGTTGCGAGCTGTTGTTCTGTATGCCCAGAGCACTTTTCGCAGCTTGTCAACATATGTTCCTTTCTTAGCTTCAAGCTTGGTTTTTAGGATATATTTTATGATTTTATTGACAGCCTCGACTTGGCCATTAGCCTGGGGGTGATCCATTGCCGAGAAGCTTTTAATAATACCGAGATCGTTGTAAAACTCTAGGAATTGTTCACTTGTGAATTGGGTTCCGTTGTTTGTAACGAGCTGTTGAGGAACTCCAAATTTGCAGATGATGTGATCCCACACGAATTTTTTTACTTTTTTCGTAGAGATCTCAGGGAGTTCTTTAGCTTCTGCCCATTTTGTGAAATAATCCACTGCCACAATAGCATACTTGCATTTGCTTCGACCTGTAGGGAGAAGTCCTATCAGGTCCATGCGCCAGATTGTGAAGGGTTATGGACTGATCATTTGCTGCAGGTAGGCTAGTGAAGCTCGTGGGATCTTTGCAAACCTCTAGCATTTATCATATTTCTTTACCATATCAATGGCGTCTTGCTTCATTATCAGCCAATTGAAACCCTATCGAAATGCCTTTTGAGCTAGGAACAACCCTTTAGCATGATTGCCATAATGACCTTCATGGATGTCTTTTAGGATGGTAGTGCAATCTGGCTCATCAATGCATCACAATAATGGAGCCAAGAAGCCTTTCTTATAGAGTTTATCGTCACAAATGCAGTACCTTGTAGCTCAAGTTCGCAGACGACATGCTTCTAATTTGTCTTCTAGCAATTTTTCATCCTATAAATAATCAATCAAATGACTCATCCATGAGTCCGTTGCCATGGTTAGGATCATTACTTCATCATTGGGCTCCGTACTTGGCTTTGGTAGGAATTCCACTAGTATGTCCCTAGCAAAGTCAGTAACTTGAGCTATTGCCAAACAGGTTAGAGCATCTACGTGGGAATTTTGAGCCCGAGGGATCTAGTTTGTTTCATACTTTTCGAGCATTCCTAAGAGCTCTTGAACCTTCTGCAGGTAAACTGTCATGCTTGATCCCCTGGCCTGGTATTCTTCCTTTATCTGACAAACGATGAGCTAGGAGTCGCTGAAAATTTGGAGTCATCCGGGTTGCATTTCCTTGGCTAGACAAAACCCTACCAATAAGGCTTCGTACTCGGCTTTATTTGTAGCTCTGAATCTAAACTTGGGTGCACATAGGATTTTGTGCCATTTTGGGCTGATTAATAATAGCTCCAGCCCTCTACTCGCTGGACGAACCGCTAACAAATAGCTCCTAGAATGGATCTTTTGAAGATTCAGTGGTTTCATCCGTAGGTTCTATGAATTTAGTAATAAAATCGGCCAATGCTTGCCCCTTAATCGCTGACCTGGGCTTGAATTCGATATCAAACTGGGCGAGCTCGATTGCCCATTTGAGACGGCAGCCTAAAGTGTCTGGTTTATGTAGGATAAGCTTCAAGGGATACTTGGTCTGCACTTCAATCTTATAAGCTTGGAAATAGGGGCGCAACTTCCTGAATGCCACTACAAGGCAAAAGGCGAGCTTCTCCACCGTAGTATATCTCATCTCAATATCAACCAGCTTTTTATTGATGTAGTACACAGGGAACTGAGCTCCATTTCCTTCTTCTCATATCAGTGCTGCACTTAAAGCATATTGGGACACCCCGAGGTAGACCGTAAAAGTTTCCTCTTCATTTGGTTTTGACTGGAGTAGAGCTCGCTCGATGTACTCTTTTAGCTGATAGAAGGCAGCCTTCATTCTTTTATTCACTCAAAGTTTTTAGCCTTCTTCAAGATGTCAAAGAATGGGGCATATTTATCTGTGGCTTTGAAAACAAATCTGCTAAGGGTAGCGACCTTACCATTGAGGCTCTGTACTTCCTTCAACTTTATTGGCGACCTCATATCGAGTAGGGCCTTTATCTTCTCCGGGTTGGCCTCAATTCCTCTATTGTTTACCATGAAACCCAAAAATTTTCCTGAGGTTACACCATGCACATTTGAGGGGGTTGAGTTTCATCCGATATTTTCTCAAAATTTGGAACATTCCCTCCAAGTCGCGTACTTGATCGATCGCTTTTTTGTTTTTACTAGCATATCATCAACATATACCTCTATAGTCTTCCCGATTTAATTTTCGAACATCATGTTTACGAGTCTATAATAGGTCGCCCCTGCATTTTTCAGGCTGAAGGGCATGACCTTGTAGTAATACAGGCCGCGATCTATGACGAATGAAGTATGTTCTTCATCTTTAAGGTTCATTGGGATTTAATTGTACCCTGAGTAAGCATCCATAAAGCTGAGGAGCTCGTGCCCAGTTGTTACGTCTATAAGTTGATCAATTCTGGGCAGTAGAAAGCTATCTTTAGGGCAGGCCTTATTTAGATCCGTGAAGTCTATGCAGGTTCTCCATTTCTCGTTCTTTTTTTTAACCAGCACAGAATTGGCTAACCAGATCGGGTAGCAAGCTTCACGAATAAATCCGTTTGCCAGGAGCTTATCTACTTCATCTTTCAAGCCGTCGTAGCGTTCTTGGGTCATCTGCCTCTTTTTTTAGTAAAACAATTTATGGTGGGGGTTTATGTTTAGCTCATGTACCATCGCCTTCAGATCGATTCCCACCATATCCTTATGATTCCAAGTGAACACATCCAAATTCACCTTAAGGAATTCAGCTAGTTGGGTCTTGAATTTTGGGGCCATACTCTTTCCCAACTTGAAGCACCTTTCAACATCTGCCTCACTGACCTAAATATCTTCCAGCACCTCAACAGGGCCGGTAGTCTGGTTTGCATCTAGCTCTTTGGGATCCAAGTCATGACTAACCTCGGAGGTATTGACTGTCTACAGCTCAAGCCTTGAGGTCGCACTCACCTTTTTTCCCCTTGCTCCCATGTTTACTACGTCCTTATAGCAGCGACGAGCTAGTTGCTACTCACCTCGTATGCATCCTACCCCATTGGGAGTTGGGAATTTAATCGTGAGGGCTCTCGTTGAGATGACCATATCCAAGTCGTTCATTATATGCCTTCCTATCACCACGTTGTAAGTGGAAAGGGAATCTATAATTAGGAAGTCCACCATAACTGTTGCTTGTCGACCTGCATTTCCAATGTGAAAGGCAATCTGATTTGCCCAACAGGAGTGACTGAATCTCCCATGAAACCATACAAAGGTTCTAAAGAAGGCTTTAGTTGTTCATCTCCAAGCCCCATTTAGTTGTAGCACTCCTTGTACATCACATTCACCGAGCTTCCTATATCGATCATTATTCGTTTAACCTCTGCATTCCCAATACGAGCTTGGATCACTAAGGCATTGTTATGGGGCCAATGAACACCTCTGGCATCTTCTTCTGTAAAAATTATTTCTTCAGACGCCATCCTTGTTCTCTTAGCAAACCCTTCTGATTCTCTTCGACCTGCGAGCTGAACATGGTTAGCTTCACGCATGTAGTGCTCTTACGACCTGTTTGAGGTACCAACTAATTGGGGTCCCTTATAGATGGTAAATATGGTCCTTACTGTAGGTGCTGGCTGTTGGTCATGATTTGACTAAGCTGGTTGCTGTTCTTACCGCTGCTGTGGTGGAGGTTGAGGACGATTCTACTGGGATGGTTAACCCGTAGGTCGCACTACGTAATCTATCAGATGGCCATTCCTAATCATCTCTTCAATGACATCTTTTAATGCCCAACAATCAGTGGTGTTGTACTCTACTGCATTGTGATAAGCACAAAATTTGCTCCTATCTCTATATCCTTCAAGAGTTTGAATGGAAGTAATCCCTGGAGTCTGATAAGTCGTGTAATTTTAGTAGCGACCTCAACGGAGAGGGCTTTCACGCCTCGGGTTACTCCTCGGTTTGAGCCCATCCCTGGCCTTCTTTACAACATGATTGTTGTTCCTTTGACCTCCATTATTGCCTCTACCATTGCTTCTTTTTTTGTTCTGGTTGGAGCTAGCAGCTTCATCCTTCTGACTGTTCTACTTCTTTGACCCGAAGGTTTTCTCCCACCTTATTTGCTTCGAAGCTCGCTCATAGAATTCCCCTAGATTTTTTACTAGGAACTTATATATGCTCTTATACAACTTCTCATCCTTCCTCAATCCCGCTGAGATGGCTGTTAGAATCCCCTCATCAATAGGGCTTTCTACATTATTCACCTTACGCCTGAACTTGCCAATGTACTCCTTCAGCGACTCGCTAGGGCGCTGGAAAATGGTAGAGAGGTGGCAAAGCAGAGCGAGCTGCCTTTTTAGTGCTTTGTACTGATTAATGAACTTCTGTTGGCAATCCTCCCAATTACTGATGCTTCGAGGTGGGAGACTTCTCAACCATGCCTGCGAAATGTCTCTAAGTGTTGTAGGAAAAACACGACATTTAACCAACGGACTGGTGGTCTGGAGATCCATCTACAAGTTAAAGGCATCCAAATGGTCGTAAGGGTTGAAATCCTCGCTGTATTGTAGGATGTTGGGAACCTTGAATCGGGGAAGGAGCAGCTCAAACTCTATTTCTTGAGTGAACGGGGTTCTTTCACTATACCGATTCCCTTCTTCATGGGTCCCAAGTCGAGCCTCCAACTGTCAGACCCTCTAGAGAAGCTGATCAATAACTAGGCCTCGGCTCTCCGATCATCTGGTTGGAGATCGCCTACTCTGCCTGCTTTCTCTGCCTGGGGAGTATAGATCTTGCTCCCCGTGCCTTCTTCCTCGTACAGGTTTTGGGGAGCATCGATCTAGTTTGGGCCTTAGGTTTGGTCTATTTAGTATGTCTTCTCTGCACAAACCTCGATGCTAGGGTTACTGATCATCTTCAACTCTTCAAGCTGGAACCCGCACATGGCCATGGCCCGTTTCGATCTGTCGACGCCCATCTTGGCTTACCCTCAATCTCGAAGGATGAGCCGCATTTTCGTCACTACGAGCTCACTGAGCTCAAGCTCTAGATCGCATGTTGGAGGAGTGAACTGACCCTTCAAACACCAGCACTTCCTTGGCCACCCTTCCATTTGTGGTTGGGATCTCAACGCGCTGTCGCTGTAGAGTCTCCCTTATTACAAAAGTTTCGTCAGGCTTTTGAGCTGCTTGAGTTTGAGCTTGGGTCAACATCCTAATCACATTTGCTATTTACAACATAGCATTTTCCTACACTTCCTGACGCTGTTGTAAAACTTGCATGGCGTCCTCTCTAGCAACATCAGGTACGGGTTGATGAAAGGGGAATGGAGGTATACCTTGAGTATTTTCGGCTAAAGGTATATTTTAAGTTTCAGCCCCCAAGTTAGCTGTTCTTTCAGCGGGAAGGACATCTCTCTGGTAGTTTGAGTTATTGAACTGGCTGGTGGTAGCACCTGAACTCCTGGTGATTCTTCCGTCATGATGCCTAGTACACGAGCGGGTGTTTGGTACACAAGCTCTGGAAGTCAGTGATGAAGAAGATAAAATTGTAAGAAGGGTCCCTTCCTCTAGTGCCAAAATGTCGACGTTTGAAATTAGTCGATTAGGTTCGTGTAGGCCCAAGCTACAGATATCATGTGAAAAGAACAAACATACAAGAGGAAATAAAAAAGGGACAGAAAAAGAACAAAGGACAGTAGGAGTTTTCAAGTGGTTTGGCTTAATACTTTGTCTACATCCACTATTTCTCATTATTTTTTAGGGTGTAAGTAGCACTCTCTTTTTTTCTAATCCCTTTTCCACAATGAGGACTCTCCCTTATTTATAGGAGGGGAAATGCTATAATAGTGCCTAATAAGTTAAAATATAATGATCACTACAATTAATGCTTCAGATTTGCATTAATGCGCCTGAGTTATATTTAATATGTCTGACAACTGTCAATGCATATTGCTTAGGCAGTTAATCCAAGTGGCTAACCTAAGTGGGCTAGATAAGATCTTTGTACTTCAGGTTGTAATCTTTGCTGTAATCTTTGATGGAGTTGGCGTGTATAGCACATCTTGAGTTGTAATTGGCTTAGCAATTTTTAACTGTTTGTTGACTGGCGACCTACAAACTATAGTGCTCGAGAGCTCGTACCACGAGCTGGAACGTCCGAAGTCTGACTGTGTTATGGCTTTGTGGACTGATTATGTAGTCTAATTCTGCGAGCTGGGTATTTGATGAACTGAGTGTTTGATGAATTGGATTTTTTGGGCGGTCCATACATCTGATAAACTGGACCCTTCAACGTACTATACCTTAGCTGAATATGCAGTCTGTAAAACCCTTTTTCATAAGTTTAGACTTCCTAGTATTGGTGAGTAAACTAGGTCGTGGAAATGCTCAGTTCCATAAAGAATCCCATTTAAAAAGTGGATACAATATTAATGAAATTTGAAAATGTTAATTTAACTTAGATTAATCAAATCAAGGATAAAAGGGTTATTTTGCCAAATAAAGAGTTATATATATGGAGGAGGTGATTATAAGAAATAAAGTATGTGAATAGGAGAATTTACAAGAGTTAGTGGAATGCCATAAGAATTGTGCAAAGTTGGAGGACATTTTATGTTAAAATTCAAGTGGTGGCATGGATGGTAATTAACTATCAAACTTAATGGACAATTTCATAAATGGAGGCCTATATATATGTGATGTTAGTCATGACACTTAGACAAATTTTGAAGAAAAAAATTGAGTGAAGAGAGACTAAAGTGGCGGCAATTACAAAGGAAGAAGATTCAACCATTTGTCATCAATTTCAACGTTAAAAATCAAGGATTTAGTGTGGCTTAAGCTAGAAGGACAAGATTATGGCAAGATTAAGGTGAGTTTTCATAGCTTTTCACAAGTTTGATGTTAGTTTAATGTTAGTGGAGTTGTAAGATAGGTTGATTGATCAAGTTAGTTTTGATATTTATTTTGATGTGGGATTTCCTTGAAATCAAGTTTAGAACTTTATTAGTATAGGAAGGAAGCTTGATTTACAAGGAATCATACATGAATGATGATGTAGGGTTTATGTAGAGAAAACCCTAACTCTTGATATAGGCTTGTCGGAAGTAAATTGAGTTGTAGATAATGTGTTTGATGAAAAGTCTAAGTGAATATCAATGTAAAAACCTTGAAATCTTAGAGAAGCAAAATAATGTGTGGTGGTGTGTGCTAGGGTGGTTCAGCCAAGGAAGGGGGTATGTGACCCCATTATGTTTTAATCCTTTTGAGCCTTAGTTCATGCATATTATGAGTTAGAAAAGCTATTAGAAGTGTTAGAATTGAAAAAGGAAAGACCTAGAGATAAGTTGAATTTTGAGCTAGATGAATGGGCCATAGAGACCTGACCTATTTGAGCTTAATTGAGGTTGTTCTAGACCTCAAAACATGCCTCGGAATCATAGAAAACCATAGGAATTGAAAGGGAACGATTCCGATAAAAATTGAAAAAGTTATGGTTAAAATAGTGCACGTATGAAATCATAATGTGAAATATGAATGTAGATGCATTTTTTAATGCATGAAATGAATGTAATTGATCATAATTAAGTAAAATAACCTTAGATATGAAAGAACTGAATTCATCGCATGTAGGATGCAAAAATGTGCATCAAAAAGTGTCCCAAAAAGGGTGTTTTTCTTATATTTGACAAAGCAAACGATAAAATTTTTCTATGAAATTTTACAGGTGACCAAAATGTGAGATAAGAGGACCATAGAAAAAAGAACGAAAGAAAAAGAAGCCCCGAGCAGGGCTTTGCATTCAATTCGGGTTTAGAGGGTCTAAAAACTGTGATTTTGAGTTTCGAGCTTTCGGTGACCATTCTAAGCACTCCGGAATATCGCTAGGTGATAATAATTAAGTTTTTTGTAAAGCAATTGAAATTTAAAAGCCTCGATCAAATTAGAAACTAGATGAGAAAGTTGTAGTGTAAAGAGTGTTTAACAGAGTTCATTGTGTTTCAAACTTCATTTATAGTTTAATGAAGGCTATTTTAGCAAAGTTTGAATAAGAATATGATGTGTAGGTTCAAAGCAGGCTAGCGGAGCGAGGAAGGCTCGTTGGAACTCATGGGCGAGTGTTGAATCGAGGTGAGTACACTAACTCACATTGTGTTCAATTGTGTTATTTATTGATATTTTATTTATTATCAAAACGATTCATGGAAAATGTCAATCTATGTTCAAAGTGATTTTTGAAAGTAAAAACATCTTTGTGGAAGTTGAGCTTCAAAGCTCTACTTAAAGATTTCAAAAGATAAGTTCTTTAGTGCTTAATGCAGTTAGAAGCAAATTTTAAAAGAAAGTTGTTTTGGTGCTATTAGCACTTAGTAAAGAAAAAGAGATTTTCCAAGGCCTTTCGTATACCCTTTAAAGTTATGTAGAAGTAAGTGCTATGGTGAGCGATGCAGAAAATTCTGCCCGTAGTCGCTCAAAGTTCCAGCTTAGCACAAGCCATATATTGTGACATAGCAAATTCCACAATGTCGTCGCTCAGATTTCGATATAATGTCTTGTGCTACAGTTGCGATGCAGAAGATTTCGCACGTGGTCATCAAGTCTATATAATAGCTTGCACCGCGGTTGGCGATACAGAAAATTTTGCTACGTGATTGCTGAGAGTATTAGTAGTGTCACGGTTAATGTTAGTCGAAAATCACCACGTGACATAGCAATTGGGGTACAAAGGGTGCTATTAGAAGTAAAAAGAGTTTTGTAAAGATTTCTATAATGTCAATGAGTTTATAATGGTTTAGTTATGAATTGTTGAATTATTGTAAATGATCTAAGTTATCTTGTTATTTCGTTATATTTTGTAAAACCTCCACAGGTACTCACGTGGACAATCAAAACGCACCACCATAAACCAAAAACAAATAATAATAAATTCTTCAACAAATTAGGTGGGTGAAATCGACAAGTGCCTTACATTAACACGTGTATGTTTTGTTAAATGAAAAACCAAGTATTGTAATCATTTTGTGTAAATTTGAATTACCATATTTTGTATGATATAAATAACCTTGTATATAGCCTCCGTAATGATATAAAATGTTTGAGAATCAAATTATGGATTTTTTGAAAATGAATTGTGGTTGAGACGTATGATTTGAAAAAGAAGAAGTTGTGTCGTAAATGACTTATTAGGAGTGTATTTTCTATGCAGAAATTTTGGAAACCTTATAAAAACAGTCGTTATGCTGCCGGATTTTTATTAAAACAATTTTGGAATTTGAAATTTAAAATTATCACTTTTGTGACTATGAATGAATGAAGTTTGAAATTTAATAACTCAACCCAACTAATTTTAAGACAATTATATTAAAGTGATTTCCAAGCAAAAGCAAAACGGGCAAGTTTCAGGGTTCGCTCCACGATTCCATTTAGCCAAGTAGTCAAGCTTAAGAGGGGCTCGTTAGAGTGTCAGGCGAGACCTACCAGATACTAGCCTAGAGGGAATCTGATTTGGGTCTCCTCACAGTCCCTTCTTTAAGAGGTCTTGGTCTTGGATTTCTTCTTGTTTCAGACCTCTATCAACAGTACCGGGCTTTTACTGGCCTATTTAGGATATCCTAAAAATACCCATAACACCTTGATTTCTTACTTGTCTAATGGTTTTCTTTGAGTCTTCTTTCAATTCCACCCTTGAATACAAGTTATTCTATTTCTAAACATGTCAAAAATTACATAAATTCATCAATTTATCATTCATCCAAAAACTCATCAAAACACCATGAAAATCATTTAAACTTATCACTTTCACTTCACCTTCTTTGCTCAATCCCTACCCTAACACATATTTAGTAAAGATCCAATGATTTTAGCATGAAAAAGTGATCACAATAACCTTGCCCTTCTTCATCTTCCTTTAGCCGAACACACACTCTCACTCTCTCTCAATTTTCTTCTCAATTCTTCTACACAATTCATGCACCAGGTTTTTATTTGGTTTAACAATTGCCCCTAACTTACCTTAATTTTATAAGTTTTCCATTGGTTGGTTTAATAATTGCCCCCAAACTAACATTAATTTTATAAGATTGCCATTAGTTAGATTTGAAAGCTTTTGATTTGTTGAAATCTAACAACCAATTCAATTCTAACCAATCTCATTCCATTTCAACCAAATGCTAACTAGTTAGTTCACTTCTCTCCAAAATTACTTATATGTCATCATTATCTCTACACACATCACTCTCTCATATTTTCAAAATTCCCAAAATGCCCTTACTATAATGCCTCGATATTTATTTCCGTATGATTCGTATTCGTTGACTAAATAATTGAATTTGATAAGTTAGATTAAATTAAGATTGAGTGAAATTGGCGTGATATTAATATATTTCATTAGTTATTTATGAAATTTAATAATTTTTGAAAATATTTTTATTGGTAAGGGATTTAATTAAAGACTTAATGGGAGAGATTGAATAATGAAAAAATGTCATTGAATGACCAAAGGAGTGCGATTGGAATGCATGGCATGAGATTAATTTTGAACCAATAGGAAATTACTACTTAAAAGTTATAAAGTTAGGAAAACCAAGGGAAATGTGACGAGTGGGTGATAATTTAAGTTAGTGGAATGGTGAGTTGTCAAAAATAACAAATGGAATGCAAACATGTGTGATGAGGGACTTGAAGGGAATAAAAGAGAAAGTAAGGGGTAAAATTTGGAAGACAAAAAAAATAATTAGTATATATATAGTGAACTTAAGCTTGAAAAATTCATTTCTTCTTTTTCTTCCTCCTTATGCCGTCCGCCATCTCACCATTCTCTCTTCATTTTTCTTCCATTTTAAGCTCATAAATCACTCAATTCACTTGTTTCATCCATCATCCAACCCTCTAAAGTATCAAAACCATCATAATCCCTCTAGAATTTCAAGTGAATTTTTTTAAAAAAGGAGCTTTAGTAAGATAAATTGATATGGTTTTTGATTTTTATGATGGATTTAGGCTAGAAATGATATAGGTATTCTTATGATCATGTAGATATAGTTATTTTTTCATTTAAATTAGTTGATTTGATTTTGTTGATAAAGGTTGCTTTCTTGAAAACCCTAGGTTAGGGTTTGCTTCAAGGAGACCAAAAGAAGCATAAAGGAAAGTCATAAGCTCTCATTGGGAGTGTAGTTAAGCTAGAAATCAAACCCAAAATATTGGTGTATACTTGCTTTGAAAGTTTGCTTTTATTAGTAGCATTAACAATTTGAAAATCCTTTTAAAACTTTATGATTTTATTTGATTTATGTAATAACTATACTTGGATGTTAATGGTGTGTCATGTACATGCTTTTGGAATGATTTATGGAATGAAAAACAAAGTTGAAAATAAATTTGAAAAAGAAACCCCCTAGGCCGAATTGGTGCTAGAAAAGTACTTAGGGGTATTTTTGTCATTTCAAGCTTATTTACGTGTTATTTTATTGATAATTGAATTATTTATATGATGAAGTATTGATTGGAAAATAAATTTGAAAAAGAAACACCCTAGGCCGAATGGAATGCATAGAATAATCTTGTGGTATTTTTGTTATTTCAATCTCATTTGTGTGTTAATTAGATGATATTTGAATGATTTATGTGATGAAACATCAAGTTGAAATGAAAAATGGAAAAACACCCCTCTTTTTGACCGAATGCATACTAAGGAAAAGGGGGAATGGTCTTGTTGAACTTTGACACTAAAACTAGGGGCAAAATGGTCGATTGAGATGGTCAAAACTTATGCTCCGAAGAAACTCAAAAAACGAATACAAAATTGTGACTTTACCTTTACGCGATAAAATTTTCGTTTAAATTGAAAATTGTGTAATTTGGAAAAGTTAAAGGGTCCGAGTTAAATTAGGCACCGGTAGGTAGGGATTGGTAGTTGGCATGTCAATAGGGTAATTATTAGCAACATTGCACCATTACAATTGTCTATCGAACTTGATTTATGGACTTTCAGAGGCACCGAGTGTCTGGTCCAGAAATTATAAAAGTTTGTAATTTATGATTTGACAGGCAGGCACCAAGTGTCTGATGCTGGGGAGACCTGTTGCCGATTCATAGTATCGTATCAGATTTTACAAAGGGCTTTGGAAAGTGTAATAAGGTTAATATTGTAAATATGTATGATAATCGATTTTGTAAGCGTAATATCATAAATGAGTTTAATAACGGATTTTTGGAAAGTTACATGTTTTGATTTTTAACTTGTTAATGTAAGATGTATATATTTCGAAAAAATTGATTACTCGTGCTTGTCATTTGATTTTATTGTCATATTTTCGAAAATATTTACTTTTTTAATAGTATAAGTGTACACTTACTAAGTAGAAATACTAAGGGCGTTGGATTCACCATGCGCAGGTTGCCGATTGGGCTTTGTAGATAAAGATTGAAGAAAGTATATCTACAGCTCTCGTCCAAAGTCACATCCATATATAGTTTTTGGTAATGACCATGTTGTATCACATTTGCACATTTCCATATGCATGCTCCTAAAAAGATGTATTTCAATGAAGTATAATATTTATAAAGAACGATTTGTATAAAGTTAGTAATGTTTTATAAATAATGTAATTTGAATTGTAACTATACTTGGAATTGTGTTAGTTTTCTTGAATTTGAAATTTGTGAAGAAATATTTATTATAAATGTTTGTGTGGTAAAGTGAGTTTGGAAACATACGAGAAGTCCGAATGGAAGTTGAGAATTGGATTTATTTATAAGTGTTGTTTTCTTGAGAGTTTTAAATTTTAGATTTTCAGAAAAACAAGTGAAACTCTGTCGAATTTTCTGTAAAATAAAATAAACGGTTTAATAAATGAATTTTAGTAAACGAATTTTTAATTAAGGAATGTAATATTCCTCACCTCGAAAACATTTCGCTGGGGATTGAGGGAAGGGTTTATTTATATCTTTGCCCTTTTCTAGATAATTCTTTTATTTCCATCAATTACCCTTCAAAAATCTCATAATTTCTATCTTATCTTTTCTGGAGTTCTCTTTTTTTTTCTTACATAACTTGCCTTCTAACAATTTTTAGGATTCTATCAATAACCTTTCTAGAAAATTCCATTCCCCTTTTGACATACTTAATGTAACATACCCTTCCGATCTTATATGGAATAAAATATGTCCATAATATTGAGATAATAAAATAAATAAAAGTGTCCTTTCAATATGGTTCCTAGTTAGTACAGAGGAGACTAAGAAAATTTCTGGATAGTCTGGAAATTATTAGTAAAATTTTTAGAACGTCCATAAATGATATAATAAGGATCTCGAAGAACTCAAATGAGTAAATTAAGTCCCAATAAAATTTCAGGATAATTCAAAAAGGGTTAAATAAGACTTCTAGATAGCATCAGGTGGGTAAGTTAAAGTCTAGTATTATTTTCGAGTGGTCTAATGAGGATTGAGAAAATTCCTGAAAGATCCGGAAATGATAATTTAAGTAATAAATAAATAAATATAATTATATGCAATGTAAAACTCAAAACTTCGTTCGACGAAAAATGAATTATTTTCCAGTGGATCGTGTTTTTAAACGAAAAGTATCCGCGAAAATGATAATTTTTCGAAAAGCTGAATTAGTGAATGGAAAGTTTCAAAATTTATTTTGGAGTTGAATAAAAGTAAAACGGATCGAAAACGAATCCATTCGAATAGATTTCAAGCGATTCGAACATAATTTATCAGATGAAAATATTTTTTTCGATTGAAGATCGTCTAATATATTTTTAGAGAAATAAAATAATTTCGAATGCTCGAAGGTGAAATCGAAATTTAAAAATATTTTCAGAGGTGTAGCCGAGTTATAATATGAGTCTCGGATGGACGGAAAGACAGAAATCGAGATGCGTGAAATGAAAGCAACGAAGAGTGTGCATGAAAGACACTAGGCAAGCAAAGAGAGATGGTGGATTTTCATGGAAGCCATGTGTCACAAAGAGAGGAGGATTGTTGACAAGAGTCATGCATGCATATAGGAATGAAGACAAGTGTTATTAATGCAAGTGGATGTCATGACAAGTGGCAAGAAAGTATTATGCACATATATATTTTAAAGCATACAAATGAAATGGAAACCAAGACATAACACGGTCACTTGAGGCAAGAAAGCCGAGAAAGTGAAATTGAAAATGGGTTCACGTCAAAAAGCTAAAGAAAGAGACACAAGCAAAATTCAAAAAGCGAAGAGAGCCATTTGCCTTCACAGTCACCAAAAACATCACCAAAGCCGACAACCACACCAATTAGCATTCCAAAACCGAGAGTGAGGCAAGCAAGAAAATGAAGTCAAGAGAAGCATAGTAATCTCGGCCAAGCTCACCATCAAGCAATCCATTTCGGTCAAAGCAAAACACCAAAGAAAAGAGAAAAACAAAAGGGTGATGCTCAGGTTAAAATGGGAGTTCTCGGTCAAGAATGAAGTAAGGGACTACAGCTGCTTGTTGAATGCTTTGGGTACATTGTGTTTTTGAGGAAAAATCAGCATGCAAGGAAAGAGAAGCTTGCATTCGATCAAGCTTGAAGTATAATAGAAATGGAGGAACATTAGGGTCCGTTCTACCGTGTTTCTGCAAGGAGGACAGCAAGCAATTTGTATGGTTTCAAAGCTGTTTTTAAGGTATTATCATGCATGCATGAGGTCTACTTCAAGTTAAAAGCAAAATCAAACCATTTGAAGTTAGTTTGAAAGTTAAAAGTTGAGTTTTCCATAAGTTGTTTATGTGATCTTTGGATTTTTAGTTTGAATGATTTCGTGAGGAGATTATGTTTGAGTTATGATTTTGGAAGATTAATGTGGAAATATGTTTGGGTTTTAGAATTGGAACCTCATTAGTGCGAAGGTTTGTTTGTGTGTGATTTTAACATGATAATGGACGAAATCTTGATGTTGGATTATGTGTTAAAAATCTGTCATAAGAGCTGTTTGAGTTAAAAATCTGTCATGGAGATTTGATTTTGTTTTCGAATGTGTTGCTATTAAAAATGATGATTTTTGATGTGTATGAGAATGTCGAAGTGTTGTTTTGATTATCGAAAATTGTTTTCGGGTGGTTCAGATGCGTTGTGGATTATTTGATTGACGAAATTTGAAGTTGAATCGAAAAGTGAATATATAGTTTTTAGGCTACCATGACATTCGTTTAGGGGCGTTAAAATGTTAAATTATGATATTAAGATGGTTTAAATTACGTTAAAGTTACTTGGTTAATTTTGTTGCGTGCGAATACGATTAATTGTTGAAATTGCAAAATTAAAGCGTATAGCGATTAAATAAGTTCTAAGCTGCCATAATGTTTGTTTGAGATCACTAAAATGATAAATCTTGATGTTAGGATGGTTTGAAATATGTTAAGGTGACTCAGATAATTTTCGTTGTGCGTGAAAATGTTTTACTATCAAATTTTGAAGTCGACATGTAAATCGAATTCTTAACGTATAAGCTGCCATGATTTGAAATAATGGACATCAAAGTATGTGACTTTTATTTTTAGGTGATTTGCATGAGTTTATAAGTGATATTGATGTTAGGATCATTTGGAAAACTAAAAGAAACGCTTAAATTGTTAAAAAGGATAATTTGTGATGAAACTTTTCGTAATCGCGAAATGTATTCGTTTATGGATTATGTTAAGTATGATTGCGATGAAATTAATCGAAAGTAATAGATGGTGCAAAGATCAGCTTAAATTCAGTTAACATAGAGAAGTTAATTCGAAAATTCCATTTAAAGCATTAGAGCAAAAAGTAAATATATTTAATTTGACGTTGTTACGATTTGAAAAAAAGATGTTTCGAAAAATCTTTATATTTCGATGTTGAGTGATTGGTGTTCGATGATGGAAATGATTTCATGGATATTTTAGTTACGACAAGCTTTTAAGAGGATGTTAAATTATATAGGTATCGAGAGGGCGAAGGAAATCGAAGTTGAGAAATTATCGCGAGCTAGAAAATCAAGAAGTTTTCGTGAGTTAGAAATTAGTGAGTGTTATTAAATTGTTTCGAAACTATTGTTTAATTCTAAGTCATATAAATCTTATAAATGTTTTGGTATGAATGAATTTATTTTAAGTTTTATGATTTCATGTGAGCTTATTCAAGTTAAATGATGTTATAAAATTTTAAATTATGAAGTTTTACATGACATTTAAATTATATGATCAAATATGTCATCATATGAGTAAAATTAATTATGATGTCATTCCTTACGAATTTTTATGTTCAAAAATGAAATGTAGATTTTATATGAATTACAACTTATTTATAAATGTTTTATCAAGTCTATGGTATTCCTTAGGGTACTTTCATAATGTTATCGGTAATGGTAGAGTACCCTAAAGCGATGTAAGATTTCGCTTGAGAGTTACGATGTAGGATTCCGCCTCTTCCTAGGGTATATTCTTACTACCTAAGCGATGCAGGATTTCACTCGGAGCGATGTAAGATTTTGCTACTTAGTTATCGATCATATGGCCTTGTGATATAGGATTCCGCTTTACCATATGCCTCGGGTGTCATAGGTGAATAAATGATTGGTGGTTGATTTACTTTATTATCATGTGATGAATTTTTATTAACTTGTATACCACCATTTTTAATTTACAAGTTTATATTATATTGAAATGATATAAGTTGCTGGATTGTAGTTGAGACTTATGAATTATTATGTTTAAGTATGAAATGCGTATTTTATATGGAATGCAGCTTATTTTATAGATGTTTTATCAAGTTTATGGCATTTCTTAGGGCAATCTCATGATGTTATCGATAACGGTAGAATACCCTAAAACGATGTAGGATTTCGTCTCTCCCTAGGGTATATTATGAGCTAGCTTACTACCTGAGCGATATAGAATTTCGTTAGTAGCGATGTAGGATTCCACCACTTAGTTACTGATCATATGGCCTTGCGATGTAGGATTCCGCTTTACCATATGCCTGTGTATGCCATTAGGTGATTAAATGATTGGTGGTTGATTTACTTTATTATTACGTAATGAAATTTTAATTAGCATGTATACCACCATTTTTATTTTACAGATTTATGTTACATTGAAACGATATAAGCTACTAGATTTTATTTCAGATTTACGAATTATGTTTTATGGTTCTGTTTAAACTTTAAATGCAATTATTTAGTTATGTTTTATGAATCATTTATTAAACATTAGGAAGGATATAAGTTTGTGTTTAAGTATGATGTTCAACGATATAAACTTTTGTTTAATTCAAAGTAATATGAATTTTATAAATGTTTAGGCATTAATAAATTTCTTTTAAGTTTTATGACTTCATGAAAACTTAAATAGAAATGTATAATACTCACTGAGCTTTTTAGCTCACTATTTCTTATCTGTTGTTATGAAAATCTCCCCAAGTGTAGGAGCGAATACTCAAGTTGAGCGATCTTCGACGCAAAGTTAGGCAAACACATCCGACGATTGCTATTGTGAAAATTAAACCAAATATTTTGAGATATAATGAATTTACACGATGTAAATATTTTTGATTTTGTATTGATGCTTACGATTTTATGTATATTAAAATAATTTTAAATTCGAAATAGTTTCAATTTAAATGACTTAGTTTGTGGTTTAATGTGATTTTTGAGATAGACCTGAGGTCAAATTTGGAAGTGGAAATAAATGTATGCATTTATAAATTTTTATAAATTGATTCATAGGTGTTTTGAAAATGTTTAAAATATCGAAAAAACAGTCATTCTACTATCGAAATTTTTCTACCTTAATTTTTAAATGATTAAGAAATGAAACTGTATTACGGTTTTGCTCTATAGAGTCCTTTTAAGTCACCTGTACGAAGATTGCAAGGATTTCTGTTGGGGTGCCAGAAGAGCTTCGTTCAGATTCAGATAGAGAAAATCCGAGTTAGGTTATTTCATTTTGGTATCAGAGCCTAGTTTTGAAAGATTGTTTGAAAAATTCGAAAGGTTATCTTCGAAAAGGAAAGAAAACCCACTTCCAAAAATGATTTAATATTTTTCTAAAATTTTCACGATTTCTTTCGATATTCTTTTAGAATCGAATATATTACATGAAAATACAAGCTTAAATTTTACAGAAGATGCATTGTCGAGATTGCCCGCCTACTAAGAGAGCTGCCATAGAGACTCCTACACCAGCAGAGAAGCAAATAGATGATAATCGATGTCTTGAATATTTATGACTTGCAGCTTTTAAGTGATTGAAATTTTGGAGTATTGGATAGAGTTCAGAATAATTCATTAAATGTGTTTGAGATTATATAATGGTTTTATGGTATCTGATATGTTATATATGAAAATTTCAAGTTTGCTAGATTTGCAATTGAATTATGAGCTAGTAAACTTAAACTTTGAGATAATTAAATGAGGATCAAATGAATGTGTTATCGTATTGGTGTCATAGAACATGATTTTGAATAATATATATTGGTTCCAAAGAGTTATACGAATAGTCTCCGTAGAGATTCTGAATTTAAAGTTGGCGATTGAGTATTCCTTAGGATCATATGCGCTCAATTGTATCCTCTTTTTCGAATAAGCAGCTCTTTTAAGTTTCAAGGATGAAATTTTATAAATAGGGAGAATTTGTAACATACCCTCCTGATCTTAATACGATATGCGTACGGAATAATATACATCCATAATATTGAGGTAAATAAATAAAAGTGTCTAGAGGTGAGATTTAGTTTCAGTATGGTTCCCAGTTAGTACAGAGGAGACTAAGAAAATTTCTGGATAGTCCGCAAATGATTAGTAAAATTTTCAGAACGTCCATAAAGGATATAATAAAGATCTCGAAGAACTTGAATGAGTAAATTATGTCCCAATAAAATTTCAGGATCTTCTAGAAATGGTTTAATAAGACTTCTGGATAGCCCCAGATGGGTAAGTTAAAGTCTAGTATTATTTTCGAGTGGTCCAATAGGGATTGAGAAAATTCTCGAAATGTTCGAAAATGATAATTTAAGTAATAAATAAATAAATAAATATAATTATCCGTAATGTAAAATTCAAAGTTTCGTTCGACGAAAAATGAATTTTTTTTCCGATGGATTGTGTTTTTAAACAAAAAGTATCCATGGGAACAATAATTTTTTGAAAAGCTAAATTAGTGAATGGAAAGTTTTGAAACTTATTTTGGAATTGAATAAAAGTGAAACGGATCGAAAACGAATCCATTCGGATAGATTTCGAGGGTTTTGAAAATAATATGTCGGATGGAAATATTCTTTTTTATTTAAGACGTATAATATATTTTTAGAGAAATAAAATAATTTCGAATGTTAGGAGGTGAAATTGAAATTTAAAAATAATCCCGAAGGTGTAGCCGAGTTATAATAGGATTCCCAGATGGATAGAAAGATGGAAATCGAGATGCGTGAAATGAAAGCATCGAAGAGTGTGCATGAAAGATACTTGGCAAGCAAAGAGAGATGGTGGATTTGCATGGAAGCCATATGTCACAAAGAGAGGAGGATTGTTGACAAGAGTCATGCATGCACATAGGAATGAAGACAAGTGTTATTAATGCAAATGGATGTCATGACAAGTGGCAAGAAAATATTATGCATATATATATTTTAAAGCAAACAAATGAAATTGAAACCAAGACATCACATGGTCACTTGAAGCAAGAAAACTGAGAAAGTGAAATTGAAAATGGGCTCACGGTCAAGAAGCTAAAGAAAGAGACAAAAGCAAAATTCAAAAAGTAAAGAGAGCCATTTGCCTTCACGGTCACCAAAAACATCACCAAAGCCGAGAGCCACACCAATTAGCATTCCAAAACCGAGAGTGAGGTAAGCAAGAAAATGAAGTCAAGAGAAGCATTGTAATCTCGGTCAAGCTCACAATCAAGCAATCTATTTCGGTCAAAGCAAAACACCAAAGAAAAGAGAAAAACAAAAGAATGATGCTCAAGTAAAAATAGGAGTTCTTGATCAAGAAAGAAGTAAGGGACTACAGCTGCTTGTTGAATACTTTGGGTGCTTTTTTGTTTATGAGGAAAAATCAACATGCAAGGAAGGAGAAACTTGCATTCGGTCAAGCTTGAAGCATAATTGAAATGGAGGAACACTAAGGGCTATTCTGTCGTGTTTGTTCAAGGAGGACAACAAGCAATTTGTATGGTTTCAAAGCTATTTTTAAGGTATTATCATGCATGCATGAGGTCTACTTCAAGTTAAAAGTGAAATCCAACCATTTGAGGTTAGTTTGAAAGTTAAAAGTTGCGTTTTCCATGAGTTATTTATGTGATCTTTGGATTTTTAGTTTGAATGATTTTGTGAGAAGATTATGTTTGAGTTATGATTTTGGAAGATTAATGTGGAAATATGTTTGAGTTTTAGGATTAGAACCTCATTAGTGTAGAGGTTCGTTTGTGTGTGATTTTGACATGATAATGGATGAAATCTTGATATTAGATTATGTGTTAAAAATCTATCATAGGGGTTGGTATGATTTGAGTTTTGTTTTTGAATATGTTACCATGAAAAATGATTATTTTTGATGCATTTGAGAATGTCGAAGTGTTGTTTTGATTATCGAAAATTGTTTTCAGATGATCCGAATGCGTTATGGATTATTTGATTGATGAAATTCGAAGTCGAATCGAAAAGTAAATATATAGTTACTAGGCTACCATGACATTCGTTTAGGGGTGTTAAAATGTTAAATTATGATATTAAGATGGTTTAATTTACATTAAAGTTACTCGGTTAATTTCATAGTTTGCGAATGCGATTAATTGTTGAAATTGCAAAGTTAAAGCGTATAGCGATTAAGTAAGTTCTAACCTGCTATAATGTTTGTTTGAGATCACTAAAATGATAAATTTTGACGTTGGATGGTTTGAAATATGTTACAATGACTCAGATAATTTTCATTGCGCATGAAAATGTTTTACTATCAAATTTTGAAGTCGAAATGTAAATTGAATTCTTAATGTATAAACTGCCATGATTTGAAATAATGGATGTCGAAGTGTGAGACTTTTATTTTTAGGTGATTTGCATGAGTTTATAAGTGATATTGACGTTAGAATCATTTGGAAAACTAAAAGAAACGCTTAATTTGTTAAAAAGGATAATTCGTGATGAAATTTTTCGTAATCGCGAAATGTATTGCGTTTATGGTTTAAATTAGAATTATCACCATATGGATTATGTTAAGTGTGATTGTGAATAAATTAATCGAAAGTAATAAATGGTACAAAGATCGATTTAAGTTCGGTTAACATAGATAAGTTAATTCGAAAATTCCATTTAAAGAGTTAGAGCAGAAAGTAAATATATTTAATTTGACGTTGCAGAAAGTAAATATATTTAATTTGACGTTGTTAAGATTTGAAAAAAAGATGTTTAGAAAAATCTTTTTATTTAGACGTTGTGTGATTGATGTTCGATGATGGAAATGATTTCGTGGATACTTTAGTTACGACAAGCTTTTAAGAGGATGTTAAATTATATAGGTATCAAGAGGGCGAAGGAAATCGAAGTAGAGAAATTATCACGAGCTAGAAAATCAGAAAGTTTCCATGAGTTAAAAAACAGTGAGTGTTATTAAATTGTTTCGAAACTATTGTTTAATTCTAAGTCATTTGAATCTTATAAATGTTTTGGTATGAATGAATTTATTTTAAGCTTTATGATTTCATGCAAGTTTATTTAAATTAAATGATGTTATAAAATTTTTAGTTATGAAGTTTTATATGACATTTAAATTATATGATCAAATATGTCATGATATGAGTTAAATTAATTGTGATATCCTCCTTTACGAATTTTTATGTTTAAGAATGAAATATGGATTTTATATGAATTGCAGTTTATTTATAAATGTTTTATCTAGCCTATGATATTCTTTAGGGTATTTTTATAATGTTATCGGTAATGGTAGAGTACCCTAAAGTGATGTAGGATTTCATTTCTCTTTAGAGTATATTATGAGCTAGTTTACTACATGAGCGATACAAGATTCTGCTCGTAGCGATGTAGAATTCCGCTACTTAGTTACCGATCATATGGCTTTGTGATGTTGGATTCCGTTGTCATATGTCTAAGGTGCTAGAGGTGAATAAATGATTGGTGGTTGATTTACTTTATTATCACGCAATGAATTTTTATTAAGTTGTATACCACCATTTTTAATTTATAAGTTTATATTATATTGAAATGATTTAAGCAGCTGGATTGTAGTTGAGACTTATGAATTATTATGTTCAGGTATGAAATACGGATTTTATATGGAATGAAGCTTATTTTATAAATGTTTTATCAAGCCTATGGTATTCCTTAAGATAATCTTATGATATTATCGGTAATAGTAGAGTACCCTAAAGCGATGTAGGATTCCGCTTGGGAGTTACGATATAGGATTCCACCTCTCCCCAGTGTATATTATGAGCTATTTTACTATCAGAGCGATGCAAGATTCCGCTTGTAGCGATGTAGGATTCCGCTATTTAGTTACCGATCATATGGCCTTACGATATAGGATTCCGCTTTGCCATATATCTGAGTATGACATTAGGTGATTAAATAATTGGTAGTTGATTTACTTTATTATTACTTAATGAAATTTAATTAACATGTATACAACCATTTTTTTTACTGGTTTATGTTATATTGAAACGATATAAGTTGTTGGATTCTATTTCAGATTTATGAATTATGTTTTATAATTATATTTAAAATTTAAATGCAATGATTTAATTATGTTTTATGAATCATTTATTAAACATTAAGGAGAATATAAGTTTGTATTTAAGTATGATGTTCAACGATATAAACTTTTGTTTAATTCTAAGTAATATGAATTTTATAAATGTTTAGGCATGAATAATTTTCTTTTAAACTTTATGACTTCATGAAAGATTAAATAGAAATGTATAATACTCATTGAGCTTTTTAACTCACTATTTCTTATCTGTTGTTATGAAAATCTCCCTAAGTGTATGAGCGAATACTCAAGGAGAGCAATCTCCTACGCAAAGTTAAGCAAGCACATCCGACAATTGCTACTGTAAAAATTAAAACAAATATTTTGGGATATAATAAATTTACACGATGTAAATATTTTTTTATTTTATATTGATGCTTATGATTTTATGTATATTAAAATAATTTTAAGTTCAAAATAGTTTCAATTTAGATGTTTTGATTTGTGGTTTAATGTGAATTTTGAGATAGATCTGAAGTCTAATTTGGAAGTAGAAAAGAATATATGCATTTATAAATATTTATAAATTGATTCCCAGGTGTTTTGAAAATGTTGGAAATATCGGAAAAACAACCGTTGTGCTGCCGAAATTTTTCCACCATAATTTTTAAATGATTAAGAAATGAAACTGTATTGCGGCTTTGCTCCACAAAGTCTTTTTGAGTCACCTGTACAAAGACTGCAAAGATTTCTGTTGGGATGCTGGGAGGCCCCCGCTCAGATTCAGATAGAGAAAATCTAGGTTAGGTTCTTTCACTTAACCTTAGGTGGGTATATTTAGAATTTCAATAGAATGTGTTTAGAAGACAAGTGGACCATACTAATTCTTGAATTCGAATTTATCTTCGATCTATCCGGAAATCCCACTAGAGGTAGTTACACATCTGGATACTTTAAAATTACTTTATTATTCTATAAATAAAGGCATATTTATACTATACATTGTACAATACATATACATACTAAAATCATGAGGGTATATCACATGTCATGTCTCAATTTTATACTCTTAAAAAAATTCAAATTAGTGTAAAATCATCAATACTTATTATTTTTCAAAAATGGTATTTTCGTCCAAAACTTTTAAGAGCTCTTAAAATATACTCAAACGAACTAAATTTTGATCTCTTTCAGTTTCTGGTGACTTTACTACTTATTCTAAACGTTTTCAATTTTCGGGTCCGTTTCCAAAAATTATTATTCACCCAGTCACTATTAATTTGAAAATTCTATTCATCCGAAAAATTTTATTTATTATAAAAAAGAGAAAATTTTGGGTTTTACACATAATTACTTAAGATTTGATGCATATTTTGTAAAGACTATTTTTGGAAGGTATATGTATACTTTTGTAGTTTATGTTTTTTTTTTTTTAAATAAAAAAAGAATCTTATGTACATCATACTTTCATGTAAATTAAATTATTTTCAAGTTGTATTTTAAATTGAAAGCATGATTATGGTTGATTATAGAAAAAGGAAAAGCGGCCTGAGGCCCAAAAGTTGAGAATTTGGTTGCTATAGACATGTATAGATTTTCTATAATTTTTTATAGGGTGAAATTTTTAAAAAAACAACTGTTATATTACCAAAATTTTTGATAATCTTGTTTGGCAAATGTACGCTAAAAACGAAAATGTTTCCATCCATTTCCACTAGAAAAGAAATTTAACGTGAGAGCGGTACCTCTACGGGGCCCTTTCGAGCCAGAGTGAGAGTTCGACTGAGTTCCGTCGAAATGCTATAGGACTCTCTTCGAGTTCCGCAGGAGGATTCAAGGCGGGTCCTTATACCTTCCTTACAATTTTATCTCTCTCACATCCTTCTTTTTACATTTTTGTCCTTAGGTGGGTGTATTTAGAAAAATAATTAGATGTACTCAATAAAAATTGGGTCATACTAGTTTTTAATTGAACTCACTTGAATGTCCTTTTCTTTTGGCTCTTTAATATAAATTTCTAATTAAACCCCTTATGATTTTTTGTTTGAACCCCACCTAAACTTTATTAAGAGCTACATGTATATATATAACCTATTAGATGGGTTCGAATTCGGGGTATTACAACTTTCTTCACACAAACTCACCAATAATTTGGACCAAGCTCGAGGTGATGAACTTTAACATTGAGGACCTTTGAGTCAATTTTCGCTTCCGCCACCACTGTTCCTCTACCCATCCAATCTAATAACTTGTAATGGTTTCCACTCAATCTACCAGCTTGGCTTGAGGAACCCTAACATGTAGACTACATATACACAAAAATTTATATAATTACTCATATCAAAAAAATTTAAATAATTATATTTATATATAAAATTAAATTGAAACAATAAATAACATAAATTTCATGAATGTTTACCTTTGTTGAAGTTTTAGCAAATTTAACACTTTTACTAAGCCCCATCAGATTTGAACCACTTGAACATTATATCTACAAAAAAAAAAATAAATAGTATTGTTGTGAGAAATATGGATACCGAGAATAAAAATACTAAGTACCCTTATTTGACAATATATAGGTAACTAACTCAATATATAAAATAATATATATATATATAAACTTGATCAATTTTACAAAAATTTTGATAGAGTTTCGCTGGTTTTTCAAACTTGCCAAAAATTTAGTTTCCCTGCAATTTATACATTATAATACTTTCACAATTGATCCAACCAAAACATTATTTTTTCATAAATATATACGCAAACAATATATAGTTATATATATACAAACATATACATAGCAAAAAATATGAAAATATGATTACATTTACTTGTGAGAAAACATAGATATAAAAAAAATACTAAGTACTAGAAAATGGAAGTAAACGGATTTTAAAAGTTTTGAGTTGTTTATCGAGTGTGTGGGAAAAATACATGCGTATTTGAGTTTGATCTACGTTTAGCAAATGAGTCATGAATAAATTTGTTAAATTAGTAATTATCTGCTTCATGGTTGCTATCTCATAATCGACATATTATTAGTATTGTGCTAACTTTTGTCTATCAACCATAGATGCTTGTATAGTATATGGTGTTACACCATGATCCATTCCTCGAACTCGACCTCGATGCTTCTTACCTAAAACTTGTGAGACAACATCATATCCAATTGAAGGTTGGAAATCTTGATGTAATGTTCCCATTTGTGCCTACATATGATGTCACATGATATTAACATTAAAATAACTATACACATGTAATACAATCAACACAATAATTGATCAAATCAACATAACATACAATTTTTTAAGCAATGTCCTCATTCATCGCGCTTTTATCTTTATGCATGTGATTGGCTATCCATGTTTCAACTTTATCACTTTGAAATCTTCATTTACAGCCACTTTTTTAGCTTTTTAACATTGATATTTTGAAAATTAAAAATATATATTTTGCGCTCGTTATTCCTAAAATTCTTAGAGAATGACACATTTAAGAAATAACAATATATTTTTTGGATCTTAAGAAATGATAAGAATGCATGATAATTAACAATGTAAAAAACAACAATATATTTAACTCTTATCAAGTCTTTTCGTAGTCATGTCATTCATTTACAACTTGATTTATGTCGGGTATGATTCTTCTTTGACAACTTAGAATAATACTTACTAGCAGCCTAAAATATTTTAAAATTTAATCAAAATCTATTAATCGTTATTATGTCAACTTAAGAATATGAATGCATATTTACCTCAAATTCTAAAGACAATCGATAATTGACTAATGCAGTCCAATCCTGTTCATTAACATTAGGTAGTTTTAGTATTTCATATCTTCTTTATGCATTAGGACCAATAGAACGTCTCTAATTTGTTTTGTTATTTTGCCTTTATAATATCTCCAACACTCATTCATTACTTTTAATGTATAAGCTTTTATTGATTCATCAGCACCAAATTGTAACTACAGTTGTAAGTTTTTTTAAAAATAAATATGTAAAATTGATATTATAAATAAATGGAACCAATATCACAAGACAAACAGACATTTATATTCTCCCATGGTGTATCTTTTAATGTTCATGGTATCTTATCCCAACTAGTATAGGGTATAAGTATCAACTGAGCTACAAGGGCTCCATAATCTGAACTATAGATCATTGAATTCTCTTCAATTGGTTATCCTATTTCATTAATTTGTATCTCTATAGCTTTGACTTTGACAATTTTTTATAATTCAAATGGTTGGGACCTCTTCCATTTCTTTTATTCTCTCCACTAAAGCCACATGAAGATTGACCAGTTGATGTTCCTTCAATTGACATTTGAAATGTTATAGAAATTACATAAATTAGTAGCCAACACATTAATAACAAACTCAATATATAAAATAATGCATATAAAGTCAATTCATTTTACAAAAATTTTGATAGAGTTTCACTTGTTTTTTGAACTTACTAAAAATTTAGTTTAGCTACAATTTAAATAGCAAAGCAATTTCATAATAGATCCAACCACTTCAGATACTCTGTCTCTCTACAAACATATACATAAACAATATATATACACATACATTACAAAAAAAATATATGAAAATATGATTACAATCATTAACATTAGATGTTTACAACTAATTCTTTGCAATCTATCTGAGCATAATCCTCACTTTCATCCACACTAGAGTCAAATTCAAATATATCTAATGGTGTGGTTGTCATATAAGCATGCTCATCGAGCTTCTTTAGATTATAAAAACCTCTTGGAGATGCTTTTATGACAACATACTAATTAGATGTATCATTTTCCCTAAAATAAAATATTTGTGTTGTTTGTAAGGCTAAAATGAAAGGATCTCTGTCCATTTATTTACACATGGGCTAAATTAACTAGTGTGAACTCATCTTTAATTGCAATATCACTCATAATATCTATCAAATCACATTTGAACAATGGAACACGGAATGCTAAAAAATCCAACAAAAGTATTTCCCTTAAAACTCCATAATAAATCATCTTCTTGATAACTTAAGTGTCATCTCTTTCATTACAAACAGTTTCTACTTCAAAGGAAACATCACTATCTTTTGTAATTTTCTCACTACTTTTTGTGCAGTATCATTTCCCATTCAGAACATTAACTTGAATAGCGTATAGCCTACATACTTGGTCCAAGTTAAGCAATTTTAGAGTTAGAGGTATCTATGTTATTTGATCCATCGAGGATCTATTTTGGACCATTATGATTTAAATTATCAAGGATAAAAAGTTAAGGTTAAAACATTATATTATGGAACGTATAGAGTAGTGAATTTATCTTATTTCTAAACTATGTTGCAAATTCTCTAGTATATGTCCTTTGCAACAAAGTAGGTCTACTTAAAAGAATGAGATCTAATTGTTGAAGCTTTTTTAGGTGCATGTTAATAAATGTTTATATAAATAAAAAAAAAAAACATAACCAAATAAGTACAACATTAATAATTTTAACTAATATTTACACTATGTTTATCTTAAATTTAAACCACTTACTTAATATATAGTTCCATTAATGCACTATTCAGCAGTATATACATATGTGCAATCCATAGTATGTCAGCAGAAATCGTCTTTAACGTCAATATAAATGTAGGATGTCCTTCCACTACATTTTAAAACACAATATCTTCATTTCTATTGTGCTTCTCACCAACATCTGTTGCTTATGGTACATATATACTACAAAATTGCATACGACTATATAATCCTCTAGCTGTGCATGATTTTTGACATATCCTTTTAACACCTTTATAAATATATAAAGGTAAATGAAATGTATTTATATTATTAATCTTAATTCGATCATAAATGAATAATAGTGTAAGAATAACCTTTCAAAATGGTACATCTAACGATATTGAACCAATTCACATAAGAGAGTTTCTTTTGTCAGATGAATTATAAGATATACCGTTATGTCAAAGAAAGAATAAAGGAAATAACGTTCAAGCATACACATAGTAACTGCAACTTCATCTTTCGATTGAATCTAACTTACATCGATTTAACATTCTTTAGCAAATTTCATTAAAAAACGAACACAACCAATAACAAATGTTGCATCAATCCATAATAGTCATAAGACTTAAGTCCAAATATTTTGCATTTCATTCAATGAAATACAATTAGAGATGTTTGAAGCATAATTATCTGATATTTTTCAATTTAACAATCTCTTACAAAGTTATTGTTTTTCTACATTTGATAGAGTATGTGGTGCTTCAAGCAAATATAATTTATCTCTATCCTCTTTCACGTGAAGGTTTTGCCTAATTCCAATGTCTTTTAAACTTTTATGACAATTGACACAATCCTTGGTTTTCCCATTGATGTCCAACAATATACCAACAAGACTCTCACCAATGTTTTTTTTTTTTTTTTCAATGTGTATCACATCTAAATTATGGCGTAAGCACAAATTATATAAAAAATGATGATGCTAAATTTGAGGTATAGTTAAAGATAATAGAATAAATTAAATCTTCTTTTGAATTGGAAATATTACCTATAAATATGGAAAATCAAAGAATATTAATCTTTTTTTCATATACGATGACCTTTTATCTTCCTTTTCCCATTTACTTTCTTCCCCCAATCATTTCAACTTCCACACATGCAATTCGAACTTGTTTCCTAATAAGAATTTTCGGAGGATTATCAATTTCTTCTTTCCCATTAAACCACAATTTCTTCTTTTAAAAAGTATGATTCTTTGAAAGAAATTGTGAAAGACCCATATACATATTTTTGTTACTATATTTCAATTTTTGTGAACGTATGTTCAACTCACATACAGGATAAGTATATTCACCTTTCACACAACATCCTGTTAAATTTTCATAAGTAGGAAAATCATTTATGGTCTATATTAAAATAGCTTTTAAGTTGAAGGCGGACTTAGTATATGAATCATAAACTTTTGTTTTCAAGTGTCATAACTCATTCAAATCTTCAATTAGTGGTTGCAAGTATACATCAATATAATTTTCTGTTTTTTTTTTTATTAAATTAATAGTATTAGTATCAAATTTTCTTTTGATATACACTTTTATGATGGTAGATTGTATATAACTAACACCACCAGCCAATAACTATAGGTTGTGCTTAGATTGCTATTAGGATTAAATCTATCCGAAACTAAAACCAATCTCAAATTGCGTGGCTCTGAAACAAAAGATGATCACATCCTATCTATAGTCTTCTAGGCTTCTGAATCAATGGAATGACGAATCTTTCCATCTTGGCTTGTATGGGTAGTTGACATTTTAAGTTGTTAGTCATTTCAGTTGATGTAAACATTCTCCTAAATAGTCGTATGATTGGAAAGTATCGAAGTATTTTGGCATGTACTCCCTTATGAATCTTTTTAGTAACTTTGTTTAGTTTCTATCTAGAAGTGCCACATCTTAGACATTTTTGATGATGCTCCAATTCTTTTCAAAATAAACAACAATCATTGATGCATACATGGATTTTTTGATACCCTAAATCAAATACCTTCAGCAACCTTTTTTATGAGTATAGTGATTCTGATAGAACATTATCTAATGAAAACATATCTCGAATGATGTGAAGAAGTTCATCAAACCCTTTATCCAATAGACCATACTTAGATTTATGTTTATATAAAGCTACAATAGTCGATAATTTAGTGTACTTGAAGCAACTTTCATACAAAGGAGTTTCAATATCTTCCAAATTATCAGTGATGTCTTCGTCTCTTACTTCAATATCAGGTTCAACATTATAATAATTTTCAAGGTTTACGTCCCTATACATTCTAAATGTATTAAAAATGTTTTCGACGTGTGTAAAAGTTTTAAGGGATTCCCTAAGTATGAACCAATTGTTTATTAATGATCTATTCCATGATTAACTAAGTGTTCATACGCCATCTTAGTGTGATGATGCCTCTCATTAAAACATTTTATATAAGGGCAAAAGATGAAGTTAGTATTTATTGAATATTGTTCACGGCCTCAATAATATTTTTAGCTTTCTCTCTCTCTTTCTTTTTATATTCTTTCGACATTCTAACAATTTGAAAGTGATAGAATAAATTGTTAAAAACATTGAAAGTTTAAATCTTATATCCTCATACATGTCCTTATAGATTGAGTTTAGGTATTAACCTTGAAAATTTTAATCACTCTTTATCTATTTGAAAGTATATAACACTAAGTGTATGTTTTATACAACTTATCTACTAGCTAAAAGTACTTTTTTATATCAAAAACTCTATTTGATTTTTTTCGTATCCCTTGATTGACATCCTAATAGGGCTTTTGGGGAATTAAAAGAAATAAAAAATGTCTACTTTGAGAAGCTTAAATTTTGAGTTTCTCCAATTAGATCTTTTTCAACTTTTTTTAAAAGATTAAAATGTCTAATATATCACTATTTTATTTTGTTAATTTCTTTATACATTTATAACCTCATTAGACTTTCTTTATAAATATAAACACATAGCCTCCATTTTCATTCACTTTTTATTTTATAAAAACTTCTGAGAACTCTTATCTAACCAGTAAGTTTTCTATATTTTGTGTTTTTTTTTTTTAATTGATTTTAGCTGATATTGAAATTTTTTTTTTTACTTGTTGTCATGAATATTATATATCATGTTTGTAATATATATATATATTTCATTGACGAAACGTTATTGAAAATCTATTTAGATCAAATAAAATTGAAGATGTAAAACCTTATTAACAAATCTAAACAAACACTTCTCTTTTAAAATTAAAAAATAGAGAAACAAAATAATTTTACATCTATTTTATTGAAAATCTATGTTTTGAAAATATATTTACATCAAATAATTATTGGTTGTTTAATTGATTAATTTTTTATGGTTGATGTTGAAGGAATCACATTTCTATAATGAATATATTACTCCTCTCTCTCATATCCTTTTTCGTAAATTAATAATTTAAAAGTGTTTTAAAAATAATTTAACCAAATAGTCTATAATTTAAAAGAACTTTTTAAATTGACAACCAAATAATCAATAATTTTTTTTCAAAAAATTTTTTTCAAAAAATTTATTTCTAAAAAATCTATTTGGAGAAACTGTACCAAACAAAACCTAAAATAAAAAATATGCAACAATATAGTGTTAAATTACATTAAAATTATTAAACTTTAAATAAAAGGAAAATAATCACATTCACATGGGCATTCACCATATCTACATATATTACAAACATCTTACAGAATTAATTATCATTTTTAATCATACAAACTAGCATATACACATATCTTTTACACAGAAAATATAAAAAAATATCACAACTTTAACCTTTAAAAATTTTTCACAAAACCAACAACAGAAAATTATCCCAATAACAATATTATGTTTATATCAAAAGAATAAAAAATCATAACAATAATAATACATACATGATACCTAACAAATTCATAAAACACAAAATTATAAATTGAAATATTAGAAAACACAAAATCATGAACTTCATATCTTATTGACAAAGAAAATGGTAGAGGAGGAGTAGATCGACGAAGACGATAGTGCCAGACAACAGAAGAGCAGTAGATTGACGAATATGATGGTGTTAGACGGCAATAGCCCTTGGCGGTGGTTGCAAGAAAAGAAATGTTATGGGTGATTTAGCGATCAGACTATTCAGGCCTAAAAAGATCCACAACGCAGACCCAATGCCCCAGAAGCTCAGTAATCCGCCACTCTCCCAGTCCGCCTCTCGGGCAAGGAGCCCGTTCGTGGTCGCTCAAATCTATCCGTCAGTCGCTATCGCTCAGTGTGATCGCTGATCTCATCTGTCAGCCTGTCCACTGGATCTGATCGCTGTTTCCTCCTACTTGGCTGACCGCTGATCATACTTGTTCAGTCTGACCGCTGGCGCTGACCGCTATCCACCAGTCTATCCGACATTCTGTTCGCCATACCTGTTCGTCAGTTGTGTTCATTCGGCCTGATCACTCACTGTGACCGTTGATTCTCCTCACTCAGACTGACCGCTAACCGCTGGCCGTGTCCACTAAGCCTATTCGCTAGATTATCCACTGTAATAGACTGCATATCTGCTCACCGATTTTGTCCGTCTAATATATCCGCCAAAAGGAGCCACCCATCAGACATGTCCACAAGTCCTCCTCGTTAAAAACAATCTGCTTAGACTAATCGTTGATTTCTGAGCATCACCGTGTAGCCGGATCCATCAAAAACTCATCTTCCTACCAGATGAACTTGATATTTTACCTGTTGTAAGATCCATCTCCGCAATGTTCCTCAGAGTCACGAGTCAACAGAAGTCAAAGATGACATGCAGAACACAATGCTGAAACGTGCTATGCACGTCACCTTCACCAAAAGTTGTGATCACGACTTCGGTAGCCTATCATGACTGGTGCAGATCAATCACCCAAAATCCTTCTTGGGCAAACCTCAAAAACGATGGATTCGACCGCATTTAATGCACTGTCAGTCGCATTGATTGAGATACCGGCGCATTAAATGCGATCCATCATTATAACTGTAGCTTACTGTATATCTTTATCTTATTCCATTTTACTGTAGCTCCTCCCCTTTCTCTATAAATAGGGGAGAATTTTCATTGTAAGAAAAAGAGGATCCTGAGTGTCGTAACTCTGTCAAAATAGAGAGAGAGAGTGAATAGTGGACATAGGCATCTTTTTAGGCCGAACCACTCTAAAATCTTCCTGTGTTCTTTCTCCTTGCCTCTGATCTCTTCTTCTCGTTCTTATTGCTTTGTATACATTCTATCGATCATCTGAAATTGTAGCTTGGGCCCGAAAAGAACCTCGTTGACTAAGGAATCAGTTTTTTGACGTTAACATTTTTGGCGCTAGAAGGAGGGGCTCATCTTCAGTTTCATCACCTTTCTACCCTTCAGCTTTCAGAGCTTATTCTTTGTTTGCCATGGTCAGAGGAAGGATTCCCAGGGACTCAATACAGCAAATAACCGCCCCGAAGCTTCAGACCAGCAATAGGCTATATCGACTGGGGGGATATCCAATGCTGGTGCAAAGACGTCTAACATGCCCGTAATGGGGGACGCTCAAGGTATACCCTCTCTTCCTACTCTCCAACCTATGTCCAACACTGCAGAGGGAGATGCAATGCAGGCGTTGCAGCGGCGACAGGAGATGTTTGAGAATACAGTCGCGTAATTTATTGGTGAAGTCAGGACTCTGATTTGGACACAGGCCCAGTCTCCTCCGATTCCTCGAAGGAGGCATGCTGGAGACCCTGATGTGAGCAGGAGAGACGTCAGGGAATCAGGACGAGAGGGGTCAATCCAGTCTTTCAGCATACATTCCAGTGCTAGACTCCCTCGGGCTCGTAATGAACACCGATCGGGGGAAACTAGCCGCAACCACGATCAAATCCCGGCCCGCACAGACAGGACGAGGCCAAGGCCTAATGTTGGAAGACAGGGAGCTAGAGACAATGAATCCTCGAGCAGGAGGGACAGGCATTCCGCCGTCGGGAGAACCGAGACACAGGGAGCATTAGTGGCAAAACTCCTCCAAAGGGTCCGACAGCTTGAAGCACGGCCCGCGACGCAGGAACAAAGGGGCCAGGCTGGGGAGAGGACCCCATTTACTTCAGAAATTGAACTGGAGCCGCTACCATCAAGATTCAAAGTTCTCAATATTCTCCAATACAAAGGGAACTCCGACCCCTATGACCACTTGGACGCCTTTAATATTCAAATGGATCTCCAAACGACGAGTCTGCTCATAAAGTGTCGAGTATTCCCAGCTATGCTCGGAGACATCCCGCAGACATGGTTCAAAAACCTCCCTCCCCACAGCATCAACAATTGGGAGAAATGTCAGCAAAAGTTCCTAAAGCAATACAAAGCATTAAAAAGATGGCTCGCGCCACCCTGCTACCTTGCGACCATTTGCCAACGTCCGGGTGAGTCACTAAAAGATTATATTAACAGGTTCAGGCGTGAGGTAACAAATGTGGAAAACCCCACGGATGAAGGGGTATTATCAAATATCTCGTCGGGTTTAAGGAAAGATGGGAAACTGTACGAGAGTATTTACAAGTCTCCTGTAAAGGATCTGGGAGAATTTTACAAGCGAGCAGAGAAAGAAATCCGATGGGAGGAAGTAACTAATCCTAGGAAGGCTAATTCTCATAAAGGCGAAGATGGTAGTTCCAGTCATGGAAAGAAAAGGAGTAATGGAGGAAATAATCCTGGGAGACGAAGAGAGAGCCATCTGGTTACTAAGAAGGCTAGAGATTGACGAGGACCAAGGAGTAGCCAGAGGCAAGAACGATCTCGTTTTCAAGGCCGTTACAATAAGTACAATGCCCTGTCAGATACCCAAGACCGGATCTACGCAACTGAGAAGAGTAGAGAGAACTTCAGGCGGCCTGCCCCCATTCAGGCTCCCGAGGGGTGAAGAGACAGGAACAAATTTTGTGCCTACCATAATGAGATAGGGCACAATACCTCGGATTGTTGGGCACTCAAAGACGCCATTAAAGAAATGATCAGAAATGGTCGACTGAGGGATTATGTTGTCAGACCCCCAAAGCGACCATCCCAGCAGCAACGCCCCTACCAGCGTTCATAGGACCTGCCTGTCCAAATCCAGCCGAAACCCAACGCCACTCTAGGGCCTTCTATCAGAACTATCCATACCATCCATGGAGGTCATTCGGAAGTGGGAGAATCCAATAGGTCCCAGGAACGCTTTGTGAGTGAAGTAAGACGTGCTCAGCCCACCGGGCAGAAAGAATCGAGGGGCCTTGCTAAGAAAGCTAAAAGAGTATCAGAGGATATCGTGTTCACGAACGAATATGCCTGAGGCGTTCGTCTCCCCCATAACGATGCCTTAGTGATCAGAGCGCGTATTGGTAACTTGATGGTCAAGAGGATCATGATTGACACTGAAAGCTTAGTAAACATGATGTACAAGGATTGCTATGATCAGATGGGAATTGGTGACGATCAGCTCAAACTATCCCCTGAACCCTTTTATGGATTCACTGGAGATTCGATCATCCCGGTCGGACAGATTAAATTGCCCCTAACCCTCGGTGATGCCACCCACCAGTCTACGGTACTAGCAAACTTCCTCATTGTTGACGCTCCCTCCGTGTATAATGTGGTAATGGAAAGACCTGCTATGAATGATCTTGATATGGTTGTCTCCACCAAGGCCCTTACAATGAAGTTCCCGACTCCCGACGCAGTAGAATGTGTGCAGGGCGAGCAATCCCTGGCCCATCATTGTTACGTGGATGCAATCAAAAGAGGAGTTCAAGGAAAGAAGGCAGATGTGATCCCAGAACGAGAGTTACAGATGATCGCCTCATCAAGAATCAGTCACGACTTGGACCCCAGAGATTTCGACGCATGTCAGAGCATCGGCCCAGTGGAGGAGCTTGAGCACATCCAGGTCAGTAAAGTAGATACGGCAAGATGTCTCAAACTGGGCAGGAGCTTAACCCCGGAAGTGAAAGCCCAATTAACAAACTGCCTCAAGAAAAATGCAGATGTGTTTGCCTGGAATCACGAGGACATGGTGGGGATTGATCCGAGCACGATGACCAACAAGCTGAATGTCAATCCCCACCATCGGTCCGTCTGCCAAAAAAGGAGGCAAATGAATCAGGAACGCAACGAAGCTCTGAAAGAGGAAGTGGACAAGCTCTTGGCCAACAAGTTCATCCGAGAAGTCCAATACCCAGCCTGGGTAACTAATCCCGTATTAGTGAAAAAGAAGAACGGGAAATGGAGGACATGCATAGACTTCACGGATCTGAACAAGGCTTGCCCGAAAGATAGCTTCCCTCTGCCTAGAATCGATCAGCTAGTGGATGCGACAGCAGGGCATGAACTCCTTAGCTTCATGGACGCCTACTCCGGTTACAATCAAATTCCTATGGACCCTAAAGACGAAGAGTGCACATCGTTCACAACTGACCAGGGATTGTATTGCTACAAGGTAATGCCTTTCGGTCTTAAAAATACAGGGGCTACATATCAGAGGTTGGTGAACAAAATGTTTGAAGAACTGATTGGGAAAACCATGGAAGTATACGTGGACGACACGCTTGTCAAATCAAAGTAGGCCGCAGACCATGTCCGTGATCTAGAAAGAATGTTTCAGATCCTGAGGAGATATCAGATGAAGTTAAACCCGCTCAAATGCGCCTTCGGGGTCTCCTCAGGTAAATTTCTAGGTTTTACTGTGAATAACAGGGGAATAGAAGCCAACCCAGAAAAAATACAGGCTCTGTTAGATATGAGGTCGTCGACTAGCTTAAAGGAGATCCAAAGTCTGAATGGTCAGATAGCAACTTTGAGCAGATTCGTGTCTAAGGCCTCCGACAAGTGTGCACCTTTCTTTAAAGTGCTGAAAAAGGCCAAGAACTTCAAGTGGACAGAAGAGTGTGAGGCCGCGTTCTTGCAGCTGAAGGAATATCTGGGACGTGCCCCCGCTACTGACCAAGCCAAAAGAAGGAGAAACACTAACAGTCTACTTAGGGGTATCCCAATACGCCCTGAGCGCGACCTTGACAAGGCAGGAAGGAAATGGAGCACAGGTCACGGTCTATTATGTCCGTAAGAAGTTGGTAATGGCGTCCCAATGAAGCTGCTCGCTTACTGCTTGGTGATGGCGTCCAGGAAGCTGCGCCCCTACTTCCAAGCACATAAGATTGAAGTTCTGACGAGGTATTCGCTAAAACAAATCCTCCAGAAATCAGATACCTCCGACCGGCTCATCAAGTGGGCCATTGAAATTGCTCAATTCGACATTGAATTCAAGCCAAGACCGGCGATCAAAGGGCAAGCACTGGCAGATTTCATTGTTGAATTTACCGAACCTGTGGACGACCAGGCTGAAGCCTCTGAAGGTCCGTATTGGGAGCTTTTTGTGGATGGATCCTCCTGTGAGAGGAGCACAGGGGCCGAAATTTTGTTAATCAACCCAGATGGGGGTAAGTTTCTCTGTGCCCTTATGTTTGGTTTCACAGCGACTAACAATGAGGAGGAGTATGAAGCACTGTTAGCAGGGCTCCACCTGGCCAGGAAGATGCAAGTAGAACGACTCAGAATATTCAGTGACTCGCAACTGATGGTCTACCAAATAAAAGGCAAATACCAAGCCAGGGGATCGAAAATGGCAGTCTATTTGAAGAAGGTTCGAGAGCTATTGGGGGCTTTCGAGACATTCGAGTTAAACCAGATTCCGCACGCCCAGAACTCCCATGCAGATGCACTGGCTCGCCTGGCAACCGCCCAAAATTCAAAATGTGCTGAAAATATACCCGTGGAGTTTTTGCCTAAGCCTAGTACGGAGTCCGGCATGGAAGTGATGATCTTAACAGTAGCGGCAGATTCATGGATGAGCCAGTTGGTCAATTACCTGCAGGAAGGAAGGCTGCCGGAAGATAAGATGGAGGCGCGCTATTTGCGCATAAAGGCAACAAGGTACTATATCTATGGCGATATCTTTTACAAAAAAAAAGCCTCTCTGCCCTCCTGCTCAGGTGTATTGACGAGCCGGAATGCACCGCGTTGATGAGGGACATTCATGAAGGGCATTGCGGTAACCATGCTGGGGGACTCTTCCTAGCCCAAAAGGCGCTCAGACAGGGATTCTACTGCCCGACCATGAAGAAAGACTCCATTGACTTGGTAAGGAAATGTGATAAGTGTCAGAGATTTTTCAGGGTTCCCAGAGCACTGCCAGCCTATCTTCGACAGATGATCAGTCCGTGACCCTTCACCATCTGGGGCATGGACCTAGTCGGGCCTCTCCCAGTAGGTCGAGCAAGGTGTAAATACGTCGTCGTGGCCGTTGACTACTTCACAAAATGGGCAGAAGCAAAAGAACTGGCTGAGATCTCCACGACGAAAATTGAAAAGTTCGTGTGGGACAACATAATTTACCGGTTTGGCGTTCCTCAACAACTTGTGACGGACAACGGGACTCAGTTCACGAGCGAGCAATTCTAGGAATTCTGTAACAACCTCGGCATCGTCAAAAGCTTCTCAACAATAGACCATCCTCAGGCTAACGGTTAGGTAGAGGCGATCAACAAAATCATTAAGCAAATCCTGAAGACTAAACTTGAGGCTAGAAAGGGAGTATGGGTGGATGAATTACAGAAGGTGTTATGGGCTTACCGCACTACTACTTGCAGCACCACAGGGGAGACTTCTTTCTCAATGGTCTATGGGCCTGAAGCCATGATCTCTGCAGAATTTGAAGTCTTCAGTCACCGAAGGGCCAATTTCAACTCTGAAGATAACAACCAGCTTTTGGCCATTCACTCAGACTTGCTCGAGGAGTCTAGGGAAGCTACCCATCTCAGGGCAACCGTCTACCAGCAGAGGATAGCCAAACACTACAACAAGAGAGTTCGAGTGCGCCAATTCAAACCAGGCAACCTTGTACTGCGAGAGGTCCTGTCTGGCACCTGTAAAGCTAACGAAGGAGTATTGGGACCTAATTGGGAAGGGCCTTACACGATCCATGAAAGCCTGAAGAATGAGAGCCTATCACCTAGCAGACATGAGCGGGGTAATGCTACCAAAGGCGTGGAACGCCATTCACCTGAGGCCTTATTATACATGACTGTTGTATTTTTGTTACTTCTTTGTTGTCCATGTAAAACGAGTTATGTACAAACATAATGAGAATCATTTATCAATTATTATAAATCATCGCTGACATCAAAAACGCTCGTGTGTGTTCTTATATGTAAGGTACACTACCACAAAAGATAAAGCTCCAGCATTCGATTACCCTACAAGGCAAGAGAGGCTAAAGCGGCCACGAGCCTGCGTGTCTAATCATCGCTTATTGAACTAGCCTCCCCCTCCACACGTTCGTGCACGAACAAGGATAAAAGGCTTGATCGACATGACATTCAGCCTAACTCTTGCTGTAAATGCTCAGGTTTAACCTTGTGAGCGCAGCTGAAGAGGTTCATTCCATTATGCCGTAAATGCTCAGGCTTTGACCTTGTGAGCGTAGCCGAGGTCCCAACCTCCACAACTCTCACTGTAAATGCTCAGGTTTAACCTTGTGAGCGCAGCTAGAGAGGTTCATTCCATTACGCTGTAAATGCTCAGACTTTGACCTTGTGAGCGCAGCCGAGGTCCCAACCTCCACAACTCTCGCTGTAAATACTCAGGTTTAACCTTGTGAGCACAGCTGGAGAGGTTCATTCTATTACGCTGTAGATGCTCAGGTTCCGACCTTGTGAGCGCAGCTTGAAAGATCCGACAGGTTGAATAGCTCGGGTATCGACCCTATAAGCGCAATCCACTGTAGATGCTCAAGTTTAACCTTGTGAGCGTAGTCGGTTGTATATGCTCGGGCCCCTACCCTTCAAGCACAACCCCTTATCAACTCCAGTAGCGGTCAGAAAAGTAGGCAAACAGCACCGCATGCTCTCCACCTGATTTCTTCTTTTTTCTTTTTTTTTCTTCAATGCATTTCTAATTATCTATATCTCTTTATATTGTGTACACATATATGTGCATTGAATATGTCGCGACCACATAATAGCGCAGGACAAGTCTACTTATTTGTCAATCAATTAATTTCTGCAAGAAAGCCAATCGACCTATTATTCCTAATCTAGTGAGATCTGCTCCACGACGGGGGTTATTTTATTTATCCCCCTTCTGGAGTTCCTTCCCTCTCCTTATAACTCAATTCATGTTAGGGGTCGCCTACTGGAAAGCCTCAGAGAGAATTCGCAATCTAAGGAATTATTTCCCTTGCTTCGTCTCTCCTAAAGTATCTACGTGGGCGATCAGCCCCCTTATCATTTCTAGTTGTTATTCACGTCACAAGAGGTACCTGTTCTCAAACCATTTTGATTAAATCTACGAGACTCAGCAAGCAGTATAGCCAATCAACGGGGATACCACAAGGATAATAATAAGTGGACAAATGTGAAACACCATAAAATTAAACGAAAATAATAGCTACAACACCGATGTTCAAAGATAAGCCCTATCGGCAGCAAAAGTAAATACTAAATGCATCTATCCTAAGGGGCCTTGGAGGAGCTGGCAGGAGTATCCTTAGGGTTCTTGGAAGAGCTGGCAGGAGTATGTTTGGGTCTTTTTTGCTGGAAGTTCCTGGCGGAGATGAACCTTGCCCCCCGCTCGGCATCGACTTCTGGGGACTTGGAGGAGGACCACCCTGGATCGGTAGGGTACCGGCTTGAATGGACGAAGTCTCAGAACTCTCTTTCGGGGCCGCCAGGATTATCTTCTTCTGGGTGGACTGGGCGGCCTTTATCTAGGCGTCCCTGGCAGTGCGAGCCACATACTTCTTTACCTCCTCCACCACTTCCTCCACGAAGAAGGAAAAATCCAATTCAGGGTGATGCAACCATAAAGTGTACAGGAACTTGCTGCTCGTCTTCTCAGTCGCTTCTTTGCAAGCCTAAAAGGCCCGAACTTTCGATTGACGAAATATCTCCCTTACTTGAGCAAGTTTGTCCCTCACAATGGTCAGGTCCTTTAACGTCGACTTGGCGTTCTTCTCGGCGTCATCGTCTCGTTTCTTCTGAAGGATGACCTCGTGAGTGACCCTATCTACATTATCAGTGGCTTCCTTGAGCGAGGAGGAAGCAAGTAGCCGAAGCTTCTTCTCAATCTCCGCAGACTTCTCCACATCCTTAAGTTTCTGCTCGAGCTCATGGATAGTCCTCTCGACAGCAACAGACCCCTCTTTAAGCTTTTTATTCTCCACCTTCAACTTCCTGTTTGTTTCCTCAAGAGAAGCCTTTTCTCCTGCCAAGTCGGGAAAGTCCCAATGCATCTTCATCATAGCCAGCGAAGCCTGAGAAGAGAATATATTAGCAATATGTATGAACAGGGGGTATAATTATGAAATATGGGACAGAGTTTACCAGCATGTTACAGCGAGCGGCACAGTCAATCAGTTGGCCACCGCGAATATGCTTCTGATAGACATCCGGCTTGTGGGGTCCCAGTAATCCTGGCAACCGGTCCAACAAGTCATTAAAATGTTCCTCTGCGTTAGCCTCCAGGGCTTGTTCTCCACCAACTCCTCCTGCCATGGGCACCTTATCTTTGGATCTCAGGCGCTTAACAATGGCTCTATAGCCTCCTTCCCCTAATCTTCGGCCCCTGAGGGCCTGGCTGACCCTTCCCCAGGAATTGAGATCCCCTTACTGGCCGTGCCTTTCGGTGGGGGCATCTGCTTCACGATCTTCTTCCCCATGCTTTTATACTTCATGATCGGCTTCTTGGCGGACAGAGCAACCACTGTGCCTGACGGATCTACCTCCTGCGCCGAAGGCTCTTTTGAACCTGTTATCTCCACCTTAGGCTCCCCTGTCTCGGCTGCTGGTGAGGACGGGGGGGAGAGCATGTCAAGGTTCACCATCGTTCTGGGTTTCTTTGGAGCGGGGGCAGAGGTACCTTCACCAGGTCCTGCAAAGACAAATTGAACTTCCCGACCCTTTCGTACTCCAACGTCCAGAGCCAATTTCAGAGGCTTAGTTTCAGCTCCAAGTGCGAGCCCGTACTTCCCCAGAAGAGAATTGGCTGGGAAACAATCGTCCTCAGGGTCTTTCACCTCGGAAAACCTCTTAAGTGTTTTTGTCTCCTCGTCTGAGAGATTAACCAACCCTTTGATGAAAGCTGCATACAAGAGGAGAAAATATCAGTAATAATAGGACATCATATGTGTATACGCTCCAGCAGCGAGCAGAGATATGCTCACCAGGTTTGTTGTTAAAGTCAAAATTGATAAGTTTCAGCAAAGACAGACAAGACGCAAAGAACCAACGGGATTTATAATCCCCTACATTTGATTTGTCAACCTTCTGTGGTAAAAGCGCCTTGTAGGACGAATTACGAGCGGTTATATAATAGATACCATCCCGTTTTGTGGCTTGGGGGCTGGTAGTAGATTTAAAAATAAGAGGCTCTGGATAATGTTTGAGGTTGGTGGCGGAAGGCTGTTTTTGAGGAAAATGTAGGCCAGAGTAATTATTTGGGCGTAAGAGTTTTGTGTAAGCTGGAAGGGAGCTATTTTTAAGTCGTTCAGCAGGTTGATCAAGTCTATAGGAACTGGGAACCTAAACCCCGAGTTCACGTGTTGACGGCTGATCACTATGAACCCTTCAGAAGGATCAACCGTGTGGTCACGATGAGCGGGAACCATGATACGGCATCCGGAAGGAAAATGGAATGCCTCGGCTATGGTCTTGAGCTCCTCAAGGGTGATCTGACAGTCATATTGGTAGAATGTCTGATTGGCAAAAGTTTCCTCTCGCTCAGAGCAACTCGGCGCATCCCCGCCGCCTAGGGTGGTCTCGCTCGAAAAATCCCCGTCTTGATGAGAAGAGACCTCCTCAGAGCCTTCGTCACTAGACATGACTCGGCGATATCAGTGTCCATGACTTGACATCTATAAAAGAAACAGCCAATTAGGCCGTTGACAGCCAACCAGACTCGAGAACAAGGAAAAGCCTAAGTCCACTACGCCTAAGCATCAAGTTATGCGCTTAGGAAGTCACAAAGGAGAAAGCAGATGTAAGTATTTCACACATATTCCAGGTCCTACCAGACCAGAGGTCTTTCGGGGACACCCTGCCCCCATCAGTCCAAACTCTCAAAGTAAACGGGTACCATGTGAGAAATAAAAGATAATGACAACGAATATAATACGAAAGAGAAAGAGGAAGCTTCACCTTGAATGCGATGGTGACCGACAACTTCGGACGAGGATCATTGAACAAGAGATTAAAACCCGAAGTAGAGAAGGGGAGCGATGAAGGAGTTTGTGATTTGTAAAAATGCCAAAGGAAGAAGAAAGTGAAGCGTCGCCCTCCTTTTAAAATAGTTAAGCCCCAGCCATCAAATCAAGACAGCTGTGTAACTGCCCCCAATCTAACGATATGACGTGATTCCCGGGATTTTGTTATCATACAGTATGTCAGTTGAGAGACGTGCATTAAATACATACGGCGCATGAAGTGGCCTATAACCGTTGCCTAGAGAAGCTCTACGTGGCCTATCAATAAAGCGGAATTTAAAAAGGTATCGTAACTGTCCTTGCTTGGAACTGTTCCCGTCTAGTCTGCTTGCCCTGGAATCTGTAGCTCCTGGTCCTCTCCAAAGCACCAAGAGCTATGAGGCTTAATGTTATGGGTGATTTAGCGATTAGACTATTCGGGTCCAAAAAGATCCACAGCGCAGGCCCAATGGGCCAGAAGCTCAGTAATCCGCCACTCTCCTAGTTCGCCTCCCGCACAAGGAGCGCGTTCATGGTCGCTCAAATCTATCCGTTGATCGCTATCGCTCAGTGTGACCTCTGATCCCATCTGTCAGCCTGTCCGCTGGATCTGATCGCTGTTTTCACCTATTCGGCTGACCGTTGATCATACTTGTTCAGTCTGGCCGCTGGCACTGACCGCTATCCACCAGTCTATCCGACATTCTGTTCGCCATACCTGTTCGTCAATTGTGTTCGTTCGGCCTGATCACTCACTGTGACCATTGATTCTCGTCGCTCAGACTGACCGTTGACCGCTGGCCGTGTCCGCTAAGCCTATTCGCCAGATTATCCACTGTAATAGACTGCCTGTCTGCTTGTTGATTCTGTCCGTCTAATATATCCGCCAAGAGGAGCCACCCATCAGACATGTCTACAAGTCCTCCTCGTTCAAAACGATCCGCTTAGACTGATCGTTGATTTCTAAGCATCACTGTGTAGTTGGATCCATCAGAAACTCATCTTCCTGCCAGATGAACTTAGTATTTTACCTGCTGTAAGATCCATCTCCGCCATGTTCCTCAGAGTCACGAGTCAACAGAAGTCAAAGATGTCATGCAAAACACAGTGCTGAAACGTGCTATGCACGTCACCTTCGCCAGAAGCTGTGATCACGACTTCGGTAGCCTATCATGATTGGTGCAGATCAATCACCCAAAATCCTTCTTGGGTAGACCTCAGAAATGATGGATTCGCCCGCATTAAATGTATTTTCAGTCGCATTTAATGCACCGTCAGCCGCATTGATTGAGATACCGGCGTATTAAATGTGATCCATCATTATAACTGTAGCTTACTGTATATCTTTGTCTTATTCCATTTTACTGTAGCTCCTCCCCTTTCTCTATAAATAGGGGAGGATTTTCATTGTAAGAAAAAGAGGATTCTGAGTGTTGTAACTCTGCCAAAATAGAGAGAGAGAGTGAACAGTGGACGTAGGCATCTTTTTAGGCCGAACCACTCTAAAATCTTCCTGTGTTCTTTCTCCTTGCCTCTGATCTCTTCTTCTCGTTTTTATTGCTTTGTATACATTCTATCGATCATCTGAAACTGCAGCTTGGGCCCGAAAACAACCTCGTTGACTAAGGAATCAGTTTTCCGACATTAATAAGAAAAGAAGTGAAAAAATGAGAAGAAAAAAAAAACAAAAAAAGTGACAGTCGGACTATTACACTAATAATTGCGCTACCGAAATAAGTCCAGCTGTTACATGGATGGAAGAAGAAGAAAAAGAAGAAAGGAGAAGAAGAAGAATAAGGGGAGAAAAGACTCACTAGTGGCAGGTCGACAACAACGATTGACGATGGCGAACAGCACGGCTACTGGAGCCGCGAATGACCGGTTAAATGAGGGGTTGACTAGGGTTTAAGAGAGAGATGATATGAGAGATAAAGATAGAGAAAGAAAATGATGAAATGAGGGGGGGATGGTAAGGTATATGTCTAGATTATCTATACCATGCCGTTCATACGCCCAGTATGGATAATCAATTATTTTATTTAAAAAAATGCATTATCTATACTAGGCCATAATGGGCACGATATGGATGCTCGATTATTATCCATCACGTGCTCATTGAGGCCCGATATGGATACTTAAATGAATATTTTAAAACTAAAAAACTTGATTATACATATTAGGCCATTAATGGCCTAATATGGATAATTAAATTTAAATTTTTTAAAAATAAAATAAATATTATTTATATCGGACTATTAATGCTCGATATGGATAATTGACTTATAATTTTTTTTAATAATGAAAAAGTTTTATTCATACCGGGCTTTTGATGCCTAGTATGGATAATTCAATATAATTTGTTTTAATTGAGAAATGGTATCTATATGGGGCCTTTAGTGCTCAGTATGGATAGTCTGTTTTATTGTAATGAGTATACGAAATTAGCTCGACAAGAGCTTCAGAAGTCAAAACTAAAACCACACACACACTCACACATATATATATGTATATATGTATATATATAAGTTATTATTAATGTCCCTCTTGACGTTTGAGACAACATCAAAATATCTCCTGCTGTTACATTGATATCAAAATATCTCCCGTTGTTACATTGATTTTAATAAAGTGGTGTTCTGATATCATCAAACCTTTAAAAGATAAATTGAACCTTCACTTTTTAAATTAAGCAACGAAAGAACATTTTGTTCATGATCTACAATTACCTTCATGTCCTTACATTGAATATAATATTATTTTAATAATTTTCATGGTTTTCTATAGTCACCTTCATGCCCTTATATTGAAAACAGCCTTACTAATAAATTTGTTCAATGACGCATTTGCCCGTTAAGTGAAACGGTTAAACATTTTTTCCAGCGACAGCTGCAGTAACGTCTCTTTTGCGTGAGGGGGTACTGCTTTGTTGATGTGATCAGGAAACATGAAGAGTGCTAGCAAAGTCACGGGAGTAAAGAAAACGAAACACACAATGACCTAGCGGTGCTTCTCATATGCTGTCTTGTACTTTGCAGTCAATGGTTGTGTTCTATGTTGAACAACTCGCTTGGTGCAAAGCCCTCTTCATTTTTCATTTCTCGTAATGAAGGTGGCATCATCATCTCAACTTTCAATCAACATCACAACAACATTAACAAAGATAAAAGGGAAGTTGAAAATTTTGAAGTACATATAAAAAGTAGAAACTGAATATGATGAAGATATTACCTTAAAGATTAACAACTCTTGCTGCATTTCTAACTCTGCACCAGACATATCTGAAGACACACGTCGATATTTTGCAGCTTAATGAAGTGTGTTGTTCTTTTCTTTATATACAAATGGCTAACGGATCCTCATTGAGGCCTATCTCATCTATTAGACCGAGTATTTTGACTCGACGGTGCAGAACCGCAACATGGAATATGCTTCGAAGACTAAACCAGGATAAGAATGAAGGAGCACGGCTAAAAATTCGAAGTCAACAGCTTTTGCTGCCTAAAGGTTAGGTTTCTGATATTTGGAGACTGTTGGGCCAGTCTGTGTTCTGGGTCGGGTTGGTTGTCTTAGCTTGAAGTTGTTGGATCGTAAATCCTTGAGCCGAACTACTTGGGCCAAAGGGTTGAACCCTTGTAGTTCCTTAATTTTCCATGGGCTGAGCCTAATCATTACCCAATATACTAAAAGACAAATTTTTATCACTGCACTCATCGAGTGTGTCAGATACCCGATTACACTATATAATGTATCATATATAAATATATACATATATACACATATATATATATTTTATTTTTTAAAATTTTTTTAATTAAACTTAATCTCTACAGTTTATTTTTAAGATAAAAAAACAAAAAAAAGAAGTGAGATGGAAATGGAATGAAAACGTGGAATTGGAAGGGGTGGAGAAGGTGAATTCATTGTTGGACGATTTTGTCCCAAAATGGTTTTGGGGCCAGTATTGAAAATTAAAGAAATGAAGGGTAGCTCAATAATTATGATGTTAGCCTGAAAAAATCTAGGAGCCCCAAAGTGGAGGGATTATGTTTGTTGTGGAGTAGAAAGTGCAAAAGGAGGCTCTCGAGAGGAAGAGAATGGCTTCTTCAGTAGCCACGACCTTACTCAGCTTGAGTTGTCGTCAACAACCTAAGTTCCCAACCAAACTCGTTCCTTTCTTCTACAAACCCAAATTTACCAACTTATCATTCAAAACGCTGTCGTTTCCCAAACCTATACGCCGCTTCTCCGTGGCCGCTGCTGCTGCTTCTCCCACCTCCACTGACGTCACCACCAAAATTCCGGCCGATAAGAGAATTCCGGCCACCATAATCACCGGATTCTTGGGTTCCGGAAAGGTAATATAATGGCATAGTCTATGTCCTTCTGTTTTATTTTCTTTTTTTTTTTTGAAACACTGTCACCTCACGGATCAGATTAATTTAGAGCGCAGTCCTGATGATTACACATGAGGAGTGTTCAATCGCTTCTGCTAACGGGTGGTGTGTGTTTGTGTATTTGTTGTTTTGATGATAACGACATGTGTCTTGGTGGTGGTGGTGGTGGCAGACGACGTTACTGAACCACATATTGACTGCACATCATGGGAAGCGCATTGCTGTGATTGAGAATGAGTATGGTGAAGTTGACATTGATGGTTCTCTAGTTGCTGCCAAAACTAGTGGAGCTGAGGATATTATTATGCTTAACAATGGTTGTTTGTGCTGTACTGTGAGGGGTGATCTTGTCAGGATGGTTTCTGAGTTAGTTGCTAAAAAGAAAGGCAAATTTGACCATATTGTTATCGAAACTACAGGTTCACTACACTTTCTTTAATTGACCCTTTTTTTCGTTTATTATTCGAAAATTTCAAGTTTTGGATACTATAGTTGTGTCATCTTCTTTCAGGTCTGATAGTAACTAACAATTTCTATAACTATTTTTAGGATTGGCCAATCCGGCTCCAATCATTCAGACATTTTACGCGGAGGATAGTATTTTTAATGATGTAAAGCTGGATGGTGTTGTCACTTTGGTTGATGCTAAACATGCTAGCCTTCATTTGGATGAGGTTAAACCTAAAGGAGTTGTCAATGAGGCAGTCGAGCAAATTGCTTATGCTGACCGTATTATAGTGAATAAGGTATCCCACAGCCATTTGTAATATTACAATGTCTTCCTTTTGTCTTTGTGTTTGTGATGTTGCTTCTTGCAATCAAAACATCAATAATTTACTTATTTATGCTGTTATCAGATTGATCTTGTCAATGAGCCACAATTGGCTTCTTTGGTGGAGCGGATAAAGGTCAGTATCCTGCTTGGCTCTTCTGTATTTTTTTTATTGACGATTGACGTTAACATGGTCTGTTTGGGTGCAGAACATCAATAATATGGCCTCTTTGAAGCGAACTGAGTTTGGAAAAGTTGACCTCGATTATGTTCTTGGAATTGGAGGCTTTGATCTGGAGAGGTTGTATTTTATCTCTGATTTTATTTTATTTTATTTTATTTGTTTTATGTAGGTCCACATTTAACGATTTAACATTTATATTTCTACATAGAGATCACTTGATCTTTTATCTGAACTGCCATTTTTGTATGATTCCTTCAATTCCATTACTTATATTTAAATGTATCATTGCAAATATGAGTAATACTATATATCTCAAAATTTATCCAAATTTTATAATTCCAAATAATGTGGTTAGTGAAAATGATCTTATTACAGTTACTTATCACCTACCACATTATTGATAATGAGAAATCTGTAATAAAGATTTTGATGTGGTAATTACTGCTGCCTACCAAGCTTCTATTTTGTGCTTACAATGCCCTTTCATGTCTTATGTTGTTGATTTATGCTTTGCACATTGACACCATTCTGTTTTCAACCTAGGTCATTTGTGTTGAGGTTGCTGACAATTGTTTTTGTTTTTTATTCCTATTTTTCCCTTTCTGATCTAGATTATCAAGTAATTTTAAACCGTTCATCCTGTTTTGTATTTTCTCTAATTTCTTCCTTTCTTCAAAATGAAAATTTAGAGGGATTCCAGTAGGCAATTCTTGGATAGATACTGTAGTATTCGAATGTTGAAGGGGAAATCCTGGTTGCTAGCACATATGCACATTAATAGACGCTGTAGGAATTTGTGTGCTGATTTTACTGGTGTAAATTGCTTTTGGACGGAAAGTGAATTAGTTTGCTTAATCTTATGAAACAAGGGGATAAGCTTTGTTGCAAAGATCAGCATTTGTGTCTCATTAAGAATGATACTTTGGCTACCAAGAGTTGATCAGATTGAATATCACATGTGATGATATTATATATGGCACTCTTACCATAGGCTTCTGCTGTAACTGTGCATGGACACTTGAAATATTTCTGTGAATTATAGCCAAATTCATTTTCTAATTGTTAAAAAGCAGTGGCCTTATGACTTAAAACTGCAACTACATATATCTACCAAACCTGTGTAAGTCAGGCTCGTTCTGGGGTATGAAATTGCAGTCAAGGTTAGATATTGATAGAGAATTGATTAGGAAATAATCTTAAATTTTATTGTTTTGTTATACTTTGGTTTTACTATTCTTTTAGAGGTTAATTAACACGGAAATTTGTTTTCTATGTGTTTAAGGGTGTGGTTTTGGTCTTTTTAAACTGAGGTCTACATTTTATCTGTGAACTAAATTGAGTTTTGATATCCCCTCATTATTTTCTCCCCTTTGTTTTTGGTCAAAATTTCCCTACATTCATCCATAATTTCACCATTTCCTCTAATTTTTTCTTCTCTAAACTCCAGTTCTCCATTTTGTAGTAGGAAATGCAAGTACATTATGATACCAATTGAGAAGGACGATGTGTCTGTGCTAAAACAAAGAGAAAAAAAGAAGCAAGAATCAAAATGGAAAAAGGATAAAAGTTGAATGAACAAAGCAACTTGCCAAAAAGAAAAGCAAGATCAAGCTTTCCTCTAGTAATTTAAGCAACATAGCTTTATGAGTAAATAGACTTATTCTTAATATGATGCTCAAAACCTTTTCTTTGGGACAAATTTCATTCATTTATTCTCTCCTTTGAGTAAATGCAAGCAGACCTAAATTGTTTTAAATTCGTTAGAAACTTTTCTTTAAATTATGAAGCTTGTTAGAAATCTCTCTTAGTAAATCTTCAATTTTTTTCCTGAAACCTCCTCCCTTGGAGATGATTTCTAAAGAAAATAGAAATCAGATAGATCTGCTTGAATTTAATTAAATGTCTTTAAAATCCTCTGAAATTTACCCTTTTTTCTGTTAAGAGTTTGTTCTTTAACTTTTACATGAATAGATGTTTATTGTTTTCTAGAAATGCCAGGATGCCACTTGCCATTATTTTCCTTGCCTGTCCTTTGCCTATCTGTTGTTGATAATATTGTGGCCTAACATTTGCTAGTGCTTGCCAGGATTGAAAGTACTGTCAATGCCGAAGCTGAGAAAGAAGACAATGCTGTTAGTGACCACCATGATCATGATCATGATCATCATCATGATCATCATGGACATGAACATGGCCACAAGCATGGTAATTTTATTTAAATGCAATTAAGGAAGTTCATGTATCTACAAGTTTCATACATATGCCATCTATGCCAGTCATATTATATATGTTGTTGGTATGTGCCAGACTGCTAGGTGGATTGCTGACTGTCAAATTAAACTTCGTATTTGAAAATAAAATGGTTTTGGTCCTTTAATTGCTTCCCTGTTAGAATTTATTGTGTTTACGTATCCTTGTATAATTTTCTCCCTGTCAACAGCTTTTTGACTGTCAAATTAAAACTTCATGGTCCAAAATCTAATAGTTTCTGTGCTTTGGTTGCTTGGTTTAAGAGTAATCGTTTAATAATTTTCTCTCTATCAAACTGCTCTATATCTAGTTCTATTGTCCCTTTTCATTAGCTGATCTTGCTGCCTCCAGTGTCATTTTTATTGCATGAGATTAGTTTATGTGTTATTTTTGGTGGAGCCAAGTAATTTTAATTTATTTAGTCTGTTTCTCCTACTTAAAAGTTCAATTTCGAATTTTTGAATTGCTTTGACCTCTTCCCAACCTTTTCCGCTTCAATCTTTTGTGGATATACTGCAGTGAGTATTCTTGACTTAAAAATCCTTGCTGGTGCTGTTATGCAGGAGAACATGATGGTCACCATTCACATGATCACTCTCATGATCCTGGTGTCTCTTCTGTCAGCATAGTTTGTGAAGGGAGCTTAGATCTAGAGAAGGTTCAACTCTACAATTAGAAAACTGCGGATTGATACATGTCTTCATCATTATTGGAAGACTTTTCTTCCCAACTTTTGAATAGTTTATTTTATTTATAATATCAGGAATTGATAACAAAGTTGACCAATGATCACTAATAATTTGCAGGCTAACATGTGGCTGGGTACGTTGCTGTTGGAGCGTAGTGATGACATATATCGAATGAAAGGTCTATTATCTGTTGAGGGTATGAATGAGCGATTTGTGTTCCAGGTAAGCTTGAGAGTTGCTGAACTAAGACTAGTTGTGCTTAACCTGTTATTTATTATTGATTCTTAGGGAATATATATATATTGGGTTTGATTCCTTGAACAAAAATGAGCAGAACACTCAACCCAGTAAAGATGTTGGTCAACTTTCTATGTTGGTTTGAGTTTATCAGCATTGTCAAATTAGCCTCTCTTTCACTTGGCAATTTGTGAAGCTATGAATCCAGCACCTATTGTTGGATATCTGAAGTCATGTTTCCTCAAAACATTAATTTGTAGTCCAGTACCGTTGAGCCTGTTTCTTTGGTTTCGCAGGGTGTTCATGACATATTCCAAGGTTCTCCGGATCGGTTATGGGGCCCAGGTGAATCAAGAATGAACAAGATTGTGTTCATTGGAAAGAACTTGGATGCACAGGAATTAGAAAAGGGCTTCAAAGCATGTTTGCTTTGATAGCTTAGTCATTTTGTTTGTTCTGACTCTAATCAAATTTGGATCTTCCTTGCATCAAATGAATAGACTGAGTGGAAATTACTATAGAAGTTATTTGTTTTGAGGCGTTTCTCCTTATAATACATATTTTTCTCTGGACATTTCTTTTCTAATTATATATCTTGGGAACTTGAGTCTTAAAAAAATTTGAAAACACTTAAATATGATATTTTTATGATTAAACAATTATATGAAAATTTAATATTATACTAAAAAACCATTAAAAAAATATTAAAGTTAACTACTGATTAGAAAATAATAAAATTCAAAATTGTTTTAACTAAATTAAAGTAAATGGAAACCAACTATGTTAAAATGGTTATGTTTAACATAACTTTTTTTTTTAAAAAAATGGTTATGTTTTTTTAATATGCTCTTGCCATGTCACTTTTAACTTGTAGCATGAAATTAACTCCCCTTGTTTATGTTTCTATTATAATTAACTATGTTAAAATAAGTATATTCAATATTTTTATATACAACACATTGTAAACTTGCAACATTTACATATAAATGGTAATTAATGACGTTAAAATGAGTATATTTAATGATTTGGTTGCAACATCACTTTAACAAGCAATATGTTGTTAACTTGTAACGTTTACTGTTATATGGTAAGTAACTATGTTATATCCAGTATATTCAATGTTTTATTTATAACATTATGTTAACTTGCAACTTTTATATATATATGGTAAATAATTACGTTATACTGGATATATTCAATATTTTACTTGTAATATCACTTTTAAATTGCAACATGATATTAATTTATTACGTTTATGTTTATATAGTAACGGCCTAAATTAGATAATGTTGTAACTCTAAATATTAAAAATTCCAGTTGAATTTAACACATTTGTGTTCTAGGTTGTGTTTGTTAATCTATGGTGTTTTTGATTAATGAACCCAGTTTTGTGTTCTGGTGAAGAATTGTTATTTTCACTTGTTTTTGGCGTATCAAGAGCTTACTTGTTTGATTATAGACTATGTAGTTCAATTGTAGTTGCAAATGCAAAGCTTTACTTGTTTGATTGCTAATATGGTTAAAAAAGTGTAGCTTTTAGTTCAAATTTATGAAATTATATATGTACAAAATGACTGAAGTTAGTGAGATAGAACTGACCATTATCAGTATCATACATCTAATTTTTATTTTTGTTTTTGGCTATGATGTTCACTGTAAATGGGATGTCGATAAAATAATGTACTTGGATCTAAGACTTTTATTAAATAGCTTGTCAAAATGCAACACTTCTAAATGATACAAATTACAAAGAAAAAAGAAAGAAGAGTCTAGTGGAAGATTTTAAACCTGGAATAATTTGTTGTTGCCCTTGCAGTTGGTAGTTAATTGATATATAGAATACATTTGTATTCCAATAAGAAATTTGAGTTGATGTGCATGTTATTTTTAGTACATAAGCTATAATTTCTTTAGAAACTTTATCATGAATGTAGCAAGTATTTTATATTTGTATTTAAAAAATTTGTGTATTTCATGAATTTTATATTAATAATTGTATAGATGTGATATTATATTGTAGTTAAATTGAATTATTAGAAGTTTAAATGTTTTTTGTTTGTATATTTATTTTTTATATTAATTATATCATTAATTAAAAACCAAATTGAAGCTACCTGATTAGATTCGGGATAAATCCCACCAATCAGTTTTGGATTAGGAGTGAAAAGTAACGATCTATTCAGGGGCACAAATCGAGTTTGAGGCACCCCTAAAAAATTCGAGATTGGGTTTGGGGCAAACTAACTCAGACTCGATTTTAACTTATTGCCATCCCTACTTGCCACATTAGTTTAGCAGACAATGTTGTGTTAGCTTGCAACACTTATTTTTATATCGTAACCAATTACATTAAAAGGCGTACATTCAATGTTTTATTTACAACATGCAACATGATATTAATTTACAATATTTACTTATAATTTGGTAACTAACTATGTCAAAATTAATATATTCATAATATTAATTGCAAAATGATATTAAATTATTCTTTTAAATATTATAAACTATTTAAAATTATTTTACAAATATTATAAACTATTTTTATTAAATTCTTAATTTATAAACTATATGTATATTTTTTTTCTTTTCTTTACTTGAAATATTATTTTATTTTATTATTTTTATTTCAAATATTATAAATGATTAAATATATTATATTATTGTATAGTAGTTTATTATATACTATTATAGCATAGCAGAAAGTAACAATTCGTTTGAAATATGGATTGGATTTGGGCCGCTCTTCAAAAATATAGATCGGGTTTGAGTCGGGTCGACCCGGTTCGATCCAATCCGCAGTATCTCTGCTGATGATATATCTATTAAATTGACATATGACAGAATAAGGGAAGCTTGGTGAGTTGGTGGGAATAAAATAGAACTAGAAGTGAATAGAATTTGAGGAGGTTAAAGAATGGGAGGGTCATCGGGTCCGAAAATCCTTTTAGCGAAGCCAGGAGTGGTGACGGGTGGAGGAGTGTCAGGGAAATTGGGACGTAGCAGTAATGAAGAGGAGAGTGCGTCGCATAGAAGTCGTCTGCCGTCTCTGAATCTGCTATCAGATTCGTGGGACATGCACATCGATCGCTTTCTGCCGGTAAGCAAGTGTGTATATTTTTGTGTGTGTTCTTCTATGAAATAAGAAAGTTTCTTCAAGTGGTGTTGTTGGATTACTATTACAGTTTTTGAGTGAGAACACGGAATTCAGAGTGGTGGGTGTGATTGGTGGATGTGGAGTGGGGAAGTCGAGTATAATGAATCAACTTTATGGGTTTGATGGAAGCTCACCTGCCATGCTTCCTCCTTTTCCTATTCTTTCTGAAGATACAAGAGCCATGGCTAGGCATTCTACCTGTGGCATTGAACCTAGGATTTCTCCCCAAAGACTCTTACTTCTTGATACTCAGGTTGCCTTCTTATATTCTCCATTTCTAGCATTGTTACTTTTGATACTTATCATGTGTAATAACTGGTCTTAAATATTATAATCGGACCCTGTTCAATTAGCTTAAGCTTTTGAGTCTATGTTACTATCAGACCCCGGATATCTCCGATATAAACTCTCTCTACTCCCTTTATCTGAAATTTTTGTTGCACATGTGACATGGTAGGAGGTATTTAGCATATATTAATTATCTATCATCAGTTCATATTGCATACGAGGGGATGTGTCAATGTGTTATAACCACAAGTCTTAAATATTGCAGTGAGTTTTTGAGTCAGATGGTAATTAACAATACTCATTTCTTCTTTCTTGTGCCAGCCTGTTTTCAGCTCATCTGTATTAGCTGACCTTATGAGACCTGATGCCTCATCAACCATTTCTCTTCTAACTCCTGACTGTTCATCTCCTGAGTTGGCTCATCAATTAATGGCCATACAGGTGACCTCATTTTTTATTTTATTTATTTTACTTTTTATATTTTGTTATGTTAAGGTGTTTACATTTTCCTTGTCTCTTTGCTGCAAGGATTCCTCTAGCTTGCTGTTTACCTGGCTTCTATTTGTCACATTTTGCTGGTTGTATCTGAGGGTGTTCATGATGTTAATATGTGGCGGTTGATGTCCACGGTACTCTTCTTTTGGTTCCTTGATTGAATTTGTTTTTCAACTCTTGAATCTCTCCCTTCTTTAAAACAATTACTACTTTTTTTTCGGTTTGGAAAGTCTAATTTTTATAATACTCAATAGACCTTATTGGTCTTTGCAGGTTGACTTGTTGAAACATGGCATACCTGATCCTTCTTCTCTGACCACTTCCCATTCACAGAGCTCCAAGTCAGCTCCTGAAAAAGATAGCAAAGATAAGGGAAATGAGGGTGAGGAGTACATGGCTACTCCAGTTTTTGTGCATACAAAGTGAGCAATCTTTTCCTATACTAATCTTAAAGTGGTATGTCTGTTCTATGCAATGTTAGAATACCACAAAACTGGCTTTGAATAAGGTTATAAGATGAGTGATCGATAATACTATACAAATTTGCAAGTGTGGATGAGGTGCCAGAATGCCTTGAGGAATTTTACATATATGGTTTTGCTAATTGTGTTTTGATAATTATCTACTAGTTACAAATAGGGCTGGGATCAGGTTTTTCCAGGATTTTGTGTTATTATTTACATACTTTAAGATTGTGTTCTCATATATTGATCTGAATTTGGATTTTAGGATTTTTTTCCTTTTTCTTTTTTTGATAATAAACAAAACGTTATTGTTTAAAGGAAACAAAATTAGTGAATCAAGAGTCCTCAAAAAAAACAAGCAAAAAGCTATATCCTCCTGTACTGCATAGATGACTGAAAAGCTATATTACCCTGAAAAAAATACCTATATCGTTTGTCATACTATTGCATCGCAATTATTAAGAATGAACAAAGAACTCGGCATTGGTGCCAAAGAAATGCCCAAAAACAGACTTTATCCGGCAGAGTAACATCCACTGTCTGGATGTGTTCAAAAATTCATTTTTTTCTTTCCAACCACTCCAGCCAAAATATTGCCATAACCAAACATTGCTAATGAATTTAACTTTCCTATTCCGTCCTTCTACCAAAAATTTATCTGCAGTAAAAATCTCAGCATGAGGAACAAATAACCCATGATAATTTTTAGTCTTACACACCAAATTGTACTAAAGCTTCCATGCTACTGAGCAATAGAGGAAAAGATGATTAACAATCTCCACATCTGTCATACATATTACAAACATTTTGGACTGAGTCGTGTATGATTCCTTCTTCATGGGTTATCATTTGTGTTAACTTTAATACTTTATCGAGAGCCACTAACCATACAAATATTTACCTTTGAAGGTACTTTTTCTTTCCAAATGTAGTTGTAAAGTTGGCAGGATCTTTGGATAGCCACTCGAAAATAGATTTGCATGTGAATTTTCCTGGTTTATCTAAGCCCCAAACCCTTATGTCTAGAAAAGTTCTATGAAAACCGCCCTCTTAAGCTGCCAGTGTGTCAGTGCATTCAGTTGCCTCTCCATCATTCTGGTTCCTTTCTACATGTCAAGTTCCACCCAACTGGCCCTTATTCACGTCTTCTGAGCTCCGCTATAGACAAACTATGAGTTGAGGAAAGTCTATAAGTCCTTTGAATCTGATGCACAATGGAATCTCTCCTAGTCAAACATCCTCCCAAAATCTAATGTTGCCTGTCTTCCACTTCAAATCTGTTATCACTGTTGAATAAGTTACTATAAGAAGGTATGCAATAACCGGCTGAAATTTTGTCTGCTTGCTTTGTATTCAAGCCTCTATCCAACAAACCATACTTGTCGTAGCCATTTCCCAAGTAAAGCGATATTCCTTTAGCAATTGTCCTAACAAATCAAATTTCTGGTTTATTTTGTTTGTGGTTCTTATATTTTGACTTGAATGTGAACTTCATAACAAATCAAATTTCCATTTTATTTGTTTACTAGAAAATTTTTGTGGTATGCATGAAGGGGGGGAGGGGACTGGGATTTATAGCATCTGCTGCCGTCTTTAGAGTTGCATTTACATTTGGTTGACACAAAAATTTAATTGAGGTGAAGCAGATTTTAGGGCTGCTGTGATATTAGGCTTAAAACAGCAAATAAAGCAACAATATTGTATCGACCTATGGTGTCTGTTCGACGAGAAGTGTTAGAAACCATTTCTTTTACAAGTTTGATCATTAAGATTGTTGCCACCTACCAAAGTGGATGATGGTGAGTGAACCGATTCAATGAGGTGGGCATGCTGGAAAGGATGCTTGTCGCTTTTAGGTCAGTAATGGTTTGTGATGTTTTGGGGACAAAAGTGTTTATTCTTCTTTCTCTTTTGATATCACTCATTTTCATACAAAGTTGCCACATGGATAAGGAGTAGGTTCAGTTTTTCAGAGACTGGTTTTGGCTGAATTATAAGCAGTACTAGAAATGTTTATGCATGAACTTGACCTTGAGCTTACTAGTAGGAATTGTAAAGAATGCTTGATATGATGCGGGGATATTTACTCATCTTTTGGCACCACTCATTGCTGGCCTACTACTGGAAATCCATTTTCTTTTTTGGTTTTCCTATAGAATATATTATAATGATTCACTGAATCTTTTCAAGTATATCGTAACAGTGACTATTATGCTCAGAGAAGATCAGCTGAAATGCAGTAACTCATTTTTGTTCTGTTTTCACTGTTCATAGACTCCAAGATCAGGATCTTACTCCTCGTACCATTGCACAACTGAGGAAGGCACTTTCGGAATATTTCAGCACCTCATCCTTTGTGAAATGTGCAAATGCAGCTGAAGAACCCATAAATCCAAGTATTCAAAACAGCGTTATGGATTCGACACTACCAAATTTATTTGTGATCCCATCTAAGAACAAAGATGACTCCCCAAGAGCTCAGCATGAAAGTTACAGTTCTACACTCTGCAGATTACGGGATCAGGTATCTCTCTTTGTTTCTCTGTGTTTTGAGGTTTTGCTATGTTAATATTCTACAATATCTGGAATTATTTATTAAGCAGTCAAATTTAAATAAGTTGCTTGGCTTCAGGTCCTATCTATGAACTGCCCTCCTTTTGCAAAGACTGTTTCCGAACGTGACTGGTTGAAAAATTCTGCCAAGATATGGGAACTTGTGAAAAGCTCTCCTATTATCGCTGATTATTGTAGACTGCTCCAAAGTTCTGGTATGTATAGAAAATAGCCAGCCCCAACACTCTGTTTCTCTTATGCATCGTTTACATAAATCATCCTTTGTATGTGTTCTTACCAAGATAGATTATGACTTAGAAGTTGTAAAGATGAGACTTAATTTCTTGATGTTTTATCCCATACATGGATCTTATGCAAGAAACGCAGAAATTTATATTTAACTACCACCGTGAAAGTACAATAATCGGTAGGAAAGAGTTTTTCTGCTCAATGCTACTGCTGAATAAGTGATATAAACATGCATTGAAAGTGGGTTTACAATATTCATCATCAAGTTTACCAATGTGAGATGCGAATGTACCTCTGCATATGAGGGAAACCAGAGGTGTAACAATTTGTTGATTTCCTCAAAATTTAGATTCGTAAAATGTGAAAAATAAGAAAATCTTCCATAAAACGCTAAGTTGGTATAGTATATTGATGTTGATGTAATCTTTCAATAATAATGTGGCACGTGACATAACTTTTTAAATAAAAATTAATGTTGGTTTCTTTCATTCTTTGTAAGAACATCTTCCATTTAAAAAGTTATGTTACATGTTACGGTGTTATTGAAAAGTCATACCAATATTAAGTTTTATTTAAAAAGTTATGTTACGTGTCACGTTGTTATTGAAATGTCACATCAAAATTAATTTTTATTTAAAAAATTATGTCATGTTATTATTGAAAGGTCATACCAATATTAATATATTATACCAACTCAACTATCTTATGAAGATGTTCTCATGGATAACATGTGTAGAAGGTTTGTTTAATATGCCTAAAGAAAGGTTTAGATACTTTTTATCGTTAAGAATATGAAAAAAGAGAGGTGGGAAATAAGTGTTTTTCCAAATAACTACAAAAATGTTCAAATCATTTATGCGGGAGTTGGTCTTAAAAATCTTAGAAAGTGATTATATTTGTTTTCAATCAAACACTGGCACTGCTATGAAATTCATTTCCGTTACAGCCTTCAAATTTGATCATGAGGTTGTGATTCATGCACCATTATTTTGTCACTTGTCAATCAACATATCTACACCTGCCAGAGACCTGGAGTGATGTTGGTGGTGTTTTTCTTTCCAGGTTGTGAACTTGCGAGGAAGAACAGGAGATGGTTTAGTAGTAGAATGAAACTGTTGAGAATTCTTCTTCGAGGTTATAAAATTTAACTTAAAAAAATATCAGGCTCTGTCTGATTCTCTAGTTACTTACCAAAGAAGTTAAAGTTCGTTGATTCAATTACTCGTTCAAATGGGAAATGGTCATCTCATGCTGTCACCTAATGTAGTTTTGTGATAAAACGTATTTATTAAACTTGGTAATATTTCAAAGTTGGGGTTTTTTTTTTTTTTTTTTTTTAATAATAATATTACAAATACAAGTACCACTACCAAAATCTCTAGATACTGACTCTATAAAACGGTCTAAATAAAAAGTATAATTTACTTCCGATCGAGGGATTTCACACTAGTGGGAAAAACTTGTCCTCTTACTAAAGGGATTTATTTGTAATTTGTCTCCTCATAGAGTCATAGGTGGGCTTCAAGTAAATTATCCACCATTGATGAATTTGGTACTTGAATATATGATGTTTGAGTAAAGCAGTACAAGTGGTGTGACCATCACACCACGACACTTTTGAGCTATTTCAATTTGGAGTTGTTATATGACATCGTGGTATTTTAAAATAAAAGGAAGTGACCCAACTAAGTGAGTACCATTCTAATAGAAAATATTCTTTACATAATTCATAAGTTAGTATCCCAAAAGTATAAATATTTACCGTTGATTTTAAACTTTTAATTTTTTCATAACCCTAAATTTGGGTCAGATGTGAAGTGACTAGAATAATAGTTTTCTTTACTAAAGCATCAATTATCCTCCTTGTAGCATGTTCCATCTATTGGCATTTGCCAAGGCAATGAAAACATGTGGAGCTATAATATTTGGATTAAGAATGACAACAGATCAAGTTTGGGTGAGTTTGGCCCAACCCACACCCTAATCTGTAAACAATTTTTGCATCCACACTTGCATCCATTTTGCAGGTTTGAGTGCAGATGCAAATCTAATGTTCTAGGTGGAAACTGAATCCCACCTACAATGATGTGATCCATCCCAACTCTCTTTTAAGTCCAAAAAAATCCCGTAAAAATTGTAATAATTCTTACTGAAATTTAGAGATTTTGAAAACATATCTAGAAAAATCCTTGTAAATCTCATGATTACCTTATAAATTTAATTTCAATAAATCCAAAATTTATACATTTGTCGTGTTGAACCCTTGGATTGAATATATAAAATATTCATAAAATATTTGAAAAAGATATTTTGTTTGTAAAAGTTTTTTTAAAACAAACTTAAGAAATCTGGTTAACTAAAAATAATACACATAAATGCAAATTATTCGTCATCATATGGTCCTTCTCACAATATGCGATAATTTGCATAAACTTGCAGCGGATATCTGAAAAAATAAGTTTTATAAATAAGTGAGTGATAACGCCCAGTGAGTGAATATAACTTTTTTAAAGATATTCCTAAATAAATAAAAAAACAATTCTTAATGGAATGCACAATCATATCTAAAAATAGAACTGAATCCAAATCTCATATCATAATAAAATTGTAACATCTATATGAATCATTTTTATAACTTATAAAATATAATCTCATACTATTGTTTATATAAAACTTTTTTGAATTTTCTTTTGAATAACAGTACAAACTTCTCTGGGTTGACCACCATGCCTTAAATCTCCATTGGACCCATGTCCAAAGACTTATAGCTAGTATGCATGTGTGGAACCTAGTCTCCACCCAACCGATAAACTTCTATAAAATGTATTTCTTTATTGATTAAACTCATTATATAACATCTTCAATTTGAAAATCTACTTCAACTAGTACCGAGATAAATCTATTATCTGTGGTAGAGATATTCAACACATATATAAGGTGAAGGATGACATCTGCCATACATGTGCTAGGTGACTCTATAACTCACACATATGTAGTCTGATTATTAAACGGGAGAGTACAATCTTGGTGTTTTGAAACATCTTTATTTTCCTTTGCAAACCTTAAATGTTTTCGATATATAAATATACAATTTCTCTTTCTGAATATACATATAATTTTGAATAAATACTTTTTCCATAACATAAATCAATATTCTTTCTCAAAACATAATGGAATAGTATTTACAATATTTTGAATATTTTGTATAATAAATTCAAGCTGAAAACATAAAATTCCAATTAGAGTTTTTAATACTTATATACGAATACATAACAACTTCGTATTTTAATTGTAAAACATAATTGATAATCCAAACACGTTAATTAAAAGAATAAATGAATTCGATTAAAAATAAAAGTGTCCACTCGCAGAATTCTTTTACTCAAATCTGGATCTAAAATGGGTTTCCATCTGATTCCTCAGAATTTTGGATTTACCCTAAAATCACATTAAACTTAATCTAGAACTTATGAAAATTTTAATTAATTTCCTGGATTCTAAATTCGATTAAAATAAAATTATTTATTTGGATAAATCAGACACTCAAATATTTCGTTTATCCATCCAAAATTTTCTTTTTTTTTTCTTTCTCTTTCTACTCTTTGTTTTATTTGTTTTATGCTTTTGCTTGTTCGGTTTGTAGTGCTATATGTTTGCTTCTAATTATATAGATAGCCTCAGTTTCTTTTTTTTTTTTTTTAATAAATTCTGGAAATTCATTAATCAATCTCAAATTTAGAAACCTCACAAATAGAAGCACTAATAAACATCTAAATTTGGAACAACCAAAGTAAGCTTAAAACTACCAAAACATGCCCTCAATAGAGGAACTAGCTAAGATGACCAGATGGCTACTAGGTGATTTCTAATGATGTAAATGACAAGGCACCTCCGAGATCCAGCCCACCAAAAAACCAACTACAACTTAAACTAATACAAAGAGTAATAAACATAGGTGAAAATTAGCCATAACACAAAATAAACTATATAGATCTCCTCTTTGAACCCAAATCAACAACTATAAACCAGTTACCTGTGACCAAGAAATGACATATTAGAAGAAATTCTTTCCAAATCGTAATAAGATCTCTTCTTAGATTGGAAAAAATCTCCCTAACAGAGCCTGGGGATCCTTGATTGCAACGCCAACCCACTAAAACAAATCAGGAAATATCATTGCTGCTGGCCATAAGAGAGACTTTCAAGCCTCAGTTTCACTCTTAATTATATATAATATACAATCCACTGTTGCTGGCCATATGAAATAGTACACATATCTGTGAATAGTATCCAAATAAATTTTTAAGAAATAGAGGTCAGTCACAATAAAAACACATAAATATCAACTCTTTCGTAGTAAGAACATTTCTTATACATATATTTTTATACTATCACACTTATTTTCAACAACAAATTCAGATTCCAATATAGATCTGACTATACATGTTTGTTTTGAAGATTTTCATGATAAACATTCTCTCTATTCTTAATTGGTTGGAAGGAAGAAAATAACTACTTATCAGAGCATACATGTCTGGTAGCACCAGTATTAATCTACCACTCATTCGGATTTGATCCAACCAAACTAACCTTTGAGACCACGATAGAGAGAATGATCTCAAAAACATCTTTAGAGATGCTATCCACCATGATTGCTTTGTGGTTCTTATTATTCTTCGGCAACCTACACTTCGAAGACTAATGATACCTTATCACAATTGAAACATTTCCCTTGGAACTAGAATTTCTTCTAGGAAATTCTACCTTTTAGGCCTAACATACTCTTGTTCCACTTGTTCTCTTTGTTCCTTTTAAACTTGAAGCTTTGACCATACTTCACCATACTTGCCTTGACCTCATGAGGCTTTGAACTTTTCTTTTCAAAACTCTTGTTATCTACTTCAATATGAAACCTAACAATGAGCTCTTCAATGTTCGTTTCCTTTCGCTTATGCTTGAAGTCTTTCCAAGCAAGGGCAACTTTTCAATGATTGTTGCCACTTGAAGGTAGTGACAAATCTAGAAAAATTGTTTAGGAATGATACATGAATAAAGTAATAATTAAGAGTATACTAAATACATAATATTTTTATGTAAAACAATGTTTGATAGCATTATATAGTTTAAATAAAATGAAATAATATTTAAGCAAAATAAATAATCTTATGCTTAAAAATTCTAATGAAATTATTAAAATAAATAATGAAAATAATAATTTATTTAGTAGACTAACATGTTAAGTGACAAAATGTTAAAGTGAAAATAAAGAGATGTCACGTCAAAATAAAGAGAAAAAGGGAAAAAAATTGTTAGCTAAAATTACAAATTATCAATGGATTTTGGTAGCATACAAAAAGTATAAGTAAATAATACTTATATAGGAGAGAAGTAAAAGGAAAAAATTGAAAAAAAGAAAAATATTAATTAATTAAGAGTAGGAAATATATTAAGGTAAGAAGAGTGCTGAATTGCACCGATTAATATATTTTCGTTTGTTTTTTTAAGTAGTCAAACTATTTAAAATTACCAAAAAATAACTGAAAAAATTAAGTAAGAATTTTTAACTTTTCACTTAATTGCAAATCATTTAATAACATTTAAAAGTTTTTATTCCAAATCTATCATTCTCAAAATAACATAATTTTAAATTTATCCTAACTTTATATTACTCAAATTTTGATTTCTTTTTTTTTTGTTCCTTGATACTTATAAAAAATATATTTGACAAGTAAAATCTAAATATATGTTATCCCAAATTGTCTTAGAATTGAACTAATATATTTTAATTTACAATTTAAATATTTATTTATTTTTAGTTGTTGTCTTAAATATATTAATATATTTAAATATAAATATGGCTAATACTACTATTTTTTTAATCATATTTTAATTATTAATAAAACATTATTAATATGCACATAAAAATGTTTTAGAATTTATTAAATTATTTATTTTTAAATGTTTGTATTAAATTAATTAAAATTATATAACAACAAATAATAGAAAGGGTATAAATGTCAACTTACTAGTTTTTAGACAATTTTAAATTTAAAAAATAAACAAGTTTACAATATATTCAGAGATAAGAAAAAATAAATAAACATGTTATTAAGATTTCAGATTTCAATCACTATTTAGTATTTAGTCTTCAGCAGTACTATTCAATCTTCACATAAAAAAACAAACGACCCCAAGTATAATAGAAGTATAAAAATGAAGCGGGTTAATAATATTATAATGGAAAGAATAAAAGAATAAATAATAAAGTTAAAAAAATAATAAACAATTAAAAAAAATAGAAAGAAGCAAAAAAAATAATAATAATAATAGTTTCACTAGCTTTTAAACAATCACATTTATTTGTCGGAGAGGCACCAGCTTTTAAACTAAAATAATAATTTATAAAAACATCAGCATTTGCTTGACTTACCAGCAATATTAGGCACATCAATCAAAATATTAGTCAAACTTGTGAATTGTGTACATTGCAATCCTCCCCGCTGGCTTAATGGTGGGTCCATCTCTACTTGGAATGTCTCACTTAACATCATCCCTATATAGTAGATTTCATGTAAGAACACTTGGATCTCTTGCTCTTGACTTACACCGTTTTGGAGTTCAACATCTTATAGTCTAAGAACTGCCCAAATACAAACTTCTTGGTTCCAGCAGCCCCAGTCCTACACATACACACATATATATATATCTCTAAAGACTCTCATAACTCCTTAGCTATCTGTTTAGACGTGTACATGTTGTACAAAGCATCAGCCAAACCATTTATAATGTAATTCCTATAAAAGGAATCCGAATGATTTCAAGCATTGATGACTTAAATGTCTATCTCACCGTCTTTTTCCTTAGAAGTATCATCCATTAAGAACCTCGTAAGGTTTAAGGTGGTTAAGTAAAATAGCATCTTTTGCTACCACCTCTCAAAATTCAAACCACTTAATTTTTTTTTTTTTTTTTCCAATTGGATCATGGGAACCAAAATCGGTATTGTTAGATTATCAAACTGTACAACAAGCAAAATTATTGTCACAAGTGCAATAACAGGCGATGGGACTTGGTTCGAAAATAATATTATTACTAGAATTCAATAATTCAAGTATTAGTAACACTAATTCTATTAATTTTTAAAAAATTTACTTCTTATTTATATGTCAGAATATAAATCACTCCAATCCAATAAACTTAAATAATTTTAATATCTCAATTACCAAAATATTTTTCTCCAAGTTCACAATATGGGTCCACAAAATAATTCTAATAACAAATCACAATAATCAATCCCAAAACTCATATAAATTTCACAAGCAATCACAACAACTTAAAAAATATGCGAGTTCTGAAAAACCAAAATTATTGTGAAATAATTAAAATAGATTCTAGCTTCAATTGAATTTGAAACCAAATATATTTTATGCATATAACTCAAACTTATTGATTAAAAAACCAGTTACAAACAGATCAATAAAATGATTAAGTTTGTTAATACTGGTTTAAATAATAGCTACACTGTTATCAAACAACAGTCACATTGTTATCACCATTGTTTTAATAAAACAAAACACAATTTATTTAATAAAACTAAACTTATTGAGCCGAAACCAATCAAATTTGTTGTAAAACAAAATTGTTATAAAAACATTCTCTCCTAGTCAACAAAACAATTTCACAAAGAAAATTGTTTTATTTAAAAAAAATTCAAAACAATTTTTTAAAAAATTGTTTTGAAACCAAATAAATAGAGGAATTGAAGAATCGGAGATCCGAAGATTGTTTAAAGCAATTGAAAATTGAATTAAACAATCCCAACTGTTGCAATAATTGTTCTTCAAACAAAGAAGCAAAATTTGTCTTAAGATTGTTAAAAAATTGATAATAAGGACATGTAATAATATAAAATCAAAATTTTGGATACTCCAGATTATGACCAATTTGGAGCCAAAAAAAAAAAAAAAAGATAAAAGAGTTATTATCATTTTCCCTTTTGACGTTTAAGCAATCGTTATTTTTCCTCTTAATATTGAAGAAAACATCAAATACACCCTGCTATTACATTGATGTTAAAAAAGTAGTGTTCTAACACCATTAACCCTTTAAAAAGATAAATTTAACATTCACTTTCATCAATATTAAATTAATTAAAATAACATTAAAATCTAAGTGAAGATTAAATTTGTCTTTTTAAAGGTTGATGGTGTAAGAATACTATTTTTTTGACATCAATATAACATTAGAGGGGATTTTAATGTCTCCTCAAATATCAATGGGGAAAATAACGATTCCTCAAATGTTAAAGGGGAAAATGATAATAAGTCTAAATGAAATAAAGTATTAAGGCTCATAATAATTACGATATCCTTAATATAAATTCACTCCTTTCGTATAAATTGTTCAACATTTGTCTCCCATAATACAAATTACCAAAATTCGGTGAACCTAATTGAGTCTAAATCTTTACCACTTTAGAAATTTACAACTAAGAATAATATTGGAGAGAAAATAAACTAAAAAATAAAAAAGATTATAGTTCTCTCTGAACAACCAAAAAGGATACTAATTTATAGTCTTAATCTGAGGTGGTTACAAAACGGATTTAAAATTAGCCATTAAACCACATTAAATCTAAGCAGTTACCATTTAGAAAATTTAATCTACAATTAAATTATATAGTATTAATTTTTCAAATTTAATAGCTGCAATTTGTAATATTTAAATCCAGTAGTTACAATTTGAAAATTAAATCTTTAATTCAATTCTCATTCATCAGGCACAATTTTTTTTTTTTTCATGAATCCATTTTGATCCATCTCAATCAATATTCAATAAAAAAAGGTCCTTAAAATGGGTGTTTATCCCATTTTCCCAATAGGAAGATGAGAGAGATAAGGAAAGAAGAAGCAAGTAACATAGGAATTCCCTCCACCCGTCTTTGGGTGTGTAGATCCCTCCCAATTAGAAATTGTCATCCGGGTCGTGCCTCAGTGTCTTATCTCGGTTGATCCCGATCATCCTTTGGGCTTGTCCCAACTACAGTTCATGTACTAAAAAAAAAAAAAAAGTAACATAGGAATTGAGTTTTTTTAAGTTATTTTTCCTTGTTATGTGCACATATAGGGGTAAATAATTGTTGTTATGCTAAATTACTAGTTCTCCACATTCTTTAGGATATCTAAAATTGTTGAAACATCATAAATAAGTTCAAAAATCAAAATCTTATATTATGATTACATTAAATAATTTCATGGAAGTCCAGTATCATACCATGCTCATGATTATATATATATATATACACACATACACGCGCACAATAATTCTCGATTAAGTAATGATTTGTAACCCTTTTTTAGAGCTTATGATTTTCTCCACTCATTCTTAAATACCACTATAATAATCTCTTTATATACTTTTATCTCTCTTGTAACTTTTTTTTTTTATTTTTGAACTTATGATTTTTACCCCTCATTCTTAACTACTACTGTAATAATCTGTCTATTCATATTTATCTCTCTCTCTATAATAATAATTATTATTATTGAGTAATGTTAGATTTTTCAATTTTTTTTATCTTATAACGTGAATTATCAATATCATATAAATTATAAGATGATGTGATAATTAATATCATGTTGATAACTCATATATTATACAATTTGGACATGAATTTAGATAAAAAAATTTGAGAAATTTAATATTAAATGAGTAATTAGGTGCTGATCATTCGTAACCTTTTCTTGGAAGTTATGGTTTTCACCACTTAATCTTAATTAACTGCCACTATGATATATAATAATAATAATTCTATTTGGCCTTGGGGTTGTTAAGAACCAAGGAAAGGAAAAAGGAAAAGAACAATTCCTTGAGATAGATTCTTGCAGAATTGACGTGAACTTTTGTCGGATAGAAAAGAGCAAATGGGAGCATCCAATTCACTTAGTTGATAATGTAGTGGCTTGGTTTTCAAATTAAATGTGAATATTTTATTCTTACTTTTTAAAATTTATATTATATTATTATATCGTTTGACGTAAAAGTACACTTTATATGTAATTGACTCGTATGTAATATATATATATATATATATATACAAATATCATTATATCATGTGTTATATCTACCGATATCATCTTGATAAAATCCTATGGAATGGTTCAAAAATACAACACTATTTTTATCTTGCTCCCTAATAGTAGGGAGAGAGAGACTCATACTAAGTTATGACATTGAATGAGCCAGTTTCAAGGAATTTTTTGAGATCTAGATATTTATCATTTAACTTTTATAGATTAATACTCCATATTAATTTAATAATTTTTTTTCAATATGGGCTCAAGTCAATGGGATAAATTTATAATCTCAATAAAATGTTAAGATAGGACCGTATAAAAGAAACGAATGATTTGATAAATTAAATCCGATTATTTTAATTTATTATTATTTTTTAATTATGATATGTAACACATATCTAGAGAAGCTTATGTAGCTTAACAAATAGTTTTGTTATTAAATGTAATGATATTCTTTTTATACATAATGTGATTTGTTAGTTAATAACAATCATATATAAACATATTATGAATGACTTGATTTCCACCACATTTCACTTTTCATGATACTTAATCATAATTTTTTATAATTATTTATATATGGTGTTGAAAGCAAATAATGATGAAGCTTCCTTAAAAGAAAACAAGAAAATAATTTAATCTAATAACCACAAATTAAATCAAATAATTTCTTTTTAATTCCAAATTGCAAAAAGAACTATTGGCTCTAGGGACTAGAGAGGGGTCCACTATGATTTGCAAAGGGCATTTTTGGAAAGTGGGGCGTATGGAATAGAAATTCACTGGGGGCTTAATAGAATCATAATTCATGTTGGGCTCAGTGAGCGCAATAGCAAACACAAACTGGGCCCCAGTGAATGACCCCGTTTTGAATCAGAAGCAAAATTTGCGCGCTCTGGGTTTTCCCAAGTGGAAGCTGAAGCAGCCGCAAAGGACTGGTCTTTGCTTCGAATTGATTAGCTGAATCGACTTCTGTCACCGATATTTGATCTGGGTATGTGCTATTTTTTCGTTTTAATCTATATTTTCATCAGGGTACGGTACTGCATCGTGATAGTCTGATGTATATGTTATTTTATAAGCTTATTATTTGCTCGGTGTTGGTTTAACATGTTAATAGATTCTTACTTGTAAAGTTTGCTGTTGCTATCTTTAGCTTTAATATTGTTTTAGATAGAATGGTATTATGTAAAGTCATAGTCTTAAGTGGTTTTGAGTTTGAATTCATTTATGTTGTCAAAAACATTTTTAGGTCTGTTTGCTGGGGGCGCATGGTTGCTATTGGCTCTAAAGCTTTACGCTTTACCGTCTGGAAGACTCAAAGCTGGTATTTTGGTGGCTGATAGCTTGACGAGTGAGGATAATCAATCTTATCAACCAGGTAGAAAGAAAAAGGGCTTGGGCAGGAAGGCCAAGAAAGAAAGTTTTGGTTTTGATGGTGATAGTTCTAACAAACATGTATCTCTGGGCGTGGAGCTGATGGAACCATGAAGGGTGGAAAATCTTGGAAGCATCACAATGCATCAGAGCCACAAGCATCAGTTGTTAGGTAAAGGAATCTGTTTACTTAATTTTGATGATGGTTTTTATTGTTTTTCTTTGATGATTGCTAAGTTTTAGAGAGTGAAGAATGTATGCTCACTTCATGTGTTGTTTACTTTAGTTAATGACCATTTGGGAGGTTGGTTGATATAAGCACGTGTGCAACTTGATTGATATGTTCAGGAAACAGGTTGACCCTGATTTAGCAAAATACTTCTCGGACATTGCAAATCTTTTCGAAAGCAATGAGGTTGAATTGGAGGAGCAGTCAGTTTTATGTTGAAATGCCCTTGAGGAAACTAGAGGGAAAGAATTTGAACTTGCAACGCATTGCAGATGCTTCTTGAGGGCTGTGATGTCGGCCACCTTTGTGGTTTTCTCCGAGGCCGTGCAAAGGTCTTTCCTGCTATTGCTATGGATAGTTCTGGTTCCTGTGTGGCCGAGTCAGCTCTCAAGTCTTTAGGTATGCATCTTCAAGATGAACAAGCTTATTCTGTTGTGGAAGAAACTCTAAGTATGATATGCAAGGTGTCGAGTATTTGATTTCTTATCAATATGATTTTGGGTTTTGATTTACTATGAAATTTCTCTGATGTCTTTAGCTGTGTGAGACTGTGAGGTCATGTTGTGCACTTTAGTAGTAGGTTTCTGCTTAACACTCTTCTAATTTTTTAAAATTGTTTTCAGGTGGTTGTGGACAATCCTGTAGATGTGATGTGTAACTGCTACGGATCTCATGTTCTCCGTAGTATTCTTTGTCTTTGTAAAGGAGTGCCATTGGACTCCTCAGAGTTTCATCGCGCAAAACCAGCAACAATTTTAGCATAGCGATTGAATCTAGGGGTGGGCGTTTTCGGGTTCGGATTGGGTTGGATTGAAAATCCTTCAACCCAACGTGGGTTGGGTTGAAAATTTTTCAACTCAACCCAACCCAATTAATTCTTTAACCCAACCCAACAATTCCAATAATTGTTGGGTTGGGTTAGGTTAAGTTGATCGGGTTGGTATCTTGTTGAAATACAAAACATTCATATTAATCAACTCGTTTAAATATAAAATATTCTCGTTGATTACATAATAGATTTAATACAAATAAAAATTTAAGCCACTACATAATTAAAAAAGAAAAAAAAAATTTAATTCACCACAAAAAGATACAAAAATAACAAAATAAAAAATTAAGACAATAATCCTAATAGAGTCCGTCAACACAACTTGTTTGCTCATTAAAGTCCTCACAAGCGTAAAAAAGATAAAAAATTACGTCAAATTGGTAGCTTCTAAAGTATCAACTGCATACCACATCTAACATCAAACAAAACATGTAAATCAACCCAAAGTGTAACTAACTAACATGTTTTCAACTTTTGCAAATCATAAAAGAACAAACATATGTAAGTAAAATATAAAGTTTTTATTTAAAATAATTATCTTAATAGCATGAAAAATAATCAATTCACATTATTTTTTATGGATCCAATGGTATGCTCACTCCAATCTCTATATAAATAGAAGAACAAAATATTAATAATATATAACATTACACATTTAACATTATCATAATAAACAAATCAATAAATTCTTCAATCTAACCTAATCCAACCTAGTACTAGTCAGGTTGGGTTGGGTTGATCGAATTGAATTTAATTTGCCATAAAAGTACAAAAGATTTAATCTATAACTCTTATAGTCTTAACAATTTGATTACAAATAAAATAAGTATAAATAAATAGTTAATAATTATAAATAAAATATTTATTTCATCATAAAAGTTATCCTTAATCATTATCCCTAACAAGTGTTCTTTTAGAAAGAGGAGAAAACCTTAGATTTAGAATTAGGGATAGACGTTTGTCGGGTTCGGGTTGGATTGGGTTGAAAATTTTTCAACCCAACCCAACCCAATTTAATTTTCAACCCAACCCAACCCAACCCATCTTATTTTTTTTAAGAAATAACCCAACCCAATCCGATAAAAAATAGTCGGGTTGGATTGGGTTTGTCGGGTTGGGTTGAAGATGCCCACCCCTAATTGAATTTGAATGCCCCTTGATCAGTCAGAAATAATATTCCTAATTCCCACCCAGCATCTCCAGATTTATTAAAGTCTCTTATATTGGGAATGTTACGATGTTCCAAAAAAGACATTAAGATGCTCCAAACTGATCAGTATAGCAGTTTGATTTTGCAGGGATGCTTCCAATTGATTGTCTTTGATGAATTCTAAATTCGTTAAATTAACTTTCCATTATTCTAATACTGCTTTAATTATTTGTCTCAAGATTCTTTAAATTACCTTTCCATTATTCTAATACATTTTATTTGCTTGGCAGATGGCTTAAAGCTGTTAGTGGGGCATGATCAGGAGTTGTTGAAGGTAGTTCCAATGGTTCTTGGCTGCAGCAAAGAGAATGTAGGGGAAGCGCAGCTTGTAGAGAAAATTGTTGTTGGCGATGTTGTAGAATTGATGAAGGAAACGGCATTTAGCCATTTAATGGAGGTTAGCAACCTGTCAATGGAAACTGCTCTCTCTTGCCATATATCTGTTCTGTCCTTTTTCTTTTTCTGAGGTTGTTTGGAGGGGTGTGCAAATTTTCATTTCTTATCACTCTGTTCATGGTATCAGTTATCCTCAGTTGCCTTTACACTTGAAATCGAATCAATGCAGTTAAAATTTCATACAGAGAAGATAGAAATTTAATCATGATTATTAGCATTTAAGAGGTATACATTTAAAGACTGATTACTATGCTACAAAGTTCTTTAAATGTGATCTTGTCCTTTTACCTATAAACAACTCCCTCGAATATTTTACTTATATTAAAAACATCCTTTTATGTAGTCAATTCTATTAGAATGTAAATGTATCTTCTTTACTTTAATTTGTACAGTGGCTTTTCTTATATTTTCACCATTTGCAGGTAATTTTGGAAGTGGCACCTGAGAGCTTGTATAATGAGATGTCCTCAAGTGTTTTCAAAAATTTATTGTTTGAGCTCTCATCACATCATTGTGCGAACTTTGTCATTCAAGCCTTAATTTCCCATGCAAGAAATCAAGATCAAGTACGTGCTTTTTAAGTTATATATATTCTACTCTTATGTTCTCATTAAATTCTGAAGGCACTCACACTCCTTACTTTTTGCAATGATCTAGAAATGTTTTTGTTATATGTCTGCATAAACCCTTTTTTAATCCACTTGGACCCTGTTTAGTATTGCATTTGAGAATTAAAATCTGATTATGTAGTAATTTGGTTATAGAAAAGGTGTTTGGTAATAGTTTTAAAAGTGATTATTTTGTAATTTGAGTAGACTTGATAGTAATATAATATTTATCTAATTTGGGTATTATATAAACTCACCATAATTAATATAATATTTACCAAACGTATGCATCCTGGTTTTGAGGCTTACAACAAATAGTAGAATTAATGAAACAGTAGCCCAATTAACTTTACGGCAAACTAAGAGTAATTATTTTAAATGTTACAGGAATACCAAACTGGCCTTAAAACTATTTATATGAATCTTTGTTCACTTCACCTTATCCTACTTATTTTAGCTGCCCTCACATTTTCATGCCATATATTCTGCCAAGTAATGATATTTTGAGTTTCTATCTAATCTTCACTTGGTCCACTAGATGGTGGTGATCTGCGAAGAACTTGGTTCGAAATTTAGGGAACTTCTTGAAATGGGGAGGTCAGGAGTTATTGCTGCCCTTATTGCTGCAAGTTAGAGGGTCATGAGCGTAAGGTTTATTTCTTGTGCTCTTCATTTTCATGTTTGCTATTTTTGTAAATACATTTATATATTTAAAATTCCAGAATTCTTAATTTGGCAATAGAGTTGTAAATCTTGTTTCTAATATTGTTGATGGTATAGATCAAATGGTATAGTAGTAGCCTGACAAATATACATTCTTTGTGTAAGTTCAAATCTTCATTCTAACCAGTCTGTGTTTTTGCTACTCATCTGGCAGTGTTGTCAAGCTTTTTCTGCTGCAGTATGTTCAACAAATGAACCTCCTAGATGTATCGTTCGGCGTATAGTTATACTGTTTCTTGAGAGTTACTTTAGCTGTGGAGATAAATCGAATTGGAACTGGCCAAATGGTGTTAAGATGCATGTCATTGGTTCTCTAATTTTGCAGACAGTTTTTAGGTTTCAAAGTGTATGCTGCCTTTCCCTTTCTTGTTTCTTTCCTCGATTTTCATGTTTTGTTGTAACTTAGTATTGATTGGCTGCTAAAAGTTTCGACTCTTCCATGTTGAGGTTAATTTGGCTCGAGGAATTTTTTACTTTTCAGATTTTTTATTGCAGAGAGCTTAAAATCACACCTCCAGAGATCGCATAATTTTGATTTTTTTTCCTTAATGAAAATTATTCGGGCTGTTAATTCTGCTGTGATATGAACAATGGACTTTACTGGAATTGTCAGTTGTAGGGTTTTCTTTCAATTTCAAAATATTATATTATCCTGTTGGATTCCTATTGTGGTTTTGATGATTTATTCTGATTCTTGCCACTTGAATCATAAGATACATAATGTAATGTGACTCTGGTCATTTTCTGTTTGATAACTTCTGGTATGACTGTATAATTTGTCAGCCTGTCGTGCTTAGATCTACTGAACCAAACTGTTTTGTTTTGGTTTTTTTTTTTTTTTTTTTTTTTAATCTTTAGTAATATCAGGGAGCTTCAAATCTAGACACTTTAGAATAGTGTAGGGTAAAGATAAGCATAGAAATACACAAACCTGTAGTGCATCAGCTATAGAATATGTCCAAATTCAATTTATGTCTTCAATCAAAATTGCTCAGTTGACTCCTGAAGGTGAAGTATCAAACGCTTAGGACTATCATACTTGTTCTTACATCCGCAGCGGACAATAATTGTCTAAATATTCTTATTTGTTACAGTCTATATTAGTTGTATTCTGGAGTCTTCTTGTTAGCTATTTGATTACTCATGTTCTTTTTCTCAGAATGTGATTGCTTGTATTAAAATATCATATTATCTGTTTCTGTTTTTCAGGAAATTATACGACCTTACATTACCAGTATTACATCCATGGAGGCTGACCATGTCTGTGAAGCAGCACAAGATGCAGGAGGTGCACGTGTTATTGAAGCCTTCCTAGGTTCAAATGCTTCTGGAAAGCAGAAACACCGATTAGTTGTGAAGTATGTCATGTTAACTTTTTATGGTGGTTGTGTTTCTTTAAGGAATCTTATCTATGCCTACATATTAAACCCATTTTCAACACAACTTTAATGAGAATGTTTCTACAATTTTGAGTCCATAGTAATCGAGATATAGCTTACGTTGAACTGGTAAATGACAGCAAAGTATTGTTACATACTACTACCAATTCTAAATTTGGTCCCTTTTTTTGACACTTCCTTTCCTTGCTATAAAGAAAGATTGCTTGTTGAAAGTTGGATGTAGAGTATGCATACAACGTGAAGAAGCAATTTTAACTTTTATTTGATGCTGAATTAGTACTTCTAATGTTCATTGTATTTTGACTACTCTCAAGGCTACAGGGACATTTTGGAGAGCTTTCAACGCACACATCCGGTTCATTTACTGTGGAAAGGTGCTTTAATGCTTGTAGTTTATCGTTAAGAGAGACCATGGCATCCGAGTTATTAGCTGTGCAAACTGAGTTATCCAAAACAAAACAAGGTCCTTATCTCTTGAGGAAATTAGACATTGATGGGTGAGATATTATACGATGTAAACTTCCTTGTCTCACTATGCATTAATATATATCATTCTCAGTTAATTGTGTCTCACCTCATGACTTTCAACACATTTCTTCCCTTGTTGAAAAGACATGGTGTTCGTATTCTATCGGTTTATCTTATATCTCATTTAACTGGCATCAACAATATCGTAGAACAGATTGTCATTCATTGCCATATGATCACAAAAATAACAGGAGTATTGCTTAGGTGTGATGAAATTTTTTGATGTTGCATTGTTGTTTTTGATCTTTATATATGTTATTGCCTTTGTTTTGTTACAACAGGTTTGCTGCCAGACCTGATCAGTGGAAGTTGAGGCAAAGCTCAAAGGCAAAGCTATCAACTTACAAAGAATTCTATGCCACATTTGGAGTGAAACCGAATCATCCAAAAAGGACACTTTCCTTGCTGATTCTTCCAAACATGCATCAAACACTAAAGATATTAAAACCATGAGGAAAGAGATTAATTATTCCCTTGGTTCTGCTGCACCATCTATGGGCCGGTTGGGATCAAAGCGCCGCCAAGAAAAAGAAGAGCAGTGAAGTGAGAAATATACCAAACATGAGATGGGTGATGATGTCTCAAAAGGGAAAAACAAGAAGTTGAAAAAGAAAAAGGACCAAGTTTTTTCAGAGAATGCTGATGCATCTGGCAAAGGGGCTGACAATGCAACAAAGTGGTTCCTATCTACTGACAAAACAGTAAAGAAACGACACAGAAAGGACAAGGCGACAAGCCTTCAAAGTCTTCAAAAAAAATTCAAAGCATGAAGACTCTATCTACTTAGGCAGGACCTAACTTAAGCTTGAGCCGTAACCAGTTAGTTGGAGAGTTTCACCAAGCAGCAAATGAGGCATGTTTTCTTGTTCCATTTTGTTTTCTTGTTTGTTGAGTTAGGTGTATTTAGTGAAGTTGAAATTTTGTTTTGTTTTTTCTGAATAATTTGAACTCTTTCTTTCAAAGTTGGGATTCTATTTCCAGACTTCAAAAATAGAATATAAAAATTTGTTTCATTGCATAATACATAGTGACCTTTGTATTAAACATTACTCAAGAGTCAAGAGTCAAGACCTAAAAAGGCAATGCACTAATGAATGAAGGAAAAAAAAAAAAAGAATTCAGTGCTGTAAAGATCATGTTCTCTGCTGTTTCTCTACTTCACTCTCTAATGGAAGGTTTAGACTTGGCACAATAATAGCAAACTATCTAAAGTCAATTATGGAATAGCTGCCTAATGTTTGAGAAGCATGAAACTAATTTGTGTGAGAAGTTACTTGTTAAAGTTCTGATAGCAGGATCTGTAACTGATAGGAGGTCTACATAAGGCTATTGTACTGTTGTCTCAAGAAGCAGTGCAGAGGCCGAATTAAGGGCTATGGCCCATGGTATGTGTGAAGAGATTTGGCTAAAACTACTGTTAGAAGAGTTAAAGTTCCCACTTCAGAATCCTATTCCGTTATTTTGTGATAGTCAGGCTGCTATCATTATAGTAAAAAGCCGAATTTATCATGATTGTGTAAAGCATGTGGAGATTGACAGACATTTTGTCAGAGAAAAGATAGAGGAGAAGTCTGTTTCAGCTGTTTACACTCCTGCTGCTATGCAAACAGCAGACATTCTTACGAAGGCACTTCCTAGGACTATTTGAAAAATTTAGTTCCAAGCTAGGCATGTTAGATATCTACTGCCCAGCTTGAGGGGGGTTGTTGGAGTATTTTAGATTAGTCTTTGGAAATAAAGATTAGGATGATTAGTTTGTTCCTAATCCTTTTATTAGTTATTTGGGTAGATAAAGCTTCTATATTTTGTTTTCATATTTTAAGGGTCTGGCTATCTAGTGCAACCCCTAACATTACTCATAAATTGTAGCTCTTGGATTGGCTTCAATAACTATCCTTACAACTAATCCAAGAGCTACAATTTATGGGTAATGTTACTTGTTGAGTAAGGTAGTTAAACTTGGTCATATTTTAATATTTAGAAGTCATTATCTTTTAGGACTCCAGTTTCATAAGTGACTCACGTGCACGTTGATGTATTGTAAGCCTGGAATGAATAAAGCTCAGTAGCTTCTTTCATCATTATCACTCTATAAAAGCAATGTACTAAAAAAAAAAAAAAAAAAAAAAAGGACATTCAGTGTTGCAAAGATCCTGTTCTCTGCTGTTTATCTACTTCACTCTCTAATGGAAGGTTTAGACCTGGCACAACAACAATAACAAACTATCTAAAGTCAATTATGGAAAAGCTGCCTAATGTGTTGAGAAGCATGAAACTGTTTTGTGTAAGAAGTTACTTGTTCTGTGTGGGATTGGAAGTGCTTGGTGGAATTCTTCGAAAGCTCGAGTTGATCTTCTTATAAGGATGCTTCTTGTCTGGTTGCAGATCTTTAATAGCTTGAGAAGTTGAAGCCAGGCTTGACACTGAGGAGGATCTTATCTGTGGTGGTATTGGTCTGCCATCTGCTTGAGCTTTGTTGAGCCAGGCTGATAGAATTAGTGAAAGTAGAAGAACAAAAACAGCCAATGCTATTGGGAATGCCTTCATTGTGTGTTTGTGCTCTACTGAGTGGGATGTGGCTTCCAAGCTCAAAAATGGAGATGGGTTTAAGGTTTAGTGTTGATTAGTTTATTTATAAACCTGTAAATCCAATTGTGATCCGATTGTAAGTGGGATCATGTGCTTTGAGTTTGACTGCTGCATGATGCAGGTCTGACCATATGTTTTGGTAAAAATTATGTGATATTCTAAAGTGGTCATGTGATTAGGCACGTGATTTCAATATTAATACTTTTTTGGGGAAGTGAGATGATCAGTACTATATTGTGAATAACCAGTGTAAATGGATCCGCAAGTCAAACAATGAGTTTGGTAACAGCTGGTTTTTCAGCCCAAATTGAAATACTTTGGAGCCAGCATTCTGTGTCTTGAAAAGCATGCGTAGGCTATTTCACCACCAAGTATCGGCAACTTAAAAGCTTCTTCAATTGATACTTTTTTTGTCTTATAATGCTCTCATAAATGCTGAAAAAAATAATATGCCACATAAAAAAAATAACCATGTTGTAAAAACAAATTTTCCTAATGCAATCATCCTTTATTGATTATCAAGATGAGGGGACAAAAAAAAAAAAATAAAAATAAAAATAAAGGTTGTCAATATGACTGCCTATTTTCGGATGATCTATTGGACAGTCTCACTCAGCAAATCAATTTTTAATATAAACTGTTGGATGAATATTGATTTATTGAGTTAGGTTATTTAACAAATCATTTGAAAGTAGACAGTCATGTTGACAACCTTTATATTTATTTTTATGTTTTTTTTTTTGCCACCTTAACTTGACAGTCAATAAGGATGATTGCATTGGAGAACTCTATTTTTACACCATATATGTTTATCCTATGTGATGTTATTATTTCGTAATTCATGAAAGTATTGTAGACGCTCGGAGCACTCAGTTGCTTTGGTGCTTCGTGACAAAGTTTATCATTTGAAGTTGGCAGTGATATCATTCACCCATGGTTTAGTAATCCTCTGCACAAAGTAGACAATATTGCCCCCTTTTTCTTTTATATGTCGTAACCTTTTCAATCCATCAAGTAGATATTATCTCATTTGGTTCGAATCCAAATCCCGTTGGCTTTCATGATTTGAGGTTATAAATTTAAGGCCTATATACTTGTAAACAAGTCGAACTCCCACCATAGAATGGGGAAGAGAAAAGACTTTAAAAACTTGCTTGGACTCCATGTATACATATGTGTTTTTATAAGTTTATTTAATCATTGTATGGATGATGTAATGTGTATAACTTATTGAATCTTCTTTTTAATCCCTCGATGTCATTTATTTGGTGTATAAACATTTAGTCTAAAGACACCTGTTATGGGCATTTTGGCGATTATGAAAAAAGGTTGGAAAGAGCCCAATGACGAAGCCCAGCGTGTTGTTTTATAAGAGGAAGTCCAATAAACTGGTCAAATTAGTCAACAGTCAAAGGAAGGAATATATGGATGCTTATTAACCTATGTATCCGAGCACATCTGATTGTATGACTGATCGTTTTGATGGCCGAATAATTGACTGAGTTGATTGGACGTAGGGGTGGGCGTTTTCGGGTTCGGGTTGGGTTGGGTTGAAAATCCTTCAACCCAACGTGGGTTGGGTTGAAAATTTTTCAACTCAACCCAACCCAATTAATTCTTTAACCCAACCCAACAATTCCAATAATTGTTGGGTTGGGTTAGGTTAAGTTGATCGGGTTGGTATCTTGTTGAAATACAAAACATTCATATTAATCAACTCGTTTAAATATAAAATATTCTCGTTGATTACATAATAGATTTAATACAAATAAAAATTTAAGCCACTACATAATTAAAAAAGAAAAAAAAAATTTAATTCACCACAAAAAGATACAAAAATAACAAAATAAAAAATTAAGACAATAATCCTAATAGAGTCCGTCAACACAACTTGTTTGCTCATTAAAGTCCTCACAAGCGTAAAAAAAGATAAAAAATTACGTCAAATTGGTAGCTTCCAAAGTATCAACTGCATACCACATCTAACATCAAACAAAACATGTAAATCAACCCAAAGTGTAACTAACTAACATGTTTTCAACTTTTGCAAATCATAAAAGAACAAACATATGTAAGTAAAATATAAAGTTTTTATTTAAAATAATTATCTTAATAGCATGAAAAATAATCAATTCACATTATTTTTTATGGATCCAATGGTATGCTCACTCCAATCTCTATATAAATAGAAGAACAAAATATTAATAATATATAACATTACACATTTAACATTATCATAATAAACAAATCAATAAATTCTTCAATCTAACCTAATCCAACCTAGTACTAGTCAGGTTGGATTGGGTTGGGTTGATCGAATTGAATTTAATTTGCCATAAAAGTACAAAAGATTTAATCTATAACTCTTATAGTCTTAGCAATTTGATTACAAATAAAATAAGTATAAATAAATAGTTAATAATTATAAATAAAATATTTATTTTATCATAAAAGTTATCCTTAATCATCATCCCTAACAAGTGTTCTTTTAGAAAGAGGAGAAAACCTTAGATTTAGAATTAGGGATAGACGTTTGTCGGGTTCGGGTTGGGTTGGGTTGAAAATTTTTCAACCCAACCCAACCCAATTTAATTTTCAACCCAACCCAACCCAACCCATCTTATTTTTTTAAAGAAATAACCCAACCCAATCCGATAAAAAATAGTCGGGTTGGGTTGGGTTTGTCGGGTTAGGTTGAAGATGCCCACCCCTAATTGGACGCATGTTTGGTCGCAAGAAGATCTGACTGTATGTTAGAATGCTGAGACAATTTGGTCGTGTTTGAGAAACTGCTCGATAGTATTCTTCAAAAGCTATTGGAACGATCAGGAGGTCTTCGTATCTGATCGTTAATTATAGGATCAGATCCCTCAATCAAATTTGCTTGTTAGAAGCGGTATCTGATCGTTTGGGTAGTCTGCTCTCTCTGGGTGTTGGTTAGATTTGACCAGTTGACATTCTAGAAAGCTGAATCAATTTAATTCGGGAAAGGAGTCAACTTACCTATTTTCATGCAAATCGAATCATGACATTCTTGACAATTGCTGTAGATACGGTGGAGATAATCTTAGAAGATATTATCTTAATTAATACATATTATTTTTTGCCTTATCTGTAAAATTTTTAAACCTATTCAAATTGTAATATCTTTATAAATAAGGGAGAAAATTCGTTGTAAAAAGAGGGTGAAGAAATATATACTATTGTGACAGTTGTGGACGTAGGTTATTACTTTGCCGAACCACATAAAAATCAGTGTGTCCTGTTTGTTTTTATTCTAGTCAATATTGCTCTGTTTGTTAGTTACAGTTTCGCAAGTATTGGGCTTTAAGAACCGGGTTGACAAAAATACAGTGTTAACAACACCAAATAAATATTATCTATTTTGAGTTTCGGATAACGGGGGGTTGTGGTATGAATATGAGTTGATTGTGTTATGTTTTATCATTAGATTCTATTGAAATGTGTGTGTGAATTTACGTTGTGATTTGCAAAGATAGGGTTTTTCTGCAAATTGGTTGTTGGAATCGTTTGATGATCACGTTTTGTTGTGCAAAATGTTGTCTTTTTGTTTTTGTAGAAGAACGTGAAAATTGAACAAATGGAGAGCTTTTCTTCTAGGGTTTGTGGGTAGCGTGCATAGCAAAATGCTTGTAATTGCAAGTTAAAAAAGATTGGATGTTTTGATGTGGGTGTCGAGAAATGTAAGTGAAGATGAACCTGTTTCAGTGCTTTTGTTTAAAAAGGGAATTAGTATTCGACCCATGACCTTGAGTTCTTGTTGAAATATGATGATTTTGTGTGGTGAAAGTTCCCCAATTGTATTGTTTTACAAGCCAACGATTACACTGATTACAATGTTGGTGTCTATTGTTAATTTAATGATTATACAATCATTCGAATGGAGAGGTTGTGTCCTCTTTTGTAGATATTTGAGAGCTGTCAAGCTTACCATCCAATTGTTGTGTTGAGCATGGATTTTGTGTGTGTCTTCAGATCACATTTTATTAGCTAACTTCATTTGTTTGCTATTCGTTCAATTCTCAATTAGTTTTCATCCACCCGTACATTGTGTTGTACAACTTTATACTCTTTGGTTGCTGTTGAGACATGTTTTCTAGCTGCTAGATAAAGTACTTAGATATTAAATAATGTTTACTTTATCAAAAGTCTTAATTAGTTATTGTAGTTGTTAGTTGGTTGATAATAATTCATCAAAAGTCTTTGTTGTAATTGTTAGTTGTTAGATGATGGTCGGAAAGTGTGTAGGTGGTTATTAGACTTTAGTAGGCTTGTATAATTAAATACGCTCTCTCTTTTCTAAGAATGAGTGGAAGATCAATAAAAATTTCGTGGTATTAGAGCGTACTCGGTCTTTCGCTTCCCTAGATGACTAAATACGACATGATGGGTTGGTGCCGAAAAACAATTTGTGGAGTTGTAGACATCAACCTAGTGTGGTTTTTGCATGTCACTGCCCAACAAGATTACCCTTTTGATTTCTTCCATCTTATGTTTGATTCTGTTCTAGCTGGAGGTATTGCTGGTGTTATTGTTGAAGCAGCCTTATACCCAATTGACACTATCAAAACTAGAATTCAGGCAGCTCGTTGTTTTGAGGCGGTTTTGAGGGCTGTCTTCACCTGCTGTTAAGGGTTGTTATGCACTGATTTTGTGGCCTAAATCCAGCCTTCTAACTCCACTTTGAAGCCTGCAAAAGTCGTGCAAAAAACAGGTCACGAATCTGCTACAAATTGGTTTTGATTCGGCTTGAAATACTGCCGAACACTGCAGAATATGGGCTGTTGATGTGTAGAATTTACACCCCCGTTTCTGCCTTCACTTTCATGTCCAAGACCTGCAAATACTGCACTCAAGAATCTAAAAAAATTCTGCATAAAACTGCATCCCAAAGAATCCCTTCAACCTCCATTCGAAGCACCCCAAAAGCCAAAATTAGCATCTGAAGGTCATGGAAACACTGCCAGTAGCGGAGCGACAGCTTCAGGAACGGAAACAGCAGTAGCAATTAGTAGAGAACAGTTTGATGCACTCGAGAAACAGATGGAAACTCTACAAAAAATATTCTCACTGGAAAACTCAGTAATCAGAACTAGTTTAGCATCCCAGAAAGCTAATTTACTACGTGCCCTAACTGTAAACAGGAGATTTGGTACTTGGATGGTGGATTAAGAAGCATCGGATCACTTGAGAGGTGATGCTATTGTTTTCCATAAACATATTACATGTAAGGGGGAGTTTGTAGTTAAGGATTGCGGATGGTTCCATTTCAAAGGTGGCTGGTATAGGAACTGTAGAAATTTCTGAAAACCAAGTATTTGATTCAGTCCTCCTTGTTCCTAATTTGGATTGTAACCTACTCTTTGTTAGGAAATTGATCTAAGACAAGAGTTGTGTTGTTAACTTCTATGCTAAACACAGTGTTTTTCAGGACTTGGGTTCGGAGACGATTGGGAGTGCTGAGGTGAAATCTGAACTTTACCTACTTGAAGTGCAAAGGAATCATAAGAGTTAGGGTATTCAACTATCAATCAAAATAATAATTCTTTTTCAGTTACTTAAAATAATGATAGTTCTATTATGTTATAACACTATCGATTAGGACATCCCAGAAGCGGATGCACCCAGAAGTGGTCTTGAAACGAACATCCCTCATTAAAAAGAAATTTAAAGCATGGTTTTAAGAATCGAGTCGAGGCGAGGCGACACGTCGAGCCGTCGCCTTGGGCCATAGACATCTCAAGGTAGTTGCCAGAAGCGAAGGGAATGAAAAATCCCTCCTTGGGAGTATAAGGTGGTCACCTCAGTATTGTTTTAAAGCGAGGCGTTCAGAAGTGGTCTTGAGGCGGTCAAAGGGATGATGGAAATATAATCTGATACCATGTCAAAGCTTTCAAACCAATCACAACCCACAAAGCCAAAACCTCTCTCTTTGTCTTTTTAATGATGCAAATTTGTGAAGAATGCCAAATAAGAGTGGTAGAAGAAGAGAAGAGGAAAGAAGGTGGTGTTTTGATGGTAAAGACAGGAGCAAAGAAGCAAAGAATCTGAAAGAAGAAGAAGCTAGAAGTTGAAAATTGAAAAGTTGGGCTTGATTGTTTTAAAAGAGTTTTTATAATTTTTAATTTAGTTGTCATTTAAAAAAAAAAGAACAAAATGCATAAAACCCCCTCGAGGTAAAGCGTTAAATAAACGAATACGAAGTTTCAGTTTTATAACAAAATAGCTTCGACTTAACAGTCAAAATATGTTAAAATTGATGGTCAACTTTGGTTTAAAGTGTAAAGACATAAATGTCTTCAGTTTTTAAAATTAAATTTTTTTAAAAAAAATTTAAAAGAATAAAAATTAATTCAATAAAATAAGAAAAAAAATCGAAAAAAAAAATGAAAAAAAAAATTTAGTTTGTCTGCTCACCTAGAAACCAGACTTTCATCTCTCAAATCCAGAAACCTAACTCTCCAATGGCAGAACCAAACAACACAAAGCATTGAACAAATTAAAAAAAATTAAATCTTATTCTTTATTCTTCACCAGTTACTACCAAACCAAAAACATAACCATCATCATCAATAAACAATCTCAACTCATCATCAACCAATCTTCAAACTCAAAATAATCAAACCCAATCTAATATGGGTTTGATTTCTGGGTTCGAACCAACCCAAAAATCGAACTCAGAAATCTTGGTTCGAATACCCACAAATCGAACCCAGATTTCTGGACTCGAGAACCCAGATTTGGTTTCATCACGAACCCAGAATCTGGGAACCCAAACCCAGAATCTGGGTTTATGAATGAACCCAGATTTCTGGGTTCACTAGAATGATGAACCCAGATCGGGTTCGAGGAAGAAGAATAGCGGAAGAAGAGAAGAAGAAGCAGAAGAAGAGATAGCGGACGATGGCGACAGGGACAGGAACGGCGGAGACAGAGAATATGGGCTGATGATGTTCTTCTGGGTTTCGAACCCAGACAAGTGACACAGAGAGAGAGATTAGAGAGAGCGAGAGGGTCTGATAGGAGAAGGAAAGAGGAGAAAGAGAGGGGAAAAAGGAGAGAGAGAGGGTCTGGTGAGATTTTATAATTTTTTATTTTAAAAAATATTTTTTCTTTTTTAATTTTTCTTAAATAAAATAAATTAGTAAATGAAGAAAATACCCTTAGTCAACCAAACATTGATTAACAGACACTGATGGTTTGAGTGTATTATATTATATAAACTAAACTTTAACTATGAATGTTTAAAGTCTTACCTCATAGGGGTTTTGTGCATTTAACTCTAAAAAAAATAAAAAATGTGCTGTTACCAACTCCTTTTCTCTCATTGAGTACTGACCCCACATTTCAAAAAGAAATAAAAATAATTAAAATTCCTGTTCTAACCACATTTTTTTACTACATATCTTACAATAATATCTATTATTAAATTCAATGATTTAGTAGAAAAAAAATATTTTAATATAACACTATTTTTAATTTAAAATCACTGTAGAATGAGATTTCATGAACAAATTAAATTTTTAATCCCCTCCCCTACCAATTTTTTTTTTTAATTTTTTTAATATTTATTAAATATTATATTACCCCTTTTACTAAATAACGCTTCATATTTCATATAGTTACACCTTTTAATTATTTTAAAATTTTTCGTATTGTTAGACTAACTTAGGATTTTAAATGTTTGGATATTATTATTAGATTTATTCTATTTTATTTGATACTTATGTTTAATATTGATTTTCACTATCTTTTTTAAGATTATTGATGATTTTGCAAGATTAGGGTTTTTTTTATTACTTTTTTTTTCTCATTTAGAATTGATGCGATCACCTTGATCGCCTCGAGTGACCATCTCATCTTGCCGAGACTTCATCGTCTCGCCTCGCCTCGTATTTTGCCTTTTAAAATATTGATATGAAGTGAGTAAAATTTTTAAAGACTTTAATCGAATGATACAAACATAATTTAATACAAAAATTCAAAATTTGAAAACTGATAATGGTAAGGAATTTTTCAATTCAATACTTGGACAATATTTATTTAGTGAGGGAATTACATATCAAAGTTCATGTGTTAATACCTCTCAGTAAAATGGCATTATGGAAGGAAAAATAGACACTTGTTAGAGATTGCTAGGTCATTAATGTTTTCCCCTAATGTTCCCAAAAATTTTTGGAAAGAAGTTGTACTTACAGCAACTTACTTGATTAATAAAATGTCCTTTAGAGGCTAAAATTTAAAACTCCATCTCAAGTGTTAATTCAAAATTATTCAAGTATTAGAATTCTATCAAATATTCCTGCAAAAATGTTTGGGTGTTTAGTGTTTGTACATAATAAAGTCATAGTAAATTAGATCCAAGATCAATCAAAAGCATATTTGTTGGATACTCTCCAACACAAAAAGGATATAAATGTTATTCCCCTGTTATTAAAAAATTACAAAAAAGGTACAAATGTTATTTCCCTATTACTAAAAAATTCTAAGTGCTCTTCAATGTTACATTCTTTGAACATAAACTTTTCTATTCCAAAACTGATATTCAGGGGAGAATCCTAATAAAAATCAGCTTCGGGATAATTTTTTAGAAATTGAGGGACTTAATTTAAATCATATTAGGAAACTAGAGTCTCAAATGCATTCTAGGGTGGACGGTCAGCACATGATTCCTATAGAAAACGACCTTTCTTTATTATAGCAGCCAGTAAATGATGTGTTTAGAATAGCTAATGATTCATCAAATACCACTTATGAGAAACCTTTTAATTCGAGCCAAACACCTTAATTTCTTGGAAAGTTAGCCTCAAAATTAGCCTTCTAACTCACCTAAACAATCTCTAAATCAGCCTAGTCCTAGAACATCTATATCACTCAAAAATAAGAAAAACATCATTGTCTATACCAGGAGATATTTTGCATAGAAAGAGGGAGAAGTTCAAACATCCCAACACCAACAAGTGTCCAATGTAGAACAGTAGGTCCTAACATCACTACCAAACAACATAGAAAGGTCTGAGGCAGATTTGAGACATGAAAACAATGACCAGATCAATAATTAAACTAGTTATGACAGTTTGAATCTACCTATTGTAGCACATAAAGGACATAAGGAGTATATGAATCGACCACTCTATCCTATGCATAATTATTCTAGTATCTTTTAATTTTTTTGCATTCATTAGTAAGATTTCCCAAGTGCAAATTTCGAATAGCATATATGAAGCCTTGAAAATACTTGAATGGTTTGTTGCCATCAAGGAAGAAATCAGTGCACTTGAAAGAAATGGGACTTAGGAAATTGTGGATCTACCCGAAGGGAAGAGATCAGTTAGATGTAAGTGGATATTCACTATCAAGCATAGAGTAGATGGCAGTGTTGAGCGGTTCAAAGTAAGGCTGGTGGCAAAAGATTTCACTTAGTCTTATGATATTGATTAGTAGGAGACTTTTGCACTAGCAGCAAAGTTGAATACCATCCGAGTTTTACTCTCCTCGGCAGTAAATTTAGAGTGGCAACTACATCAACTAGATATAAAGAATGCATTCTTGAATGGGTACTTGGAAGAAGAAGTTTTAATGGAAGTCCTATAAGGACTTGGATCACACATTACTTCAAATAAATGGTGCAGATTGAAAAAGTCTCTTTATGGTTTTAAGCAATCACCAACGACCTGGTTTGACAGGTTTACTAAGGTAGTGAAGAAGTTTGGGTTCACTCAGTATCAAGCAGATCATACACTCTTTGTTAATCATTCATCCAGATGAGGTATATTTGTTCTCATTGTTTACGTTGATGATATTATCTTGACAGGCAGTGATGAAGTAAGAATTGGTGAAGTTAAGATATTCTTAGCTAAGGAATTTGAGATTAAAGATCTGGACAATCTCAAGTATTTCCTTGGAATAGAACTTGCAAGGTCTTGTAAAGGGATCGTTGTATCATAGAGGAAGTATGTACTTGATCGTTAAACTTAATGAGTTATGCATGATTGATTGCAAGTCAACTGAAACTCCTATGGATGTCACTTGTAAGGTTGGAACTGTTATAGACAGTCCACCAGTGGATAAGGGGAGGTATCAATAGTTAGTTAGAAAGTTAATTTATCTTTCTCACACAAGGCCATACATTGGGTTCTCAATAAGTGTTGTGAGTCAGTTCATGAATAACCCAACAGAGGAACACATGATTGTCATCTTCAAAATTTTAAGATGTCTAAAAATGAACCCAAAAAAGGGACTTTACTTCAAGAAGAACACCAATAGAACCATTGAATTATTCTTAGATGCAGATTAGCCAGGATCCTTGACTGATAAAAGATCTACAACAGGATATTCTACTTATGTTTAAGGCAATTTGGTGACCTAGAGAAGTAAGAAGCAATCGGTTGCATCAAGGAGCAGTGTTGAAGCTAAGTTCAGGGCAATGACATAAGTTATATGTAAAGGAATGTGGTTAGAAAGGTTGATGGCAGAATTGAAAATAAGTGTTGAGAAGCCTATGAAGATGTTTTGTGATAATCAAGTAGCAATTAGTATTCCTAAGAATTATGTTCATCATGATAGTACAAAACATATGGAGGTTGATAGACATTTTATTAAGGAAAAACTTGAAGAATGATTGATTAAGATGTTGTATACTCCTACCAGTTTTCAAACAACAGATATTCTAACCAAGGCCTTATCTAGAACAATTTTTGATAATCTGGTTTTTAAGTTGGGAATGATAAACATTTATATCCTAATAGGTGATTAAATGGCAGATATTCTCACAAACACTTTACCAGGATGAGTTTCGAAAACATGAGTTCCAAGCTGGGCATAATTAACATCTATGACCTAGTTTGAGAGGGGGTGTTGAGATATGTGTCTTCTAGTTGTTAGATAAAGTAGTTGGATATTAAATTAAGTTTTACTTTACCAAAAGTCATAATTAGTTGCTGCAGTTGTTAATTGTTGGATAATAATTTATCAAAAGTCTTTGTTGTAGTTGTTAGTTGTTAGATGGTGGTTGGAAGGTGTGCAAGTGTTTGTTAGACTTTATTAAGTTTGCATATTTAAATAAGCTCTCTCTTTTTTGAGAATGAGCGGCAGATCAATAAAAATTTCGGTTGCCTTAGTTTCTTGCATTGTTATCATCAAACAACTGCTTAATCATATAGTTTAGCTTAATTTAATTTGTTTAGAGTTACTAACTTGATAAACTAGTTATGTGGTTAAACTTGCATTTAGTTGCAATCTTTTGATGTGAATGTTTTTTCTTTTCTGTTCATTATTAATATATGAGAGAGTTTATTATTTCTTCTCTACTGCGTATTAAAGTTTATATGCTAGGCAGACTTGTTTCCATGGCTTTCGTTTATGGCTGGTTACATCTCTTTCATAAAAAATGTATAAGATACAAAAATTTCATCTTGCTGTTTTCTTAACTAATTAGATTGGATTTTCTTAGAAGATTAATTTCCTATTTTTTAAGTGTCTGCTAGAAAGTTGATATTCTTATCTTACACAATGATGATTTTTGTAAAGCAAACCACCATCTCAAACATGAAGTGAGCATACATTCTTTACTCTATGTCGACGTCTAAATTCGATCGACCAAGGTTCTTGACCCAATATTGCAAATAAATATAACAGAAATAAAAGCAGAAATAAAAGAAGAGGAAAAACAATAGGTACCAAGGGACTTTTACGTGGTTTGGCCTAAAAAGATGACTACGTTTATGATTGTTTATTTGGATATTTTAGCAGAGTCACAATATATTATTTAGTGTATTTCTTCTTTGATCATCATCACCATGCCTTTACAATAAATTTTCAACCTCTATTTATAGAGTGAAATGTTACAATTTGAGTACATTTAAAACAAGAAAGGATTCTACATTGCTTATGTTTTCAAAACCGTGTCTATCAATTTAGGGATAAATCCCAGTGAAGGAGTTTGATTCCATTTCTAATTCTGATAGTAGATTCTCTCTTAAATTAAACTGCTTCATTTTTAGAAGATTTCCTTTAATGAGCACTTCGAGCTACGAGCTATACCTTACTCTAGATGACCTAGGGTTGAGTATAAGACAGTCTTAACTATAGAGCACTTGGAGCTATGAGCTATACCTTACTCTAGATGACCTAGGGTTGAGTATAAGGCAGTCTTGACTATAGTTGACTAGTGACCTGAGTGCTCGTTTTTACGAGCTGAAGGTTGGTGGACTGGACTTTTGTCAATTGGGTCAATTCATTGGATTAATACATTGGGTTTTTACCAGCCCACTTATGTAGCCCTAAATATACCCACAACACTCTCTAAACCTTAGCTATCATCAAAGAAATATAATAAATACCATCATCAAAATAAAATTTATTCATTTACCTAAGAACTGATGCTTGTGGCTTTGATACATTGTGATGCTTCCAAGATTTTCTGCTCTTTACGGTAGCATCAGCTCCACGCCCAGATACCATGTTTGTTAGAATTATCACCATAAAAAACAAAACTTTCTTTCTAGCCTTCCTGCCCAAGCCTTTTTTGCTTCATTTTTGGAAGATTTCCTTTAACGAGCACTTCAAGCTACAAGCTATACCTTACTCTAGGCGACCAAGAGCTGAGTATAAGTCAGTCTTGACTATAGTTGACTAGTGACCTGAGAGCTCGTTTCTGCTAGCTGGATGTTGGCAGACTGGACTTTCGTCAATTGAGTTAATTCATTAGATTAATTCGTTGGACGTTTACCAGCTCACTTATGTAGCCCCAAATATACCCACAACAGTCTCTAAACCTTAGTTCTCATCAAAGAAATACAATAAATACCATCATCAAAATAAAATTTATTCATTTACCTAAGAACTGATGCTTGTGGCTTTGCTGCATTGTGATGCTTCCAAGATTTTCTGCCCTTTACGGTAGCATCAGCTCCACGCCCAGATACCATGTTTGTTAGAATTATCATCATCAAAAACAAAACTTTCTTTCTAGCCTTCCTGCCCAAGCCTTTTTTGCTTCATTTTTGGAAGATTTTCTTTAACGAGCACTTCGAGCTACCATACCTTACTCTAGGCGACCTAGAGCTGAGTATAATGCAGTTTTGACTATAATTGACTAGTGACCTGAAAGGTCGTTTCTACGAGCTGGATGTTGACGGACTGGACTTTCATCAATTGAGTCAATTCATTGGATTAGTTCATTGAGCTTTTACCAGCCCACTTATGTAGCCCTAAATATACCCACAACACTCTCTAAACCTTAGCTATCATCAAAGAAATACAACAAATACCATCACCAAAATAAAATTTATTTCTTTACCTAAGAACTGATGCTTGTGCTTTGATGCATTGTGATGCTTCCAAGATTTTGTACCCTTTACGGTAGCATCAACTCCACGCCTAAATACCATATTTGTTAGAATTATCACCATAAAAAACAAAACTTTCTTTCTAGCCTTCATGCCCAAGCCTTTTTGTTTCTACCTTGTTGATAAGATTGATTCTCCTCACCCATCAAGCTATCCTTCATCAAAATACCAGCATTGAGTTTTCTAGATAGTACAACTTTAGATCCAATAGCAACCACGCGCACCCAGCAAACAAACCTAAAACCATTTTTGACAACATAACTGAATTGAAACTCAAAACCACTCAAGAACTTTACACAATACCATTTTATCTAAAACAATATCAAAGCTAAAGATAACAATAGTGTCAACGTTCAATATTGGTCAACTAAGATTTTTGAAGTCCAATACTGTAATAGAAGCAAAACAAAGCAAAGAGGAGAGAAAAGAGGTAGAGAGGAAGAGATAAAGATAGATTTTTGCGTGGTTCGGCCAAGGAATTGCCTACTTCCATAGCTGTTCTCTTATTGTTTTGGCAGAGAGACAACTTATATTATTAATGGTGTTTCTATGTTCCAACCCCATTTACAATGAGTTTCAACCCCTATTTATGGAGGAGAGAGCTACAGTTTGTGTACAATGCAAATAGGGAAGTATTTAACATTAATTACACTTCTCAAAATCGTGCCCTTAATTTTAGGAATTTGACTCCACCATATCAAGGATTTGATCTTATCTTCAGATTCGGTATTTAAGTGTTCCTAGAATTGCGCTGTTACCATTATGAAAAGACTCATCGTATATGCCATGTCACGAGCTAGATCTTACTTTGAGCTAGATCTAGGTGCTGAATAGCTCTGACCATAGCTGAATAACTGCCTGAAAGATTGTCTATGTGAGTTGAGATTATGCCTGTGCGCTGGTTGAGCATTTGATATACTGAAGGCTCATATCTGTGAGCTGGATATCTTACAGTCTAGGGGTGAGCTTCTGCGAGCTTGATACTGACAAGTTGGGCCTTTGTCCATTAGGTTAGCCTATTGGACCAGTTCACTGAGCTTTTACTAGCCCATTTGTGGTGTCCTGAAAATACTTATAACATTAGCCTCCCAGCTCTCAGTGCGTTCTGCAGGCTGGGAGCTTGAGTTTGCTAATAAAGGTTGATGTGTATGGATCTATTGTGCTGCCCTTTCAAACTCTGTCTGTATCACATTGACTTGTGAAGAGAACATTTTGCAGTGGCAATGTCAGACTTTAAGCTCCTCAAGAGTGAAGAGGAACTGAAAAAGGTGAAGGGTGAGGTTCGACTGTTGAAAATGAGGTCGCTCTTGTCAATGTTAAGGTACAGGTTATCAAGGCTAAAAAGGAAGTCGATGTGGAGAAGCATTGGGGGCAAGTCGCCCGACTCCCCTTGGCATTTGCTTGCTTTGTGCTTTTATTCCACTAAATCATTGAATTTCATATGGACTGAAAAATAACGTTATCTGTACATAAAGATGAGTGGTAGCAATACCTGATGCGAACTCGTGAGCTCGGGAGGCAAAGTTTTGAGGTCGACAGCTGCATAAGAAACCTTTCGAGCTATGCTTAGAGGGTCAAAACCCGGATTACATAACGAAAGTTGTGGAGGTGGGAACCTTGATCGTGCTCAAAGGGTAAAAACCCGAGCTGATACAGCAGGCTGTGCTCAAAGGGTCGGAATATGAGCTGATACAGCATAAGCTTTGTTAGGCTGTCTAGGTAGGTCACACAAATGGCATTTGAGTCACCATGGATGGTCTTCAGCTAGTAGTATAGAATCTGGCGGGGAGGCACTTATTGGCCAAAATATATGTCCAGGCGAGTTACACAGAATAGCTCGTAGGCTAATGTGGATGGACCCTAGCTAACGTTTTATTATTTTGACTCGACCAAGAAGTCGCTTTTACTTTTTTGTGTATCATTTATTGAAGAATTCAGTAAATATATAATTCAGAGCACAGTGATACGGAAAATTTTACATTTTCATTGATAATTGAATTTGACATTAGGGACGCATGCCCAAAATGTTATTATGGAGACGTACCAGCAAGGTAAAGATCACCAAGTATTGTGAAGATGGCTTTTACTATAGGTTTATGCTATTGTTTGGGAGCTTCCTAGGGCTATCGTTGTGCTGGCTATTGGGATCGAGGTTGCGAGTTTGTTGGTCACACCATATAATCATTCAAGCGACATCGCTTGATGAGGTCTTCGATGACATCCCTCAAATCCCTGCAGTCTGAAGTATTGTGCCCGACTTTATTGTGATAAGTACAAAACTTGCTCTTACTTCTAAAGAGAATGAGAGTCCTTTATTAGGTTGAGCTTTCCAAAGTCTTCCCTATTCTTTTCTGTTGCAAAGATCATGTCTTGCGTATCTGACAGGGTGCTGTAGCTGCTATGACGACCTTGACGTTGAGGTCGTTCATTCCTAAGCTATTTTCTAGCCTTCTTAGTGACCTAATAGCTTGAGCCATTAACCTGACTTTCACTTCTGTTTCCACCATGATCTCTTTTATTTGATTAGTTGAAACTATCGGTTTCACCCTTCTAGCTAAGCTGGTTTGAGCCGAAGGTTTTCTCTCATCTGATTTCTTGTAACACCCCTTACCCCGATTTCTCGTCAGAGCGAGATTCGAGGCGAAGGGTATTACGGTTCTGAACTAAAAATTTATTTATTCATTTATTTGAAAATTTCTTACTAAAAGAAATGGAATCACCACTAAAAGTTTAACGATATAAAAAAAAAATTTAATATCATTTTCTCTTTTATAATTTTTTTTATAAATCTGGCAGAGTCTCCTCTGTTTTTCTGAAAATCCAAAATTTAACCTGTAAAGAAAGTAATAACACTTCTATAAAATTTATTTCTCAACTTCAATTTGGACCTCCCGTCCGATTTAAAAAATCACTTCAACACGCAACCAATTAAAATCAAAATTCAAAATCCATCACCATAAAACTTTGCACTACATAATTATCAAACAATATACATAACTTACAAATATTTTAAAACTTTAATACAAATTGTATTTTACAGACTTTTAAATTTATAAACTTACACACACATGATGGTACCCATACATATATACACATAATATAAAATGAATATTACTCAAAAATTTATGTCAGATGTGACTCGTAGATTATCTGCAGGGGCTTCGTCTTCGTCTTGGCAACAAGCCCAATTCAATTACCTGCGCGTGGTCAATCCAACGCGCTAAGTATTTCTACTTAGTGGGTGTACACTTAATTTAAAAATCATAAAACTTTATTTCCTCATAATACAATTTCACTAAACTTTTCAACAATATTTGAAAGTTCAGAAAAATAATAAAATAAAATTTTCACCATATTTTACTACGTATAATTTGTTTAAAACACAATTCATGAAGTACATAAAAATCTTATTTCAAACATGACTGTATAAAATTCAGTTTTTCGATTCTCTCCAATCTCAAATAATCTTTACATAATATGTTACTATTTATTAACTGATTTATATAAACACAACATTTCTTTTGACTGTATTTTGAAACGATTTTCACTAAATATTTTTCGTTACTAAAATTCACAATTGAAAATAATTTACTAATAAATACACATACAAAATACATACAAATTATTATGAGACATATTCATTATATCTGTAAAAATTTTATCACACATCACCTTACTTATACACATACTACACATCACCTTGCTTATACACATCAACTACATAAACATATCCAACACATAAAATTTATTCTTACACGTAGAAACCCTATATTATCTATATATATATATATATATATATTTTTAAACAAATCCGAATGATGACATTTTATTACAAGTTTCAATTATCTAAATTATATATAGATTATTTCTTAGTAAACCTATCAATTCGATTTGTAAGAATTTTATTACAAATCTCGATGAAAAACATATTATTACTAGTAACACTTATCAATTACATAATAATCATTTTTCATATATATATATATATATCTCATATATTTTTCTTTAATTAATATAACACAATTTCATTACATAATCCTTAATTCTCGAAATAACAGTTGTCAATTAATATTTCATAAAATTTCAAACTATCATCAGTTTCGCTAATGATCTAAGTTACTAAAAATTCTAAATGCAAAACATATAAATGAGTTAAATCTATTGATAATTCACATATTTTCTCAATTAATATTTTTAACGCCATTTTTAAAAATTCGTTTGAAAATTACTAATCAATCACTTTATCATAATTACACAGACAAAATCAATGAGTAATTTCTTTCCAACTTTTAATTAACTTATTTTTACCAATTCTTTTTCATTTTCTCAAAACTCACTTTCTAAATCCGGATTTCATAATTTCTCAAACATTTATAATAAAATATAATAAGTTTCATTTTAATGTTCTTAAGACGATAACTAAATTCAAAATTTTCAATAATCACATCAAATAAAATACATAAACCATTAGTTTTTCAAAGTCACTTCTATCAAACATATTTCAATATAAATTTTAATCACGTAAACTTTTCTGAAATCTATTATTAAACACATTTACACTATTATTCTTTCAATTCAATTTCCTATCATATTCCTAATTATATTTTCGAAACTCACACGTTATCGTCAAATAAAAATAAAAATACACTGTATAAATTTCAACAATATTTTTGTGATATATAAACTAATCATTTAAAAATTATAATAAATCGAAGAGTTCACAACATAATATCAAGTAATAAATAAAAATTTCAATATGCATCATATCACGTCTTTACTTGTCACATCAAATTATAATAATGCCCTTTCTCCCATATCATTTCCCTTTTTCTACATATTTCATACACTTTACTTTATCAAATAACATTTATCAAACCCATTTACGATTATACCATTTTTCTTTAATTAGAGCCCTTTGTAAAATTCTATCACGATACCATGGATCGGTAACGGATTTTTTGGCATCGGCCAGACTAAACGGCAACCCCGGTAATGGCCGCTCGATGACTATTCACCGGATCGCATATCACAATTTGTTTTCGTTTCGGGACCGGACACTCGGTGCCTCTTAAAGTCCGTCATATAACGTCTATAAGTAATCATAATGGTGCAGTACTGCTAAAAATCACCCTATTGGCTAACCAACTACCAATCCCCATCTACCAGTGATTAGTTTTACGCGGGCCCTTTAATATATATATATTTTACAACTTTTATCTTTTAATAAAAATTTCATTTAAAAACCAATAAACACAATTTCATCCACGATTTTTCTCATACTTAGAAATTATCAATATAAATGACATAAAACACTATTGTATAATTCATCAACCCTTTTTCAAATGTTCATACCTTTGTTTCGATATATATATATTCGGTCAAGGTACTTAACTTATTCATTTCTTTCCGTTTCATTTCGTTTTCTTTTTCGTTTACGCTCAAAATTCAGTCAAATCAAATTTAAACAATCTTTCAGAATAATTTATCAAAACAATTCCACGCACTTCAAAACCCAACAAAATTTAAATCCCATATATATATGAATACTTATTTAAATCAATTATTCAAATTTCTTTGTGTCACCTTTCATGGCCATTGTAAATGACCATTTTGCTCCTAATTTCAGAGTTAAATTTTTAATAAAACCCTTTTTCTTTTTCTTTACCACAAATTAGTTCCAAGAAATGAATTTTATCTATTTAATTTTTATTACTTTATTTATATTTCTTTTCAATTCGATTTATTTATTTATTTGTTTTTAACCCATCGATCATTCAAACATCATTCGAATAATATACACATGGTATAAAATGATAAAATTACCCCTAGAGCACGCTACACATCAATTTCGATCATAGGGTATATTATTTCCGAAATTATTTTTCAAATTCGTTTTTCATCTAATAAACTCATCCAGGAGCATACAATTAACATCCAAATAACATCAAAAACCATTTAACATCTCAAATAAATAACAAAAACAAGTTTCAAGGGATTTACATAATTTATTCAAAACTAATAAAATTAAAAGTTTCAGAATAAGTGTACACCAACCTTATGAGCTTATTTTTTAGCTTTCTACACATCCAGGGAGAGGTTTTTAGGCCTCTCAAACCTTCCCTAAGACCTCTGAAATTAAACCCTCACTTAGGGTTCAAAAATAAACAAAATCAACAGATAAATCAAAACAATGAAATCAAAAGCTAAAATAATTACAAAATCATGCTCATTGAGGTATTAGAACATCCCTAACTAAAACTTAAAACAAAATAATCAAATAAAATCAATTTACCTCTTTTTGACCCATTTGGAGATCCGAAAATCCTCTTGAAAAATTGATGGATTTGGTGGTTGAGAGACTAAGAATAGGTGGATGGTAGGAAGATTTAATGATTGTGAGAAAATAATTGGAAACAAGTAACAAATAAAATGAGAAAAAAGAAGAAACAGAGCACGGCAAAGAGAAGAAGATGAGTTGGCGCTGCAGCAAGGAGAAACTGAAAACAGATATGGAAAAAAAAAATGTTTTTATAGACACAAACTTTTTGAAGTTATGAAATTGCCCCAAAGTTTTCATTATTTACAAATTGACCCCAACACTTTTTATTTTCTACACTTACACCCCTACTCACATGCTATATCCTATTTGACATTTTTGACACCTCACACTTCCACTAACTTATTCAAATTTATTCATAACCTTATTTTATCTACAAATACATAATTTATTTTAATGAAAAATAATAATAACAATAATAATAATGATAATACTAATAATTATATAATAAATCATTTATTTAACTCAAAAATTATTCTCTATAATACAATCTAATTACACCATCCTAACTTTCCCATTTTGCTATTTATTTTATTTAAATTTGAAAATAATTCTTTACGGAGAAAAACGTTTTCGAAAATATTAAATTCCACTTATTAACGATCAAAACATTTTACAATCGCACAAATTTCATAAAATTCAAATTTATTTTCATTTAATAAATTACTTATTAAATCAACAAATATTAATCGGACGGAAATAATTATCGGGACGTTACATTTCTTTGGTAGCTCATTTATAGATTTCGCCCATGTCCTTCATTGAGGACTTGTTTCGTCCTTACGAATCCCAGTTGAGATTACTGTCAAGATGCTCTCATTTGAGGGGTTCATTAAGACGTTGTTTACCTCGCGCCTGAACTTGGCAATATAGTCATTTAATGATTCATTAAGACGTTGAAAGATAGTGATGAGGTGATAGGGTGGCGCAAGCTGCCTTTTGAGGGCCTTATACTGGCAGATAAATTTTTATTGGCATTCCTCCCAACTTTCTATGCTACGATTTGGGAGATTCTTGAACCAAGTCTGCAGAATGTCCCTAAGCGTTGCTGGAAAGATGCGGCATTTGACCAGCATGCTAGTGGTCTGTAGATCTATTTGAATGTTAAATGCATTCAGGTGATTGTAAGGGTCGCTATCCCTATTGTATTGAGGGATACTAGGGACCTTGAATTTGCGGGGGAGAGGTCCCGCCTCAATCTTTCTAGTAAAAGGAGTTCTTTTCTCATATTGATCCAGCTGGCTTGAGGTACCAGGGCGCGCCTCGAGTTGCTAGATCCTCTGAATGATTTCTTCTAACATTTGATCTTGAAGCATGTGCTCTCTTTTGCGCTTGCAACCTAAAGAGCCATGACTTGGAACATATCACCGACTTCACGAGCTTCTAGTTTGGTGCGACTCTGTTCGTCGCTGATAGCCTATTTCCCTTTCTTGAGCTCGATGACCATCAGTTCTTGAAAGTGAATTGGGGGGACAATCTGAGTCAGCAGGTCGTGAGATCTCTTTGATGGGTCTTTCACGAGCTAATATTTGTTCTCATGGCTGCTAGTCAATTCTAGGAGCAGCAGCCTCAAGTTTAAGTGCATTCTATGCTGGGGCTTGTGCCAATGACCTGACTGTATCCGCAAGTTGTTGCACTGCGTTTTCCAGTGCCTCCTGCAGCTGGTGCCATTCCGACAGCCTTCCGATCACAAAGATCACCGGTGCTGGCTAACGAGGGGTTAGTGAAGGCATACTTGCAATAGTGCCGTTTGTGAGGATGTTCATCTGTTCTTTTGGCCGATCAACAGCCATTGTTTCAGAGCTTCTTGCCATGGCGGATGAACGATTAGAAAGATGTTGCAGTTTGGGCCCTTCCTTTAGTGCCAAAATGTTAACATTCAATATTGGTAAACTAAGGTTCTTGAAGCCCAATACTATAATAGAAGCAAAACAAAGCAAAGAGAAAGAAAAGAGGTAGAGAGGAAGAGATAAAGATAGATTTTTGCGTGGTTCGGCCAAAGAATTGTCTACGTCCATGGCTATTCTCTTATTGTTTTGGCAAAGAGATAGCTTATATTATTAATGGTGTTTCTGTGTTCTAACCCCCTTTACGATGAGTTTTAGACTCTATTTATAGAGGGGAGAGCAACAATTTGTGTATAATGCAAATAGGGAAGTATTTAACATTAATTACATTTCCTAAAATCATGCCCTTAATTTCAAGGATTTGACTCCACTATATCAGGGATTTGATCTTATCTCCAGATTCGGTAGTTGAGTGTTCCTTGAATTATGCAGTTACCATTCTAGAAAGACTCATTGTGCACGCTATGTCACGAACTAGATCTTGCTTTTTATTAGATCTAGGTGCTGAGTAGCTCTGACCACGGCTAAATAATGACCTAAAAGATTGTCCATGTGAGCTGAGGTCATGCCTATGCTTTGGTTGAGCATTTGGTATACTGAAGGCTCATATCTGTGAGTTGGATGTCTTATGGTTTGAGGGCGAGCTTCAATGAGCTAGATGCTGGTAAGTTGGGCCCTTGTCTATTGGGTCAGCTTATTGGACCAGTTCATTGGGCTTTTACCAGCCCATTTGTGGTGTCCCGAAAATATCTATAACAAATAACAAACTTTACAAGTAGGGATTTATTAACATGTTAAAGCACATCGAGTTCATAAAAAGCTTATAAAATAACATAAACTACTATTTATTATGAGTTCAGCCAAGGAAGCTTATAGAGTGAACAGTGGACTTATCGTAAATGAGAGAAGCTCTGTTAGTGTGCTGCATTTCAGAAATAAGGAAAATATTAGTAAAATGACTTACAGAATATGCAATCTACAGCAACCATTTTATCTAACATAAAAACATATATATAAATATAAACACACACACACAGAGGCACCCAAGACAGCATACTAAGTAAAAGCATCATTAGGGAGGCTAAGTCCAAATGTTTTTGTAAACCCTTAGTTTTAATTTTAATCTCCGAGTGCTAGAAATTAGATTATGAGATAAAGATGATAAATATTGCTATTATTATCTTTATAAGTGGTAGTGAAATGTTGAAAACAATTAGAAGTCAACTTAACTTGAGATGAAGACAAAATATAAATGAAGGGTAAAATTGGTAAATTATTCAAGTGAGGATATATATATATATATATATATATATAAGTGTTGTTTCCAACACTTAGGCACATTTTAAAACAAAAGCTAGTAAACAAAAGGAAGTGGCCGACAATGTAAAGTGATGTAGGGTATATGATCGTCATTTTAATAAAAGTGACTTATATATAAGTGAGCCTAAGACATAAATTTAGACATGAAACAAAGAAGCAAAACCGTGAGATTGAGAGAAGGAGAGCAAAGTGGGACGACAAGGGAAGAGAGACTAAGGAAGAAGACCAAAGGTTTGCACAACTCATTTTTGAAGCTTTAGGTCTCATTTTCAAGCAAATCCAAGCTAGGAGAACAAAACCTAAGCTAACACAAAGTAAGTTAACATCCCTTTCTTCTAAATTGAAGATGGTTTGATGTGTTGATATGTTGATAGATTGAGTTGTTTCTTATGGAATTGTTGGTGGGATTTTGATGTAGACTTCTACTTTAGTGATGGATAAGTAATATGGAAACTTAGATTATAAGAAATGATGCATGAATACATAGTTAGGATTTATATGGGAGAAACCCTAAGTAGAAATTATGATTTAAACAAAATGAGTTGTAGAGAACTTGTTTGATGAAATGATTGAAAAAAATATATCATGAAAAATTGAAGAGAATGACATGTGAATACTTGATATTTGTTACGGCCAAGGAAGGGGTGTATGATCCCATTGCATTTCCATCCTTTTGAGCTTTAAATTATGCATATTTGATGTCATGAAAGTCTCTAGAAAAATTAGAATTTGAAAATGAAAAGTATAGAATTGTAGAAGCAGAAACATAGAGTGAAATGAAAAATCCCGAGCTGATAAAGGGACCTGGTAAGACCTGACTTGTCTGACATATATGGGGCTATTCTACACCTCAAATAATGCCTAAGAGTCATAGAAAATCATAGGTTTAAGAACGGATCGATTCCGATAAAAATTGTGCAAGTTATGTTTAAAATAGTGTCGTAAGAGAGTTGATAAGTGAAATAACTATATAAATACAATTTTTATTGCATGAAATGAATTTAGTTGATCATAATTAGGTAAAAGGAGCTTAGATATGAAAGAAAAATCATCATCACTTGTCCGATGTGAAATTGCTCATCAAAAAGTGCCCAAAATAGGGCGTTTTTCTTAGATTTGACATGACAAACGATAGAATTTTTCAACGAAATTTGAGGTATGACCGGAATGTGAGATAAGAGGACCGTAGGAAAAAGAATGAAGGAAAACGGAGCCCCGAGTAGGCTGCTGCATTACATTCTGTTAGAGGGTGTAAAAAGGGGCGAAAATTTTCGATTTTTTGTTTCAGGCCTCTAAAAATTATACGGACTACGCGAGGGTGTCCTTAAGGGTCTAAAACTGAAAATTTTGAGAAGAAATCGGAATAAGAGAGTCTCGGTCGAGTTAGAAACAAGTTGGGAAGTTATAATGTAAAAAGAGTCTTTATTGGATAATGTTATTTTAAAGTTAAAGTTGAATTATAAGATTGTCACTAGTGATAATAAGAAATTGCCATGTAGATGATGAGTGAGCAAGCAAAGTCCGAGAGACTCGTCGAGACGCTTGATTGGATTTGCGCAACTTGGAGGTAAGTCTACTATCATTTATGTTAAATTCTATTTCTTTGTGTTAAATATTGTATATAAGTGCTAAATGAGAATGAAAATGATTTTTCAATATCAAAGTTCAAGTTTTGAGGGTATGGGTTCTTATGGAATCCATAAAGTGATTTAAATCAATATTAAGTTGTTCTAAAAAGAGTTGAATCAAGAGAATTTTTGAAAGTTCCCAAAATTTGTTGGTTTTGTGCTTTTGCACTTAATGAATTTAATTTTAAAAACCCCTGTATATACCTCAAGATTATATGAGATTTAGCGTTACGTGACGATGTAGAAAATTTCATTCGTAATCGCTTAGATTATAGAGAAGTTAACGCTACGCGACGACGTAGAAAATTTCATCCGTAGTTGCTCAATTTTCCTAGAAAGTATAGCACTACAATTGCGATACAAAAAAGTTCGTATTGTAGTTGCTCAGTTATGAGATTTATCACCCTACGTGCGAGACAGTAAATTCCGTATCGTAGTGGTTGAGATGCTACAGCAGCTTCACGTTGGCGTTAGTTAAAATTGCCCGTGATGGATATAGTACTCTGAGGGTATACATGGGGATTTTGAAAAAATATATATATATATATATATTAAGATTTTGAAAGTGGAAAAAATGAATAAAATTTTAGCTTAACATATTGGTGTATGTTATGTTATATGACTTTGTTATACTAACTCGTTTGTTGGCTGTGTAGCTTATTTATATTCTATTGGGTGCGATCGTCGGACGGGATGACGACATTTTCATCTCGCATAAATATATATATATATATAGGTGGGGGAGTCATGCAAGATGTTGTATATAAAGCATGTATATGAGATTATATTGTATGATGACTATGACATTTCACAATTTGGGATCGTATAAATATAATTATGTTTGTAAATTGTCATGAATTCTAATGTATGATATATATATATATATATATTCATTTTCTAGAATGAATTCATGCATAATGTTGTGGAAAGTGTGATGATATTGCATGATTGTGGATAAATGAAGTTGGGAGGAAATGAAATTATAGTCGAAGTGAAATTTTCTTTGCAGGTAAATTTTGGATTTGTTAAAAATACAGTTGTTATGCTGCCAAAATTTCTATAAAATTATTTTGAAATGAAATCGCGAAAAATTTTATTACTCCCAACTATTTTAAAGAAAACCAAATTCGAAAGTTTTAAACGAGTAAACCGGCTAAGAAAGTTAGGGGTTCACTTCTCGGATTTCTTCAATCCGACGAGTCGGGTTCAGGAAGTCCTTTAAAGTGCCCGGCGGGATCCTCCAAACAAGAGCTTAGAAAATGTCTGGATCGGGTCTTGTCAATTTTGTTTAGTAAAACAAACTTTCAAATGAAAAAGAATAACATCTCAACAAGAAGTTATGCTACCACTTGTAATTGTCCTTGATACAGACCACATTGGGTTTCAACTTTTTGGATCAACTGCAATAATGGAAAGATCAATGCAAATCCAAAATTAAATAAATGAAGGATTTTATAACAATAATTTTCTATGTATTTAAGTAAAACAAACTTACAGTTACTCATTGATAAAGCATATTGTCTTTTGTGTCATGAACTGTACATTGGGAGCAAGGTTTCAAAACTCACTTCTCTCTAGTTGCTACTCAACCGGTAAGATAACGAGTAGCGAATTCTTGAAGTACTCAGTTTGACCGTTGGTCAATGGTTATCTTGACCGACAATTAGAATTGATCAAACCTGTAAAAATACATATATATATATATGTGTGTGTATATATTTATATATATATATATATATAAAATCAGAAAAAAAGGACTAGATCGAAATATAATATATATATATATATATATAGATATATAAACATCAGAAAAAAAGGACTAGATCGAAATATAATATAAATATATGAACATCAGAAAAAAAGGACTAGATCGAAATATAATAAGATTAAAATTGATAGTTTACACATGGAATGGTGAAAACAAAATTTACATCCTTCACCACATGTCGTTTCATAGCTAAAATAAAACGTTTTAAATCTAATATGTATAGACTCCATCTATTCTGTCTAATCCATATAAGATTCATATTACACTTGTCTAATATGTAAAACCCATATCCTGTTTTACACTAAAGAATGCAGATGCATCAAATCTAATAAAAAAATTTACATTATAATTAATAATTTTTTTAATCTAATGAATTATTTTTTCTTCTAAAACAGAAACGGATACCGAATGAACCACAAGCCTCGTCAGGAGTATTACTAAATCCAGTATTAATCAAGGCTCAGCTTAGATGATCACTAATGATCAGAGGCCTGGAGGTGATCAACGGTCAGTGATCATTCCTGGTTGTAATCTTGCTATGCTTGACCAGGATTCTATACAAGATCAGCAGCAGAGAAGCTTAACAGAATGGCCTCCATAGTTTGTTAGGTTTTCATGCTTAGCTGGCAATCATTAGTTTTGTTATTAATAGTTAGTAAACTGTAGTTAGGTATATATGAACGGCTGAGATTTACTAATCTCAAGTGTATATATATGAGTTCATGTGATTATTCATCATCAGAGTAGAAAATCAATAAAATTAGTCATCTTCAATATCATCTGTTTTTCTAAATTGTTTCACCAAGCTTCGAAGCTTCTATGTTTCTTCAATCAAACAGGTGTTTTGTTTGATTTTTCTTCAAACATTTAGAGTTCCAAGTCTGTCGCAATCTACCACAATCAACCATACTTGTGTAGGCTAGATATTTATTTTCATAAATGGGAGACATTTGTCACGACCTATCATGATCAATCATACTTGTTCAACTTGGATATCTGTTCTCATTAATTGAGCACATTTGTCGCGACCTATCACAATCAAACAAATTTGCATGGTCTAGATATTTATCTTAATGAATGAAGGACAATTACTTCCATCATAATAATGAGAGAGAATTACTCATACAAGCTATAATGTATTATTGGTGAGAATTGAACTGTTGCGACCTATCATGATCAGACACACTTGCATAGTCTAGATATTTATCCTAATGAATGAGAGACAATTACTTTCATCATAATAATGAGAGAAAATTATTTATACAAACTGTAATATGTTATTAGCGAGAATTGAACCACACTATCTACTAGTAGAAATTAAACACCTCAATCTCTTGGAGGATGGAAAAATACTCAAACACATGCTTAGAGATGGTGTCAAGTGATTTGTTTTTTAAAATTAATTTTAATTGATTCGATACTGTGTGAACACACAGTGTAATGTAATAATACATGCTATATGTAAATAGAAACATTCTTACGGTATTGATTCACAAAATGGAATCGATGGCCACCCTTTAATTATTTAACGTGCTGCAATGACCTACCAGACTTGTACCACATGAGTGAATAATAATCTATCAGAGGTACCAAAATAAATATGGTGCCTCTTTAAAGCTACCACTGGGCCATCTCTGTGTAGGGTGGGTATCTCCAACCCAACTCAACATATTCAACCCAATCTGACCATTTTTTATCGGGTTGAGTTGAGTTAAATCTTAAAAAAGCTGAGATGAATTGAGTTGAGTTTGATTAAAAATTAAATTGGATTGTGTTAAATTAAAAATTTTTCAATCCAATCAAATTCAACTTGACAAACGTCCACACCCACCGGTGTGACTATTTGCCATAAAAAGAACAAATTCAACTTAACAGTTATCTAAATTTAGATGGTTCACATCACAATTAATATTAATATAAAAAAAATGCCACTTGGCCAGCGCATTCTTGATCAGATTCTCAACACCTGTACAATTTTACATTGATATATAATTATTGGACAAATTTTATTTTCGTCATTATATTTTAGTGAAATGTTTATTTTCTAAATGTGAATTCACCTTTAAACCGTCTTTCGTAATGTTTGCAACTTGGCCCTAGAAATCTTTTAAGATAGCTTAGAAGTGTCATTTTACCCTCTAACCTTTTAAAATTAAAAACTTAACTTTAAATTAGTTATCAATAAAAATCTAACAAGTAGCATATTAATTTTTTAAAAAAGATTAAAACCAGTAAAAATTTAACATATGTCCCTTTTTATGACATAAAAATATACATTTATTTCAAATTAATTATTATAAAATTTTAAAAAAAAAATTAAAAGAAAAATATTCATCTCAACTATGGAGATCCATCGGTGTGTGCAGTGATGGATGGAGATTTAATCTGGATCTCTACCAGATATTTGTGTTTATTTTTTTACATTCTTCTTCATTTTTTTTAAATCAATTTTATTTGTTTTTCTTTCTTGTTTTAATTTTCTAATTTCTTTGGTGTTGACTTGTGATCTATATCATCTTTATAAACAAAAATATCATTGAAACCGTTAAGTGTACCTAATATCTAACTTATAGTAAAGACTAAATTGATGAATTTTTATACATATCAGGTAGACATGACCACGGTTCGGTTCCAACCGTCTGGTTCGAACCGAACCGTATCTTCAGAACCGGAACCAGAACAAAGGTTCCGGTTCCGGTTCTTTAAATAATGGAACCGAAACCGTCGGTTCAAAGAACCGGTGGAACCGGAATCGCTTTGAACTGACGGTTCCGGTTCGGTTCCGTTTCTAACAAAAAACAAAAAAACAAAATTACATCACTTTTAAAAAAAAAAAAAAAAAAAATTAAATGGTCACCTTTTTTTTACATTTTACCCCCTCCCCTTAATTTCTCTTTTAACCTCTCATTTTTCTCTATAAATACCATTCCCATTCTTAATTTTTTCTCACACCTATCTCCCTCAATCTCAACTCTCTCTCAATTTTAACTCTTAGTTTCAATATTCTCTTAATTCTCAATCTTAATTTCCTTTAATTTTTTTAATTATATATATAAATTATAATTTTCAATTTATTGTTTGAAGTTTCAAATTCTTAATTTATTATTTTTAAATTTCAAAATATTATTTTATTATTTTTAAATTTCAAATTGTCAATTTATTTTTAAATTCAATCAAAGTTCAAATAATTAAATTTCTTATTTTTTTTGTATAGATTTATTTTTTTAATATCAAAATATTGTTTAATATTAATTTTAAAATTTTATTTTTATTTAAAAAAAAGGTTCCGGAACCGGAACCGTTACAGAACCGAACTGGAACCGTTTTATCTTGGTTAAGGTTCCGGTTCTAGCTTTTTCAGAACCTGAACTGTCGACTTGGAACCGAAACCGAAACCGAACCGAACCGAACCGTGGTCATGTCTAATATCAGAGATAGAGGATTAAAAATGAATTTATATTTTATAAATAAATGTTTAGCCAAAATATAAGTATGAAGATGAAATATGCCCCTAATTATTCTATGCTGGAATATTGTGTTGACAGCCAGATCAGTCATGTGATGAATGCACAGTCTTTGGATTCTCTTGGCACAGCAGCTTTTGCGTTCAACTAGCAATGGAAACTTGAAGCTCAAGAGCAAAACTGGTGTGGGAATGGGGATGATGACAACACGTCACTCATACACTTGCTTCCTCGTTCAACGAATATATATGTTATCAGAAAAAATATATATAATAATTAAAAATGTGGCATGTGTGTCGATGGACCCACCCAAGTTTTTTTTTTTGGAATTATAAAGCTGAAAAGAATATTATTTATAATGAGAAAATTGCACCAATCGCTTGTATACATTTTTCAATTACACTTTGTGACAATAAATTACTTAATTACAGCCAGACTCAAATGACAATTCGATTGACCAACTAAAATATTGACACTAAAAAATAAACTAAAAATCAACTAAATTCGATTGACCAAGTAATATATTTTTAAAAATCAACTAAAAAAACAAGTAATATATTTTAAAAAAATAAATAAAAATAAACTCCATTGTGGATCGAGAGTTTTTCTTTCGGTTCTTGTGTCGACATAGAAAAGATCGTCATATCACTCCAATCATTAATTGTAGATTAAAATCTCTTTCATTTGACTAGTGAAGATTTTTAATGATATGAGGAGGAGATCAATTGTCTCCTCTAGTTTATCAAGGAACTTGTCCACATCATCCCACCCCCCCCCCCCACAATGGAGTAGGCTTTAGATTAGATTGAATTTTTATAGGTTCGATCAAGCCAGTATTTTTTATTTTTCAGATTTTAATTAATTTTGAAAAAGTTTGGGGTAGCTTCAAACTTTTTCCTTTGTTGTAATTACTTAATTGTGGGTGTATTTTACTTAACTCGCCTGTTAATTAACTTAGTACTGGGGAGAATATGTAATAGAAGCCATAAAGTGTATTGTGGGAGATTACAATTCCAGATATGCATTGGGATGTTTGTGTAATTTTCCCTATTATAGCATATCATAGCGTATTAGACCAAGTTATTCCCATCCTACAAACAAATCTATCGCTCTATCTCTCTTTCTCTCTGTGTGTGTGTCCCTCTCTCAGAAAATGAAAGTAATATGTATTATTGCATTGTTGTTCTTTATCCTCTGCACTCAATCTTTTACAAGTTCTTGTTTTGAAGGTTTTCCAACTTTAAAATCACAAGATTTCAAGCTTGGAGGAAAACTCCAGCTACATGGTATGTTGCATATATATAAAAATTCTTATAATTTCATTATATATGTTTTCCCATCAAATTTCTAACATTGAAAGTTGAAACATGCTGCTTATATGCAGGTGTAAACGCCACAAATATGAATGGATTCTATGCAGAAACTGAAGGAAGAGGAATTGAGGGAAAAAATGAATTCCTTGATTATTCAAAAAAGGCTCAGGGAAGGAAAGGAACTTCTTATGGTGGCGGAAATATGGCTCATCATCCTCGCTCTAATCACAAAAATGCAGCTACTCCTAGTTTTTTCATTTCAACTTTGGCTTTGAGTCTTTTGCTGTTTTTTTTGCTTTCACTATTCTAATAACTTTATGGCTTTTTTACTATTTTGGTTGAGGTTTGATTGTATTGTGGGTTTGCTTGCCTGTTAAAAAATAAAATGTTTACCAGAAGGTTTGTGATTGTGATTTTAATCTGTTATTTGTAGCAGTGACTATTTTATCATTTCATAAGTGTTCTACTCTCTACTTCTCTTGTATCTGATGATACAATGTAAGCACCACTTCTGCCCTTTGGACAGCATTTCTCAGTATAAGCATGAGATGAATTTTCTCCTCATTTCAGTTCTTTTGACGCCGTACCCATGGATACGAACAATAAACGCCCCACTTACGAAAGATAAAGCCCACACACACACACACGTAAGTAGAGTTACATTAAACTTTCAATGGGATACAAAAAGTCACCACCCGGAGAAAATCAGAAGGCTCACCATTAAATAAGTCCAAATGGGATATAGAAATTCACCACCCTCGATAACTAAACTAGGATACAGAACCAATAGAGAAACTCACTACTCAATGGAAATCCACCAAAGAGGTTTAGTCTTTTAGAATCCTCAAAGAAATAACTTTTCATTCAAAATATAATATAGTTGTTAATTGTTTTTTTAACTTAGAAGCTCTAATATTTATAGACTAGCCTTGAAAAAACCCTCCAAACATAGAAAACATAAGAAATAAATACAAACAATGGAAAAAAAAAAAGCAATAAAAACTTAGATAAGTAAGATTCTTAAAATGTAAGAAAAACTCTTCAAATCTCACAATTTATTGAATACTAACCACCTGCACTTAAATAGTCAAAACTTCCTTTTGGATCCTTCAATTGATGTGCATCAAAATATACAAACAAATTTAACACACTGATCTTTCCAATGACTTATGACATGTTACATAACTCCTTTGCAATTAAAAGTTATGAAGTCCCAAAATTATCCCTTATACAGAATCTACTACTACAAACTATAATGAGAATTTGAAACCTCTTTGCTCCTTACTAAATTCCATTATTTGGACACTCCTGTGTCAATCTCCTCGAGTTGAAAAAGGCTCATCCTTGAGTCTGAATTACTAGCATCACCATGATAAGGAGATAGATCAGCAACATTGAATGTTGTAAAAACTCCATAAGTGTCAAACAACTCAATCTTGTATGTTTTCTTTCCAATACGTTGAAGAACTTTGAATGGACTATCAACTCTTGGCTTCAACTTTCCACTCTTTCCAGGAAAGAATCGATCTTTGCAAAGACAAACCCATACTAGATCACTTTCTTTGAATTCAACATGTTTATTTTCTACCTTTTTGTACTTCTTATTTTGCTTTAAAATCTTCTCTCAAACTTGTTTAAGCAATTTCCTGATATCTCTAACCCTCTCATCAACTTCACCACTTAAATGATTGTTAGTAGCAAATGGAACCAAATCCAAAAGATTGATAGGTTCTTACCATAAACTGCTTTAAATGAACTTCAATTTGTTCTTTGACTTTTAGAACGATTGTAAGCAAACTCTATTTGAGGCAAAATTTGGTCTCATTGCCGAATGTTCTTCCTTATGTAACACCTCAAAAAATTCCTCAAGCTTCGATTGATAACTTCAGTTTGTCCTTTGGTTTGCGGGTGGATGATGAGAAGAATTGAACTTAAGACTTTTTATGCCAAGCTTTCTCTAAAATGTCTGCCAAAAGTGACTCAAAAATTAGGATCTCAATTTGAAACAATGATTTTAAAAATGCCATGCAACTTCACAATCTCCTTGAAGTACAAGTCTGAAATGTTAAAAGCATTAATAGTTTTGTTATAGGAAATAAATGAGCTATTTTTGACAACCGATCAATATTTTGTTTTGTTGAGCTCTAGCTTGGAAGCAAACCCACAATAAAGTCCAAGCTAACATTTTCCCATGGAGCATGAGCTACTGGAAATGGTGTATACAAGCTCGTGTTTTGATCTTAACTTTTTGCAACATGGTAGATTCTACATTGTTCCATATGCCTCACAACATCATTCAACATCTAAGGCCAATAAAACATTTCTTTCACAAGAGCAAGTGTTGTATCTCTTCAAAAGTAACCACCTAACCACTATCATGAGCCTCTATTATAATAAAATGATGAAGAGAACATTGAAGCACACATAAACGATTGGCCTTAAAAAGATAACTATCGAATGCAACAAGAACTTAACAAAAGGACTTTTTTACATTCTTTCCAAATTCTATCAAAATAAGAATCATCTTCATATAACTCTTTTAAAATCTCGAGGCTTCGCTTGTGATATGGACACCAAGGAATGTTTTCAGCTTAAAGCATTAATCACCACATTCTGAAATCCTTATTTAAGCTTGACATGAAGTTGTAAGCCTGAAGAAACTCCACCCATATTGCATGCCTTCTATTGAGCTTATATTGATTGGTAATACACTTCAAAGCTTCATGATATGAATAAAGAACAAAAGGCTTGGCAACTAGATATTGACTCTAATAATTCAAAGCTCGATAAATGGCATAAAAGTACTCATTGTCATAAGTAGAGTATTTTCTATGATATTATTCAACTTCTCACTAAAGAATGCAATTGGTTCACCCTCTTGACTTAGGACGCACCAATACTCAAGTTTAAAGCGTCACACTCAACTTCAACATTTTCAAAAATCTAGATGTGAGACAGTTAGGGCTTTGGTTACCTTCTTTTAAATGAGCTCAAAACTCCTTCTAACTTCATCTGTCCATTTGAACCTAACACCTTTCAAGCATTTAATGGTTAAAGCAACAATATAACTGAACCCCTTGATAAAATGTTGATGAAATGAAGTGAGCCCATGGAAGCTTCAAATGTCATGGAATGTCTTCGGTTCCGACCAATTTAGAATTGCTTCCACTTTACTAGGATCCATCTTAATTTCATCTTTAGAGATAACATAATCTAAGAAAATAAGACTATTAGTAAAATACTTTCATTTCTTCAAATTAGCATAGAGTTTTTTCTTTCTCAATATGATAAAGATCTGTCGAAGTTGATTTAAGTGTTCTCCTTCATTTTTTTTTACACAAGAATATCATCAAAATAAATAATAACAAATTGCCCAATACAAGTTTTAATAATGTGATTCATGTAATGCATAAAAATATTAAGAGCATTAGAGAGACCAATGGCATAACCATCCACTTGTAGAGACCATCTCTCGTTTTAAAGGCTATCTACCACTCATCCCCACTTCTCATTCTAATCTGATGGTAACCATTTTGTAGATCTATCTTTGAAAAGATTGGAGTACCATAGTTGATCAAATGGATCATTAAGTAATGGAATAGGAAAACAATAATCAACTGATCTTGTTCACCACTCTACTGTCAACACACATATGCCAAAAACCATTTTTCTTTGGAACCAAAAGTGTTGGAGCAATATATGGATTCATGTTTTCCTTTACCATACCTTTAGTCAAAGGCTCATTAGCTTGTCATTACAATTCTTCATGCTTTTTAGAACTCATTCTATAAGATGACTTGTTTGGTAAGATGACTTGTTTGGTGTTAAATGTTCGCAAAGAAGGTAAGCCTTGTGGTATCTCATCCGGAATCACATACACTTCACTACCCAACTTTAACTCTTTGACACACTCAGATTGAGTAAGAAACTACTTCTATCTCCATTAAAAGGTTTATGAATATATTCATATTCTAGTTTACTAGGACCTAAAATAATCTTACATCCATCTTTCACAAAAGTATGCATCATAGATGGTACGCCAATCATAATGCCAAGGCTGACCAAGAAGTAAATGACAAGCACCCATAGGAGCTACATCATACCACACTTCATTTTTATAATTCTTGCTAGCAGAAAAATCAATATTTATTTACCTTTATCTCATTATCTTTCTAAAGTTATGAAAGCTTGCAAGGATAAGGTTGTTGCATTGTTTTCAAACCTAACTTTTCCACCATAATAGTAGAGATCACATTCTTAAAAGTCCCACTATCAATAATCAAATAGACATCCTATCGTTAGAAGTGCACTTAGTGTGGAAAACATTCTTCCTTGACCAATCGTCTTCTTCTTCTTCACAAACAATACTCAAGTTTTCTTCATTTTCTTTAGACACCCTATTATTCCTTGATCGGCACAAGTCACTTATTCATTTTCTTTTTAATTATCATAATCATCAACATTTGAATCTTTCTCCCTCTCTTTATCACTTTCTTCTTTAACCAATGGCAGAATCTTGAGATTTAGAGATTCTGAAGCTATATGACCAAACTCTTGGCGCTTGAAACACCTACGAGAACTATTGTTAGAGGAATTAGGCTACGACTTATTAGGCATCACACTATCACCCTTTGATATTGGCTTCGAATCAGTTTTGGTTGTTGCACTAGACTTAGAATTTATATTGTTCCTTGTTAGAAAAACCATCTCGTGAACCATACTTAGAACCCTTGCCATGAAATTGTTATTATGATTTCTCCACTTTAAGAGCAAGTTTGCGAGCAAGTTTGCATACATCATTGAAGGTCCAATATGGTTGTCACTGCACCACATTAGAAATCTTATAATTCAAACCACCAAGATAACATGCAATAGTATGCTCTTCCGATTCCATTAGATCTCCCTTCACCATGAGATTATTGAACTCAACTATATAATCAACAATCAAAATATCCTTTTGTTTAAAGTTATGAACTCCGAGGAAAACATCTTGCCAATGAATGTCCAGTAGATGCTTCCTTTTTAGCTCATTTTTCATCTTTTCCCAAGTTATAATCTTACTTCTCCCTTCTTTATATCTTTGTTTTTTGAGATTCTCCCACCAAAAAAAGAAGCATGCTTATTGAGTTTGATGGCAACAAGTTTCACCTTTTTATATTCTAGAACATCTTGATAATCGCAGATACAGTCAACCATATTCAACCCTTTATAAACTTATCTAGTTGCATCTTCCTTTCAAACTCTTGAATTTCCACTTTTGTATTGAAACCCTGCTAAATAATATGTTCTCTCAACCTATAATAGCTCAAATCATGCGGATGTGTAGAAGTGCTATTGTCGAAAACATGGTTATGATTATAATAGAAAGGGTTGACATTATCACCAACATCATCATCAACTTCTAGTTCTACATTATGACGTTTTTCCTTATTATCATGATTCTAACACAAACAAAATGATGTTGGAGTTACTAAATTTATTGCCTTAAATCATCCATCACAATATTTTGTTGATTCACTTGAGTCATCCTTTCATCAATAGTTGACAAACGATGACGACCAACCATTGGCAAACCAAAAGCTTCAACACCAATCTTGTGACAACCTGGGTCCCTTACTGAGGTATTGTCCGCTTTGGCCCAGAATCGCCCCGTACAGCCTCACGATTTTGTCCCTTGAAACGATATTCCAAAAAGCGCCTCAACAAGTCTCCAAGTCATCTCACTTATATGGCGTTCCCTGGATATGTACTCTACCGATGTGGGATTCGGGACGTTACAATTTCCCCCACCATCGCATAGAGCCGTCCCCGGCTCTAATACCAAATGTGACAACCTGGGTCCCCTACTTAGGTATTATCCGCTTTGGACCGGAGTCGTCCTGTACAGAATCACGGTTTTGTCTCTTGGAACGATATTCCAAAAGTCAATAAGTCTCCAAGTCATTCCACTTATATGGCGTTCCCTGGATTTGTACTCTATCGATATAGGATTCGGGACATTACAAATCTGACTTCATACCCACAGATAGAACAATAAACACCCCATACACATAAGACGAAGCCCACATATACACATGTAAGTAATCATATGCTAAACTTTCAATGGGATACAGAAAATCACCACTCAAAGAAAATCAACAAGCTCACCACTAAGTCCAAAAGAGTTATAGAAATTCACCATCCTCAAGAGTTAAACAAGGATATAGAACTAATAGAGAAATTCACCACTCAATGAAAATCCACCAAAGAGATACAGAGTATTTTAGAATTCTCAAATAGAATAATTCAAAATAGAACAATGAATGTTAATTATTTTTTAGACTTATAAGAGACTCTAATATTTACAAACTAGCCTTAAAACAGTCCTCCAAACATAGGAAACAAAAGAAATAAAGAGATAATCCCAAAAAAATCCTCTAGTTAGAGAAAATATTCATTTTACTACCCATGATTTTATTTTTATCTAAAATTTCCCCTAATATTAAGTAAAATGCTCAAAATACCTCTTAACAGCATGTAAAAGGACGATAATATATTTAACGGTCACAAATTTCGTCAGCTTGACTTGATTGACTGGTTGACTCTAGGGGTAAAATAAGAAATGTAATAAAAAAATTAATTAAAATATAAAAAAATTAAAGTAAATAAAATAATATAATAATATTAAATATTAAACATTATACTAAAATTAATAAAATAAATAAATAAAATAACATTATAATTAAAAAAACAAAATTAAAAAACCAAAAACCCTTCCATTTGCCGTTTATCATCAGTATTCTCATATCTTCTTCTTATTCTTCCACTCATCTCGTCCCCACCGCCACCGATCTCTACTATCAATGAACTGTGGCACACCCATCTCCATGAAGCTTTTAAAACCAGGTTTGGACCCACTCATCTCCTCTGTAGATTTTAACACACACATCCAACCTCATCGCTCTCTCTCTCTCTCCCTTCACCGTTGTTATGGATACATTAGCAATCAGAATAATCGGGCCCAGATGAATCTACAGTGCAGGCCCAGTGGTTCAGAAGCCCAATTATCCGTCACCCCTCTAGTCCATTTTTCTGACAAAGGGGCCTGTTGGTGAGCGCTTGTCGTGACCGCTGATCGCTGTTGCCCAACCTGACCGTTGATTCTGACCATAGGCGCCTATTCTGAAAGCTGGCTTTGACTGCTATCTTCTCCGCCATTCAGATCGCCAATTTCTCCGTCAGCTTTGTTCGCTCAGTTTGACCGCTGTTCTTGATCTCAACCGCTGGCTCTCATCGCTCATTCCGACCGCTGTCCGCCATCTGTGACTACTAAGCCTGCTCGTCAGATTATCCGCCATGATTGACCGCCTGCCTGTCTGCCAGTCCTGACCGATTGAGATATCTGCCAAGAGGAGCCATCTGTTAGAAATGTTTGACAAGTCCTTCTCGTCCAAGATGATCTGACTGAGCTGATCACTAATCTCTAAGCGTGGCCGCGTACCGACTCCTTCACTCATGATATTATCTGCCTCACCGCCATGATCAGCTGCGGACATCCTGACCCATAGTCCGCCTCCTCGACTCTCCAGATAGCCAGATTTATCAGAAATTCACTTGTTCTCCCAGCCGACTTGGTACTCAATTTGCTAGAAGATCCGTCTCCGCCTTGCTCCCAAGAATCCTAAGTCAACAGAAGTCAACAGCGTCATACAGAGTACAGTTCCAAGGCGTGTCATGCACGCTATATCCGTCAGAAGCTATGATCATGATCCTGACAGCCCATCATGGTATATTCGACCCAACCATCAGAAATCTCCCTTGGGCAGACCTCGGATGCGACGGATTCGACCACATTTAATGCATTTTTGACCGCATTTAATGCTCTGTCAGCCACATTAATTGAGATTCCGGCGCATTAAATGCTGTCTATCATTGTAACTGTAGTTAACTGTTTACTTTTGTTTTATTCTATTTTACTGTAGCATGTCCCCTTCCTCTATAAATAGGGGACGATTTTCACTGTAAAGGGGATCGAATTTTTAAGTGTCGTTATTCTACCAAAATGGTGAGAGAGTGAACAATGGACGTAGGCATCTTTTTAGGCCGAACCACTCTAAAAATCTTCTATGTCTTCTCATCCTCGCCTCTAACCTCTCATCCTCATCCTTACTGCTTTGCATGCTTTCTATTGACGGTTCGAAACTCCAGCTTGGGCCCGAAAACAACCTCATTGACTAAGGAAACCATTTTCCGATGTTAACATTTTTGGCGCTAGAAAGAGGGGCTCATCTTCAGTTTCGCTGCCTTTCTATCCGTTAGCTTTCATAGCTCTGTCTTCATTCGCCATGGTTAGAGGGAGGATTCCTAGAGACCTCAATGCAACAGAAAATCGCCAGGAGGCTTCAGACCAGCAGCAGGCAATGTCTACTAGAAGAGTATCCAATACTGGTGCAGGGACGTCTAACGTGCCCATGACGGGGGACGCTCAAGGTATACCCCCTCTTCCGACCTGCCAACCTACATTTAATACTGTAGGGGGAGATGCCATACAGGCGCTACAGCGACGACAGGAGAGGCTAGAGAATACCGTCGCGGAGTTTATCAGTGAGGTCAGGACTCTGTTCCGGAATCAAGCCCAACCTCCCCAAGTTCCTCCCCAGGCCGTTCCAGAAAGAAATATTCCCCGTGGGAGGCACGTAGAAGATCCTGGTGTGAACAGGAGGGGTGTTAGAGAGTTTGAACGAGAAGGGTCTGTCCATTCCTCCAGCGTGCATTCTAGTGCTGGACTCCCACAAGTCCGCGATGGACATCGACCGGAGCAGGCTGGCCGCAATCATGATCAAATCCTGGCCCGTGTAGACAGAACAGGGCCAGGACCTAATGCTGAAGGGCAAGGTGGTAGAGACAACCGATCCTCGACCAGGAGGAACAGACATTCCACTATCGGAGGAACTGAGACACGGGGTACATTGGTCGCAGAACTCCTCCAGAGGATCCGTCAGCTGAAAGCGCGACCTATGGTGTAGGAACAAAGGGGCCAAACTGGAGAAAGAACCCCGTTCGCTTCAGAGATTGAGTTGGAGCCACTCCCTCCAAGATTCAAAGTTCCCAACATCCCCCAGTACAGAGGAAACTCCGATCCCTACGATCATCTGGACGCTTTCAATATCCAGATGGATCTCCAGACAACGAGTCCGCTTGTGAAGTGTCGAGTGTTCCCAGCTACTCTTAGAGACATCCCGCGGACATGGTTCAGAAGCCTCCCTCTGCGCAGCATCAACAACTGGGAGGAGTGCCAGCAGAAATTTCTGTACCAGTATAAGGCGTTAAAGAGGCGGCTTGCGCCACCTTGTCACCTTTCTACTATCTGTCAACGTCCAGGTGAGCCTCTAAAAGAATACATTAACAGGTTCAGATACGAGGTGATGAATGTGGAAAACCCTATGGATGAAGAGGTATTATCAGCCATCTCATCTGATCTAAGGAAAGATGGTAAACTGTACGAAAACATATACAGATCCCCCGTGAAGGACCTGGGAGAATTCTATGAGCGAGCTGAGAAGGAAATTCGATGGGAGGAAGTAACCAATCCTAGGAAGATCAGTTCTCAGAGGGACGAAGTTGGTAGTTCCAGTCACGGAAGGAAAAGGAGCAATTGGGGAAGCAACCCCGGAGGGTGAAGAGAAAACCAACAGGTTGCCAAGAAGGCCAGGGATTGGCGAAGACCGGGAAACAGTCGGGGACTGGAGCGGCCATGGTATCAAGGTCGTTACAATACATACAACGCCCTGTCGGATACCCAAGACCGAATATATGTGACTGAGAAGAATAAGGAGAATTTTGGGCTGCCAGCTCCCCTTTAGGGTCCCGAAGGACAGAGAGACAGGAACAAATTCTGCGTTTATCATAATGATATAGGGCACAATACCTCGGATTGCTGGGCGCTTAAGGATGCTATTGAGGAATTGATCAGAAATGGCCGTCTGAGTGATTATGTTATGAGGCCATCGAGGCGACCATCCCAGCAGCAACATCCTCGTCAGAGTTTAGAAGATCCGCCGACCCAAAATCAATCGGAGCCGGATCCTACTCAAAGGCCCTCCGTCAGAACTATCCACACCATTCATAGGGGACTCTCGAGAGCAGGAGAATCTAACCGGTCTCAGGAGTGGTTTGTACGTAAAGCCAGACGCGTCCAACCTGTGGGGCAGGGAGAGTCGAGGGGACCCGCCAAGAAAGCCAGGAAGGTATCGGAGGACATCGTATTTACTAATGAAGATGCGCGAGATGTTTGCCTTCCTCATAATGATGCCTTGGTAATCAGGGCTCACATCGGCAACTCAATGGTGAAAAGAATCATGATTGACACTGGTAGTTCCGTGAATGTTATGTACAAGGACTGCTATGATCAGATGAGGATTGGTGACGATCAGCTAAAACCATCCCCTGAACCCCTCTATGGTTTCACTGGAGACTCAGTCATCCCTGCTGGACAGATCAAATTGCCCTTGACCCTCGGTGATGCCACCCGGTAGTCCACAGTGCTGGCAGACATCCTCATCATCAACTCTCCCTCGGCGTATAATGTGGTAATGGGGAGGCCTGTAATGAACGATCTCGACATGGTTGTCTCCACCAAGGCCTTTATCGTGAAGTTCCCAACTCCCAACGGGGTAGGATGCGTGAAGTTCCCAACAATCCGTGGCTCGTCGCTGCTACGTAGATGCGATTAGAAAATGGGCCCAGAGGAAGAAGACAGAGGTAATTCCGGAGCGGGAGTTACAGGTGATCACTTCGTCAGGAATCAGCCACGACTTAGACCCCGGGGAGTTCGACGCACATCAAAATACCGATCCAGTAGAAGAACTTGAGGACATTCCAATCGCTGAAGCAGATACATCAAGATGTTTCAAGTTAGGTAGAAGTTTGATCCCAGAGGTAAAATCCCAACTAATCAGCTGCCTCAAGGAAAATACAGATGTATTCGCCTGGAACCATGGAGATATGGTGGGGATTGACCCGAATGTGATGACTCATAAGCTGAACGTTGACCCCCGCCATCGGCCAGTCTGCCAGAAGATGAGAGAAATGAACCAAGAACGCAGTGAAGCTCTAAAGGAGGAAGTGGACAAGCTTCTGGCTAATAAGTTCATCCGCGAAGTCCAGTATCCAAAGTGGGTAGCTAATCCCGTGCTGGTAAAGAAGAAAAATGGGAAGTTGAGAACATGCATAGACTTCACGGACCTGAACAAGGCTTGCCCGAAAGACAGTTTCCCCTTGCCCAGAATTGATCAGCTGGTGCACGCGACGGCAGGGCATGAACTCCTTAGCTTCATGGATGCTTACTCAAGCTACAACCAGATCCCCATGGACCCCAAAGACGAGGAATGTACATCGTTCACAACTGACCGAAGGCTGTACTGCTACAAGGTGATGCCTTTCGGTCTGAAAAATGCAGGAGCCACTTATCAGAGATTAGTGAACAAAATGTTTGAAGAGCTAATCGGGAAGAGCATAGAGGCCTACGTGGATGACATGCTAGTCAAGTCTGAGGAAGCTGTTGATCACGTCCAGGACCTTGAAAGAATATTCCAGATCTTAAGGAAGTATCAAATGAAGCTCAACCCTCTCAAGTGCGCCTTTGGGGTTTCTTCAGGTAAATTTCTAGGTTTCATTGTGAACAACAGAGGAATAGAAGCCAACCCAGAGAAAATCCAAGCCCTACTGGACATGAGGTCGCCAAGCAATGTGAAAGAGATTCAGAGTCTGAACGGCCAGATAGCGGCCTTAAGCAGATTCGTGTCAAAGGCCTTTGACAGGTGTGCTCCATTCTTTGAGGTGTTGAAGAAAGCCAGAAATTTCAAATGGACTGACAAGTGTGAAGCTGCCTTCATACAACTGAAAGAGTACATAGGGCGCGCCTCGCTGCTGACCAAACTAAAACAAGGAGAAACTTTGACCGTCTACCTGGGGGTATCCCAACACGCCCTGAGCGCAGCCCTGATAAGGCAAGAAGGAAACAGAGCTCAGGTCCCTATATACTATGTGAGTAAGAAGCTGGTAGAGGCGGAAACCAGATACACCCCAATGAAGCTGCTCGCCTACTGTCTGGTGATGGCATCCAGAAAACTACGTCCATACTTCCAAGCGCACAGAATTGAAGTCTTAACCAGGTACCCGTTGAAGCAAATCCTTCAAAAACCAGATACCTCCAGCCGACTCATCAAATGGGCCATCGAGCTCGCCCAATATGACATCGAATTCAAGCCAAGACCGAAGATTAAGGGGCAAGCACTGGCGAATTTTATAGTTGAATTTACCAGACCAGTGGACGATCAAGCTGAAACTTCTGGAGGACCGTACTGGGAACTTTTTGTGGATGGATCCTCCTGTGAAAGAAGTGTAGAAGCCGAAATTCTATTGATCAATCCTGATGGGGGTAAGTTTCACTGTGCCCTTAAATTCAGTTTCAGAGCGACTAACAATGAGGCGGAGTATGAAGCACTGCTGGCAGGGCTCCGCCTAACCAGAAGGATGCAGGCTGAACGGCTTAGGATCTTCAGCGACTCACAGTTGGTAGTCTGCCAGATAAAAGGTGAATATCAAGCCAAGGGGTCAAAAATGGCAGCTTATCTGCAGGAGGTTCGGAGGTTACTGGGGGCTTTCAAGACATTTGAGTTGAACCAGATCTCGCACGCCCAGAACTCCCATGCAGACGCACTGGCTCATCTGGCAACCACTCAAGATACGAACTGCACTGAAAACATACCTGTGGAGTTCCTGCCTAAACCAAGTACCAAATCCGATGTGGAAGTTATGACTCTGACAGTGACGGATGGATCATGGATGTGCCCACTGATCAATTACCTGCAAGAAGGGAAACTCCCAGAAGATAAGATGGAGGCGCACTATCTGCGTATCAGGGCAGTCAGGTACTGTATATATGGTGACGTTCTTTATAAGAAGGGCCTCTCCGCCCCCCTGCTTAGGTGTATTGATGAGCCAGAGTGCACCGCCTTGATGAGAGACATACATGAAGGATATTACGGCAACCATGCTGTGGGACTCTCCCTGGCCCAAAAGGCGCTCAGACAAGGTTTCTACTGGCCGACAATGAAGTAGGATGCCATCGATCTGGTGAGGAAATGTGATAAATGCTAGAGATTTTCCAAGATTCCCCGGACACCTCCAGCTTACCTCCGACAGATGATCAATCCGTGGCCCTTCGCCATTTGGGGCATGGACCTAATCGAACCTGTCCCAGTGGGTCGTGCGAGGTGCAAATACGCTGTAGTGGCTCGTGGCCGTCGATTACTTCACCAAATGGGTGGAGGCAAAGGAGTTGGTCGAGATCTCCACGACGAAGATTGAGAAGTTCGTGTGGGATAATATAATCTGTAGGTTCGGCATTCCCCAGTAGCTGGTGACGGACAACAGGACCTAGTTTACAAGTGAACAATTTCAGGAGTTCTGCAGTAATCTCGGCATCATCAAGAGCTTCTCGGCAGTCGACCACCCGCAAGCTAACGGTCAGCTGAAAGCAATCAACAAGATCATTAAGCAGATCTTGAAGACTAAGCTTTAAGCTAGAAGGGAGCGTGGGTTGATGAGCTACAGAAAGTGTTGTGGGCCTACCACACTATCGCCCGCAGTACTACTGGAGAGACCCCTTTCTCAATGGTCTATGGGTCCAAGGCTATAATTCCAGTAGAATTTGAAGTCTACAGTCACTGAAGAGCAAGCTTCAACCTTGATAACAACAACCAGCTCTTGGCCGCCAGCTTAGACTTGCTTAAGGAGTCAAGCGAAGCTGCTCGCCTCAAGATGGCCATCTACCAGTAGAGAATGGCCAGACATTATGACAAAAAAGTCCGGGTACGTCAATTCAAACCAGGTGACCTTATCCTACGAGAAGTCCTACTTGGTGCTCGCAAAGCAAATTAAGGAGTGTTGGGACCGAACTAGGAAGGACCTTACGTGATTCACGAAAGCCTGAAGAACGGAGCCTATCACCTGGCGGACATGGACGGGGCAATTCTACCAAGAGCTTGGAATGCCATCCACCTGAGAACATACTATACCTGAACGTTGTATTCTTATTTACCATTGCAATCCCATTACATATGTAAAACAAGCCATGTACAGAAATAATGAGAATTATCTATCAATTATGACGAATTATTGCTAACGCCAAACGCTCATGTGTGTTATTATTTAAGGTACGCCCCCACAAAATGGCAAAGCATCAACTTAAAGCTTCAACATCTGACGGCCCTAAAGGGCAGGAGGGGTTAAACGGCCACGAGCTGCGCACCTAATCGCCACTCGTTGACTGGCCTCCCCCTCCACCTTCGCGTGCGAACAAAATATAAAGGGCTCGATCGAAGTGACACTCGGCCCGTTCACTCCATTATGCTGTAGATGCTCAGGCTACGGCTATGTGAGCGCAGCCGAGGTCCCAACCTCCACAACTCTCGCTGTAGATGCTCGGGTATAACCTTGTGAGCGCAGCTGGAGAGGTTCACTCCATTATGCTGTAGATGCTCAAGCTACGGCCCTGTGAGCGCAGCCGAGGTCCCAACCTCCATAACTCTCGCTGTAGATGCTCAGGTATAACCTTGTGAGCCCAGCTGGAGAGATTCACTCCATTATACTATAGATGCTCAAGCTACGGCCTTGTAAGCGCAGCCGAGGTCCCAACCTCCATAACTCTCGCTGTAGATGCTCAGGTATAACCTTATGAGTGCAGCTGGAGAGGTTCACTCCATCACGCTGTAGAGCCGAGGTCCCAACCTCCATAACTCTCACTGTAGATGCTCAGGTATAACCTTATGAGTGCAGCTAGAGAGGTTCACTCCATTATGCTGTAAATGCTTAGGCTACGGCCTTGTGAGCGCAGTCGAGGTCCCAACCTTCATAACTCTAGCTGTATATGCTCAGGTTTAACCATGTGAGTGCAGCTGGAGAGGATTACCGTATCATATAACTTAAGCTCCTGCTGTCTGAATGCCACCCTTCATCCACTCCGACAGCGATCAAGAAAGACACGTTGACAGCCCACTTATTCTCCATCTGGCTTCTTCTCTTCCTCGACACACTCATTATTACCTACCATGTCTTCTATCGTGCATGTATATATATTGGAAGTGTTATGACTGCGTGCTGTAGGATCAAAATTATACATCCATCTTCGAGGATTCTTTTCTGCCCCTCAGATTATTATGCGTGTTGAGGGTCATCCGCCGGATATCGTCCACAACCCAAAGGATCACTTTCCTTATTATACCTCCCCAAAGGTACATATAGGAGCGGTCAGCCCCTTTATTATTCTTATTTGTTGTTTATCTTACAGAGTATACCTATTCACAATCTACTATAACTACATGCATATGAAAATAAGAAAGCAAAAGAGCAAATTGAAAGAAATCCTACTGAGATAATGATCGAACGACAACTACAAACTGTTCCAAAAACAGGACAAAAATAATAACTACAATCATATCGATGTTTAAAGATAAGTCTCATCAACAGCAAGGGGAAATATTAAAATCATTTTTCTGAAGGGGCCTTGGAGGAGCTAGCAGGGGTGTCCATGAGAACTTTTGAAGAGCTGGAGGGGATGTCCTTTAGATCTTTCTTACTGGGGGCTCCCTGAGAAGATGAGCTTTGTCTCCCATCCTTTGCCAATCCTTGAGGAGCTGAGGAGGAGCCGCCCTGGGCTGATGGGGCATCAATTTGAGCAAGTGGCGGGTCAGAAGCCTTCTGCGGAGCTGGAGGAATTGTATCCTTCTGAGTAGCTCATGTGGCCTTTATCTGGGCATCTCTGGTAGCACGAGCCTCGTATTTCTTCACCTCCTCCATTGCTTCCTTCCCAAGGTTCGAGTAATCCAGCTCAGGATGATGTAGCCATGAAGTGCACAGGAACTTGCTGCTTGTCTTTTTAGTGGCCTCTTTCCAAGCTTGTTTGGCCTAGAGGTCCACCTTGCGATACGCCTCCTGTACCTGAGCAAGCTTATCCTTCACCGCGGTCAGGTCCTTCAGTGTCGTCGCATTATTCTTCTCTGCATCATCAGCCCGTTTCTTCTGAAGGACAGTCTCTTCAGTGATCTTGTCTACATCCTCGGTAGCCTTCGCCAGCGAGGAGGAAGCAGTAATTCGAAGCCTTTTCTCAGTCTCCGCGGTCTTCTCCACGTCTTTAAGCTTTTGCTCCAGCTCAGAGATAGTCTTCTCAGCAGTTGCGAACCCCTCTCTGAGACTCCGAACCTCCGCCTCCAGCTCCCTGTTCGCCTTCTCGAGAGCAGCTTTTACCCAAGCCAGGTCGGGGAAGTCCCGACGTATCTTCATCATGGCCAGCGAAGCCTGAAGAGATAGCATATTAACAACGTATATGGGTATGGAATGTGATTACAAAAGTAATGAACAGAACTTACAAGCACGTTGCAGTGCGCAGCATAGTCAACCAGCTGATCGCCGCAAATGTGTTTCTGGTAGACATCCGGCTTGCTAGGACCCAGTAATGCTGGTAGCCGATCCAGCAAGTCGTCGAAGTACTCTCCTGCATTGGCCTCGGGGGTTGGCCCCTTGTCGGTCCCTCCTGTCATGGTCACCTTCTCTTTGCCCTTGCCCTTAGATCTCAGGCGCTTAGCAGGAGGCTCCAAGGCCTCCTCGTTCTCCTCTTCGGCCTCTGAAGTCGAAATTCCCTTCCCAACGACGCCCCTTGATAAAGGCACCTGTTTCACTATCTTCTTCGCCACATTCTTGAACCTCACCACAAGCTATTTGGCGGGCGGAGCAGCAGTTGCGACTTATGGATATGCTGACGAAGCTAGAGGTTCTTTCGAACCTATTATCTTCACCTCGAGTCCTCCTGTCTCAACTGTCAGTGAGGAAGGAGAGGAGACCATTTCAAGATCCACCATTGTTTTGGGTTTCTTTGGGGCAGGAGCAGAAGTTCCTTCACCAGGTCTTGCAAAAACGGATTTAACCTCTCGACCCTTTCGTACTCCAACGTCAAAGGCCAATTTCAGAGGCGTGGTTTCGATTTTGGGTGCAAGCCCGTATCTTCCCAGGAGGAAGTTGGTTGGAAGATGGTCGACCCCCTGGGTTCTTCACCTTGGCGAATCTTTTCAGCACCTTTGTCTCCTCGTCTGAGAGATTGACCGCTCCTTTGATGAAAGCTGCATACAGGAATAAAATATGTCAGTAATAATGGGGCATGAAGACACATGTGTGCGTGCTCCAGTAGCGAACTGAAATTCACTTACCAAGACCATTGTTGAAATCAAAATGGACAAGTTTCTGTGGGGATAGACAAGAAGCGTAGAACCATCGGGACTTATAATCACCTACGTTTGATTTGCCAACCTTCTGTGGCAGAAATGCTTTGTAGGGGGAGTTACGGGCAGTTATATAGTAAATGTCATCTCGTTTAGTGGCAAGAGAATTAGTGGTGGACTTAAAAAAGAAAAGGCTCTGGATTATATTCGATGTTGGTGGCGAAAGGCCGTTCTTGAGGAAGATGTAGGCTAGGGTGGTTATTTGGCCGTAAGAATTAGGTGTGAGCTGGAAGGGGGCTATCTCCAAGTCATTTAACAAGTTTATCAAATATGGGGGAACTGGGAACCTAAACCCCGATTTCACATGTTAGCGGCTGATCGCTATGAATCCGTCAGGAGGATCAGTTGCATGGTCACGGTGAGTAGGAACCATGACGCGACAACTAGAAGGGAAATGATATGCCTCAGCCACTGTCTTAAGTTCTTCAAGATTCATCTGGGAGTCATGTTAGTAAAAGGTCTGATAGACAAAGGTCTCCCCTCGCTCAGAGGAACTCGACGCATCCCCACTGCCCTGAGCGGTTGCGCTTGAAGAGTCTTTGTCATGTTGAGGAGACCTCCTCTCAGAGCTTTCTTCACTAGACATAACTCGACGATAACGGAGTCCACGACTTGACATTTACAAAAGAGACAGCCAGTTAGGCCGCTGACAGCCAACCAGACTCAAAGAACAAAAGAAGCCTAAGTCCACTAAGCCTAAGCGTCAAGTTGTGCGCCTAGGAAGCCATGAAAGGGGGGGATAAGGGCCTCATTCTGTAATATTTCCCCCCAGGATTGAAGAAAGAAAGATAGGTAAAGAAACGAACAAATTACCCTACACTATTACCGAACTCCACCAGATCAAAGGTAGTACAGAGGCTATCCGCACCAATTGGACCAAACCCTTAGGAAAGCTAGTACTACGTTAAGAATGAAAAAACAACAGTAACGACAGCAATGTAAGCAGGTGAAAGAAGTTTTACCTTGAATGCAGTGGTAGCCGGGAGTTGCAGACGAGAACCGTTAAACGGAGATGAAAAATTGAAGCAGAAGAAGAAGACGACGAAGGTGCCTGAAAGCCTTGAAAATGCCAGAAGAAGAAGGAAATGGGGGGTCGTTTTTTCTTTTTAAAATAATTCAGCCCCAACCGTTGGATCAAGACAGTTGTGTAATCGCCCCCAATCTGACGACGTGGCATTACTCCCGGGATTTTGTCATCATGCAGCATGTCAGTTGAGAGACATGCATTAAATACGCACGGCGCGTGATGTGACCTGTAACCGTTGTCTGGGGAGGCTCCACGTGGCTTGACAATAAAGTGGAATTCAAAAGGTACTGTAACCGCCTCTATCCTGTAACTGTTCCCGCTTATTCTACTCTCTCTGGAATATGTGTCTCATGGTCTTCGTTAAAGCACCAAGAGCCAGGGGGTTTTATGTTACGGATAAATTAACGATCAGAATAATCGGACCCAGACGAATCTACAGTGCAGGCCCAGTGGTCCAGAAGCCCAATTATCCGTCACCCCTCCAGTCCATTCTCATGGTAAAAGGGCCCGTTAGTGTGCACTTGTCGTAACTGCTGATCGCTGTCGCCCAGCCTGACCGTTGATTCTGACTGCAGACGCCTATTCTGAAAGCTGGCTTTGACTACTATCTTCTTCGTCGCTCAGATCGTCGATTTCTCCGTTAGCTTTGTTCGCTCCGTTTGACCGTTGTTCCTAATCTCTAACGGCTGGCTCTCATCGCTCATTCCGACCGCTGTCCGCCATCCGTGACTACTAAGCCTGCTCGCCAGATTATCCGCCATGATTGACCGTCTGCCTGTCCACCAATCTTGACCGATTGAGATATCCGCCAAGAGGAGCCATCCGTCAGAAATGTTCGACAAGTCCTTCTCGCCCAAGATGATCTGACTGAGCTTATCGCTAATCTCTGAGCATGGCCGCGTACCGACTTCTTCACTCATGATATTATCCGCCCCACCGCCATGATCAGCTGCGGACATCCTGACCCATAGTCCGCCTCCTCGACTCTCCAGACAACCAGATTTATCAGAAATTCACTTGTTCTCCCAGCCGATTTGGTACTCGATTTGCTGGAAGATCCGTCTCCGCCTTGCTCCTGAGAATCCCGATTCAACAGAAGTCAATAGCGCCATGCAGAGTACAGTTCCAAGGCGTATCATGCACGCTATATCCGCCAGAAGCTATGATCGTGATCCCGACAGCCCATCATGGCGTATCTGACCCAGCCATCAGAAATCTCCCTTGGGCAGACCTCGGATGCGACGGATTCGACCGCATTTAATGTATTTTCGACCGCATTTAATGCTCTGTCAGCTGCATTACTTGAGATTCCGGCACATTAAATGCTGTCTGTCATTGTAACTGTAGTTACCTGTTTACTTTTATCTTATTATATTTTACTGTAGCATGTCCCCTTCCTCTATAAATAGGGGATCGAATTTCTGAGTGTCATTACTCTACCAAAATAGTGAGAGAGTGAACAGTGGACATATGCATCTTTTTGGGCCGAACCACTCTAAAAATCTTTTGTGCCTTCTCCTCCTCGCCTCTAACCTCTCATCCTCATCCTTACTGCTTTGCATGCTTTCTATTGACTGTTCGAAACTGCAGCTTGGATCTGAAAACAACCTCGTTGACTAAGGAAACCATTTTTCGACGTTAACAACCGTACTCTCTCTTATCTTCCTTCACTTTTCCCTTTAACCTTAAGTTCTTTTCTGCTCAGATCTTTAACCCCACCGCATCAAGTGATGTGTGGTTTAGGTTTGATTGGGGTTGATGGTGGTGGTGGGTTTGATTAGGTTTGACGACAACCTTCGTGGTGGTGGTGTCGAGGTTTGATGACTGGATTTCTGGGTTTGATAAAGTTTGTTGCCGTGAATCGGTGGTGTCGGATTTTGACAACTGGATTTTTGGGTTTGATAGGGTTTGTTGCTATGAATCGATGGTGGTTGTGGTGTCGGGGTTTGACGGCTCAGCTTTTAGGTTTGGTTGGGTTTCTAGGTTTCTAGGTTTATTGTTATGATTGAGTTTCTGAGATTAATGATGATAACTGGGATATTGGGTTTATGAATCTTGGGATTGGGGTTGATGGTGGTAGTGGTAGATGTGATTGGGTTTGATGGCATTGGTAGCATTGGTGATGTTAAGGTTTGGATTTGATTAGGGGTTTGTTGCTGTAAATCAGTGGTGTGGTGATGGGGTTTGATGACTGGGTATGGGTTTGATTGGGTTTCTGGGTTTGTTGTATTGAGTTTCTGAGATTAATGATGATAACTAAGATATTGAGTCTGTGAATCTGGTTTCCAATAGCTGGAATCTGGGTCTGTAACTTTTTTTTTTTTTTAATTTTTCTATTTTTGGTTAAATTTTTCTTCACCTTCAGTTTACAATTTTTGATTTTTTTTAATAGTATTTGGATTTAATATTATTTATTTTAAATTTTAAATTATATTATTTAAATCAAGGGTAAATTTGACATTTTAACTTTTTCTAACATTTTTATTAAAAAAATTGATGGTATAAGGGATTTTGGACAAAAAATGAAACCTTAGTAAGAAAATAGACATTTTTTTAAATTAGAATAGATTTTTTGAGATTATCCCAAAAATAAATGCAAACACTTGAAAACAAGAGGTAATAAAAACTTAAATAACTACGATTCTTAAAATGCAAGAAAAACTTTTCAAATCCCGTAATTTACTGAATACTAACCATCAGAACTTAATCAATCTTAACTTCCTTTTGGATCCTTCAATTGACATGGTTCAAAATATAAAATTAAAGTTAACACTTTGATTTTTTTAATGACCCATGGCACGTCACATGACTCCTTTGCAATCAAATATTGTGAAGTCCCAAAATCACCCTTCATATCAAATCCGCTGCCTGACAAACCATAGTCAGAATGTAGAATCTATTTGCTCCTTGATCCAAATTCAAGTATTTGGACAATCCATTGTCATCTTCCTTCAACCTTCTATGTAATTGACTCTTGATAAAATAAAATTAAAAAATATATATATTGATTATAATATTAATATTTAGTAAAGTGAATAAAAGGTTTTAAAACAATACAAACAGTTTTCTCTGCATAAAACTTGTAAACATTTTGTTCTAAAAGAAAAAACCTTCGAAGTCTCTCGAGATGTCCTATTTACTCATTTAGCAGCATTCTCTCTCTCTCTCTCTCTCTGCTCTTTTTTTTTTTTTTTTTTTTTTGTTTCTCTGCTTTTATAAATTGTACAAACCTTCCCTGACATTAGGCCTGATTTGCAGTCATACGCAGATTTTGTAAAAATTGACGCAAATCAACCCTGCCGTTGATGGATGGCTGCTAGGAATTAACAGAGGAAGGGTAAAATGCTCATTTTCTTTAAAATGGTTTTTACATATTTAATAAATTAAATTAATTTTATAAAATAAACCATCACAGAATCTCCATCATTAAAAAATATTCAAAAAGAAAATTCAAATAAAGTAAAATAAGAAAATTAAAATAAAGTAAATCTTAAAAAATAAAATGAAAAACAAAATATACCTCCAGATCTCATGAGATTTGGAGAACTCATATGGACTCTATTTGAGATAGACTATATTAGATGTAGTCAAAACCATTTTAGTTAAAGCATTTTTTTCTAGGTCTGCTAGAGTTTGTGTCCATGATCATGTACAAACAATTTTTGAGTGTTGGAAATATCGCCAGCCTTCAACTAATTCCAACCCAATTCGAATATTTTTGGTTTGATTTGAGTTGGGAAGAAAAAATATATTTGATTGGATCGATTTGAAAAATTTTTAAGTCGATTTATATTGAGTTAGAAGATTTTTAACTCAATCTAATCCAATCCAATAAGTATGTATCTATCCGTACACGTGAGACCAAATGTCAACTGTTAAATAGGCTGATAATTAGTGTAAAAACAAGAGGGGCCTCCCTGCCCAAAATATTAATTTGTGTTGAAATTCGGCTTTGCAATCAATGATGTGATACAGCTAAAGCTTTTGTAAGTGGACCCATTGATACAACTAGCAAGCCTCATACTAATAGAAAAATTTCGAAGGGGGTGTTTTGTCCTTTCAAAATCACACCCTTGCTTAGATTTGTCAATTCAAGATAGCGTGTAGACGTAGTGTCGTATTTAAAGAGCTCAACTTGGGTCATCATCACTCTAGTGCATTTCACAGCATTAAGACTCTACTAATCCAAATTGTGATTTCATACCGGTAAGTTTTCTTTTTTTCATTTCTATTTGGTTTAACGATGAAGTTTTTTAATATTGTGTTAAAAAGATATTAAACAACATCAACTTTTTTTTTTTAATTACATTATATTATTAGGACTAAATCAGATAACAATCGAAATTAAATAATATCAAACACGATATGACTTGAAATGAATTAAATAAGATCGAACACTGATGATATGACTTGAAGAACAGTTCTCATACAGAAGAGAGCAACCTAAATCCAGTAGAAGAACAATCCACATACGTAAGAGAAAAAATCCCATAAATTGTGAGCTTGAGGTGTCAAACCTACCTCTTTAAGGGAGAAGTGTGCAAGGGCTAATGCTAACCATTACAGCGGTGCAGCTTTTGACTAAACAACATCAGCCATATTAACTCAAATTTGAACTACAGATCTTCCCAAAGTTCATACTTTTGACTACACTTATAACATCAATGCCCAATCATGTGGTTACATTTCAGGTTTTCAACCAAACACGGTGTGTAGTGAACAACAAAGGATCCAAAACCAAAGCCAGTACAATAAAAAAATATAAAATTGGTGTATCAGAAATCAACCAGCTTGAATTAATGTAGGTGATTTTCTATTGCAGTTTATATCCTTAAATGTCATATATGAACTTCTCAAACAGTTTCATGTGTTCAGGTTGCAATGCAATGGCAACTGATAAGCTCCCATCATTGGTGGGGCTTGGCAATACGAATGATAAACCCTCATAGGCAATACCACCAGGCCCCATAAATATGGGTCTGCCCCACCCGAAATCTGCATCATGTATTGGCAGCCTAACCCAACTAGTAATCCCAAGATTCGGACACTTAAACGTATGTGCACCACGAACCAATGCTGATAAATCAGGCTGAAGCTCTAAATAATCAAGAGCTGACCTTAAATAGTTGTCATCCATCCGAACCACCGCATCATGAATCCGTCCTGCAGCATACCATGTCGGATTTGCATTAAGATCACCTGCTTTTGCGATTGGTGTGGCAGTAAAGATCACATTTCCAAAGTAACTAGGTGGAAGCGGGGGCCTTAATCTAGAACGTCCATCTGTTGCAATGTACAACTTTGTCTCTTGATCATCTGGAAGCCCACGCGCCTTGCATGCAGACCTCCACACATGACCTGCCAACATCTCATATGAGCTATAACTGATGGTGTTACCATCTTCTTTCGACTTGGCTTTAAGTGCATTTAGCTGGTCACGGGTCAATTTAAAAATGGAGACAGCAGCAGTCTCAGAATTTGATTGCTGAGGAGTTTTCATTGCAGGAGGGGGCTGGTATTCGATGTGCTGGAATGCAGGCTGAGGAGGATCTCTGGCCTTCAGCAAACTCCGATCAATAAATAGAGGGTTGGTGATATCAAGACCACGCGCTATGTCTGACCATGTATTAACGAAGTGGAGACCAGAAAATCCATCTGCTACATGATGTTGCATTCCAACACCGAGTGAGACTCCACCACATTTGAAGTAAGTGACCTGCAGAAAATCAAAATTAATGCCACTGTGAGTAAGAGAGTAAGTTTATCAGGAGTTACTCACAAGCAATCATTTTAGATTTGTCTAATTCTTGACTAATGCTAGTTGCTTAGCCTGGATGACATTATCACATAGAAGCCAACCAAACATTTTTATTAGCTTAGAAACCATTTCCAGAAAAATGCGAAATAGAATTCAACTCTTTTTTTCAGTGTTTGGAGACAACAACTAATCAAATAAAATTATCTTATGATTCTTAAGAAAATGTGCCTCAAGTGCTCAAAATCAACATAACTTGTATAGACAAGAGGTATGAGTGGCCACTTGGTTACGCTAGGCCAATCATTTGAAATTTAATAAGACTCCCTCCTTCAATTCCGTATAGGTAAGTTTTGCTTTTAAAGCTAAATAATCAAATTACAAGTAAATAGGAATGAAAACACTACAGCGAAAGGACTTTTCCCTTCTTAGCAAACAGAAACATATTGAGCTGTTTGATAATAAATATTGTCCTACATTCCTCATTATGTACTTTGCGAACAGAGAGAGTTCATTACTTAAAGTGGCCTCATTCCTACATATGTTAGGTGACAAGATAGCTACCTAGAGGTGGCACACCAACTTCACGTATGTGGTCCACACAAGCAAAGTAATAGTGTAAAACCATCACAAAATGATAAACATGTTAAGTGATAAAGTGAATTTACAATTGAAATGATTTTATTTTACAACATGAGGAGCATCAAATTTCTAGTCCATACTTAACAGCGAAGCATACAACAAAAGGATTCCTCAACTACCGTATAATAATAGTCAATGAAGAAAGGCCCCTTAACCAGGCATGCAGTTGATGGACATTAAAGCTACCAACTACAACAAGAAATTGCAATTTAAACTTATTAGTACTCGTTTCTAAATTATGGATCTAATTGAATTGACATTTTAATTACTTCCCTAGGTAACCAAGAGTTAACCATCTATGTTATTTGAAGGACAAAACACAGAGCGGTGTATATTGACATAGAAACATTGGAATCTATTACCATCTTTCTTTTGTTTTTCTGGTATATTGCAACTTCTGTTAAACTGCATTATGGCATAAGTCTATCTATTATTCAATTTCCCATTTTGCCTTCCCTGCATGCCCTGATTCCCTAACGAAGCTCATAATCATATCAACAAAGTAATAGACGAGTACTGTGAACAACATTTCCAAAAGCTGCAGTCATGAAAAGGCAGCTTGACATTGTATTACTCAAGAAATCTCAAACAAAATATTTTCTCTGCATTACTTTAGCAAACATCCAAATCTTAATTCACCAGACTGGCACTAAATCAACTGATGGATGTTTTACTTGCCATCACAGCAACATGTTAATTCCAATTTTTTCTCTAAGTAAATAACCAATGTGTGGGTCCCATCCAAGCTGTATATATGATTTGATTTTGATGCATCAAATCACTTCTTAGTTAAATAAAAGTGATTGAATATCTCCCTTGATCCTAATTGATCAAGGATTTGAATCATCTCCCTTGACCCTAATTGATCAAGGATTTGAATCCACCGTCATTCAATTAAAAGCCATTCAATTAAAACACAAGTCGTGGATTTGGTCTCTTCTTCTAGAAGTAGCCATCTCCAGATCGTGAGATCGTGAGATTAGTCATTGAAACCGTACTAACAACAATTGATCTCAGTAAATCCCAATCGTCATTTGTATTTATTAAACAATTGATCATCAAATCACTTCTCAGTAAAAGTAAAAGTAATTGAATATCTCCTTGCTCTTAAGAGATCAAGGATTTGAGTCCACCATCATTAATTAAAACACAAGGAGTGGATGTGGTCTCTTCTTCTAGAAGTAGCCATCTCCCGATTGTGGGAATAGTCATAACGACAATTGATCTCAGTAAATCCCGACCGTCATTTGTATTTATAAAAAAAAAAAAATGTAAATAGCATGAGACAGGAAGAGTAATTAAATATAAAAAGGAACAAGAAAGAAACCTGCAAAACCAGGAGAGGATAGGTAGATAATCCAGTAGAGTAATCAACAGTTGGAATAAGCTGTTTGAGTTGAGGAGTGGGAGCAAAATCACCAAAATCATCAACAGAAGAAGGCGTTTCAGCCTCCACAAAGAGAACTCCTTGGCCATTACAATCAATCTCAATCCGACCATCATCGTCTCTCTTAAGACGCGCTGCCATTGGGTAGAAAGCCACCAACGCCTTGCTCAGAGCCTTCTTCATCACCTCTGCGTCGAAGAAGTCGCTCGCCCCGTTTGGCCTGTAGAAGTAGACGCTCGGCGTGTGGAAACGCGGCACCACCAGGTCCACGTTCGAGTTCCACAGCGCCACCCTCGGCGTCTCCTCCGCCGGCTTCACCATCGTCGACTGCTTCACCTCGATTATCATCTCTCTTTCCTAAATTCGTCAATATGATAGAATATAAACAAATTCTGTATTTTCACCATTATTAAAACGTAAAACATGTAGGTTGGACAATTAACAAAATAACCATCAATATGATTGTCAGTTATAGATTCATCCCATAGATATTAAAGAAAGTATTATGACCTAACTGCGAGTGCAAAAGACTTAATGTAAGGACGGAGAAGAAGTAGCAGCATACACAGAAGAATTAAAATTAGATTGACTAAGCTCTTAATGTTATTAAGACACCAAAATTCGGAAAAATGTAGCGTTATTATATCTACATATCATAATTTACAAAATGTTGGATTCAAATAAAATTTATAAAAGCTGATACAGATTTATGACTCTAAATATATGATTTAAGAAGAAAGAAACATACCCTTGGTTGCAGAGAAGACAAGAAGAAGGAAAAAAAAAAAACAGGTGCGAGAGAAGGGAGAGTTTAAATGGTGTTTAAAAGGACAAAGTTTGATAAAGAAGGTAAAGAGCCTGCTAATAAGGTTTGTGTTGTGTCCTTCACCAACCCCCGCCTACTATCGCTGACCACGAACCCACCACCGCCACCTCATCTTCGTTTCCTTTGCTTTCTATCTTCCCAACCACTGCCTTTTGTTTATTTAACTCTCTCCCAACCAACGACCTTAGAATCTTTTTCTGTTTTTATCTGTCCAGATTATTATAAGATCAATTGCGATACAATTCTACGGTCTGATTTAGGACTCCCCCCTTTCAAAAAGAGGGATTATAATCCATTAAAAAAAAAAAAAAAAAAAAAACCTATACACATTTTGGGTTAAACTTTGTGAGTAGAACTCACAAAGTGGGTGGGTTTTATTTTATCATTACACCAAAGCCGCTTTCTCACCAACCTTTGACTTTGACCATCCCAAAGTGTTTGTATTCTTGTTCATTTCATCTTAATTTTGTTGGATTTTCCATCAATTTTAGGCAGATCCCATTTGTATATTTGTCGCTTTCCATTTTTGAAAAAACAAAATTCTTCTATCATATGATAAAGCGATAGCCACCCCTTTCTTGTTATTTGGGAGACCAACAAATTCATTCATCTAAACTAATTCAAATTTCAAATATAACTATAATAATAATAATACTTATATCTGCTAAGTTCAATGGTATTTTAATTAAAAAAAGAAAAAGAAAAATAACAATAGGTAATAATAATATACATTTTTTTTTATTATTAAAACTGACTTAAAAGACTATCAAGATTAATCGGAATGGGACATTAAAAACGTGATCTTAAAAGCTGCTCTAATATGAGAGGGAACGATCTACATGAAAGTGGAAGAGCGGCTCACATAAGGTTTGAAGGTTTATCCACACAAATTGGTGGAGGAATGTTATTGTTAGATATAAAACTTATTTTGTAAGGCACAACAGCTATGGTGTTCACCAACAGTGCCATTAGCTAGCTGCGTAATAATAATAGTTTTATAACAACAAAAGATATATGACAGTACCATTACAATGAATGTTAGGCTTATGACTCATGAGTGTATCTACTATTTTTGCGAGAACATCAATAAAATGATATATATATATATATATATTTTGAACGCTGATAAAGAATTATCAGAACTTATTGAGATGAATCGGTATTAATATGACTCGAATGACTATTCTCAGAACGGGGGGAGAATAACTCCTATTAAGAGAGATTCATAATTCACATATTATGTTTTAAAAAACAAGAGTGAAACTTGAATCTTAAATCTCTTACGATTAAGATAAATATTCAATCATTTCTATCAAAGAGTAGTGTGTATCAATAAAATCATTCATTAGATGGGATTAATCTATTTTTTTAATTATGATAATTTAAAACTATTAGAATTTTTATAATAAAAACAAATTCAGAAAGAACTAAAGAGACCTATAAAGTATGAAAAAAAAAGTTATGAATACGTGAAGTTGATTAATTAGTTGGACGCAATTAACAGTATGAGTTAACAATACAGATAAGGAGAAATTTAAAAGGAGGTGAAAGAAGTTGGTGAGATGGTGACCAAGATTGTGTCGGTCTTATCGGATGTGTCTTGGCATAAACGCAAGCAACACTGATGAAATTATTATTAAATATACATTTGTAAATAAAAATGAATGCACGCCAATTTTAGGCGTTGGCCGAGGCTTTGTGGGTCCGTGCTAAAAAGAGCAAGCAAGCCAAGCATCATCGCAACTTCCCAACTCATCAATAAGCATCATCCTATCATACCTAGTGCGTGTGTTGTGTCAGAATTGCGGGGGTTGGTGAGACTTGGACAGGGTTGGTGTGTTCTTCAAGTCATCGTCATTCCCACGTGTAACTGTCGTAATGCTATGCTATTCTAATATTATAGAATATATATATTTTTTAATTATTTACATCGATACAGCGTTATTAAAATCAATTAAAATATAATTTTATAATTTAAATTTTTACTCATAAAAATAAGAAAGCGTAGATAACAGATCAATCAATTAAATTTATCCATTACATTTGAATTAAATATAAGAGATAATTTATTTTAAGAAAAAATATAATTGATAAATTTAATTGATTCGTCCTAACTTTTTAAAATTAAAATGTTCTAATGATAAAAGCAAGAAAACCTTTCCTTTAAGATTATATTGGTTGGTTACTAATAGCATTGAACACATTTAAGATAAATTTAATAATATTTTCAAAAAATAAATATTAGATTTAATAATAAAATTGACGTGTTTTTCATGCTTTCCATGCAACGTGCAAGCCGTTTCATAGCTCACGTTAGTATATTATAATTTTACAAATATAATTATTTTAGAATATTATATTTTAATATTACATATCATATTTTGTATTATAATTGTTCTTTAATAGTATAAATGAACCTTTATAAATAAAATAACATTACCAAGTGATTGTGTGGCCATCATGTAAGTTGAAATTGTAACTTTTTTTAAAAAAAATGCAATTATAATTTTTCTATTATTAATGATAAGAAGTTAATCGAACTTATTGACATTAAACAATAAATGTATAGTTTAGAAAAATTCAGTCTCTACTTCCATAATATGAAAAGAAAGCTCTTAACACATATGGATAAAGATGCACAATGAAAATAGAACCTCTTTATATTTGAGAGATATATACTCCCAAAATACGAACTCTATAACAATATAGCATATTAAATATGTACAGTAGGATTTGGAAATTTAATCATTACTCTGAATGTGAAGAAGGGAAGGCATTAAAATTTTAGTTATGAGTTGGTTAACTTTACACAAGCTGAATTTTTGTCCTATCACCGTACTAGTTCCCTATTTTTCTCGTGAAATTGTTTTTAAACTTTTAATAAGTCACGAATGCAGGGATCAATCTAGTCCAAATGAGGTTTGATTCTGTAATGCAGTTCGAAGAGCAGTTCCCTTACAAGGAATGAGCAATCCACATATAAATGAAGAGAAGGGCACGCACTTGGATGTGTTCGAGGGATAAGGCGGGGAGGAGGAGGGGAATAACAACTTACATATTCTTATATTGAGAGAGACTGTCTTTATTAAAAGTACAGCTTGTGTATTTAAAGCACATGAGTCAGTGGCCTGCTCAACCATGCTACTGACCTTCTCTACAAGTCATAAAACTTAGCTAATATGTTTTTTTTTTCCTCTTTTTCTTTATTTTTTAATTTATCTTCCAGTCTAATTTTGAACCATGTCGCTTGTTACTGAGGCAAGATAAGGTTAGGATAGGAGGATTGGACTAAAGAGCATATATATTTGTGGGAGTGAGTGGGTCAACTTGGGTGATGGAATATAAAGTTGGTGGGTCGGATATATTTCATGCCTATTCTCGTTTTGTCAATGCACTCTATATTTAAAATTATTGTAGTTTTAGAAATACTAATTTTTAATTTTGCTTAAATAATAATTTACTTGAAAGAATAGTAGGCAGATTATTTAATTAAAGAAAAAAAACAGAAATAGGTGAGTGCTTAATAAACTAATTCTAAGTATAATATAAATAGATTGAAATTATTATTTTTATCATTATATTAAAAAAACACAATACATTATTCAATAATAAATTTACTGTTCAATAGAACCACCTAATTTTCCCAGCATTCATTTATTCTCTATATCAAATTTAACATTTTAAAATTTACTCATTTATTCATAACAGTTTTAAATATCAAAATTAATCTTAAATATTATGGGTAAATTGTCATTAAAAACATTTTGAATTTAGGTGTGTAATTGCACCTCAAATGAATTTTTGACGTAACCGTTGACCCTTTGATTAATGGACTTAACCACTGACCCTTTTATTAAACACTTTGATTAAAGATAAGCACCTTTGACCTAACCATTGACCCTTCGTATTAACATGCTAGTTAAACAGTCCGAAATATCCAAAATTGTCTCTAAATTACAATGTCCTCGATTATTCTTTAAGTAATAATACTAAAATGATTGTATATTTTGGACAATAATTTTATTATATTGTAAGAGATTGCCTTTATTAGGAGTATAGCTTGTGCCTTCAAGGTACAGGGAGGTTAGTGACCTTCTTTACGAGTCACAAAACTTAGCTACCTAACAGTTGCGTTTTTTTTTTTTTTTTCCTTTCTTTTCTTTATTTTTTAATTTATCTTCTGGTCTAATTTTGGACCATGTCACTTGTCATCGAGGCAAAGACAAGGCTACATTTGGACAGGAGGATTGAAATAAAGAGCATGTATATTTGTTGGGAGTGACTAGGTCAACTTGGGTGATGGGATAGAAAGTTGGTGGGTTTTTGTCATTTATGGCCATAAGTCAAAACATTGGATTTATTTCATGCCTATTCTCATTTTGTCAATGCATTCTATATTTAAAATTATTGTAGTTTAAGAAATACTAATTTTTAATTTTGCTTAAATCTTGGGTTATTGGGTTGTTAGGTCACATCCATCCAAGATGACCCGAACTCATGATCCGATTCAAATAAAATGGATTTAGATAGGAATAAGTAACCGTTGGCGGTTATCAGAAAATAATCGCCCCCCTTAAAAATACGTAATCTATTTCATTTGAAAAGATGAATAATTACCTTTCAATATACAATATAGAACAAAGCAAATACAGGAGAAAACAGAGAGAAAAAATGGTATAGGTTCTTACACCGTGGTTTGAGGGTTTAGTTCCATAATGGGTGGCCAAACTCTAATCAGTTGAACAATCTAGAATCCAGACAATTTCGCTGCGCGAAATGGGTACGTTTTTTATTCCGTTTTACCATATTTAATGGTTTTATATACTGTGTTATGAATTCTTTTATTGGTATCAAAGCTCTATTAGGATTGTTTGCTAGTTTATAATCATGATTACATGATTAAACATGTATTGAAACTTAATTTTTTTAGATTGAAAACCTAAGAAATAGATACATGAAACCCGAATCTATTCTTAGGTATTAATGTCATTTTAATTTTTTCTTCTTTCTATGCTTGTTACACCATTAGATAGGGCTCGAAAAGAGCTTTCTAGGGATATATTACTAGCCCGATTTGGATTAGAAACGAAGGAGAAAAACATATTTGAATCAAGAATTAGAAGATTAAAATCTAGAAATGTGGTTTGGCTATTAAAAGTGTTAAAGAACAGAAAGAACACACAATGATACTCTTATCCAAAGAAAGTGTGATACACCCTATATCAGAATTGAAAAATAAGGGTGTAAACAAAAAGATGACGAAATTTTGAAGAATCTAGTACTCATCCCATCGCTATACGACGTCGCAAACATGGCGTGTGTCTGACACGCACCATCTTTGCGCGTGACTCTCAAGGCTGCAAAGCCCTGAACATGTATGCACCATATAAGCGACATGTGTGTGACATGTAGGATGACACGCAAATGACACATGGCATATCGTGGGTGTTGAGCATGACGCGGGGCTAGCTAATGTTGTGACACGTGCCGTCCCTTAAACCTGCCACGTGGTCACTTGCATGTATGGTGCGTGTCACTTGGTTAACTAACAAAAGACACGTGGTGTAATTCGAACGTGTCACATGGTCGTATGCGCACACGATTCATGTGCCGTGTTGACATGTGTCTCGCTCCGAGCATGAAACATGTCGTGTTGATGTCAGTACGCGTATAAAAGTCACGTGCAGTGGCTTTGTAGCAAGTGCCAAGTGCGATCGGCGAGTAGGTAGCTTATCTAGCATGTTAATGCCACGCACCGTCGCCAATGGCGATTCCCTTTGTTTATTTTTTTCTCCTCTTTTCATCCCATTTGTTTATTCACTCTAATTGTGAGCTAAAATAAAATGTCTTAGTTTTTATATTAAATTTTATTTAATATAAAATTTATCATACATGTGTATATTTATATTTTAGGTTATAACATGTATTTTTATGGGACTGGGTCGACTCATTTTAATGTTAAGCCATCTAATTACATAATTATGATCATTGTCTTATTAGATGACGAAGTGATTATTGAAATCTCAAATTGTCGACCAGGACCTTGAGATTAAAGAAATATAAGATGATTAGCAGGATCTTGAGATCATAAAAATCTCAAATAATAAGATAACAGAGGTTATAATGATCTCTGATGATGAGACATCCTAAGTCATAAATGACAGGCCCCCTTCCTATTCCTCTATTTTTGTACTATCAGCGACCCACCGACAATCTTACAGTAGCTTCCTAAAAGATATCTGATCCAACTGAAAAATTTCCTTAAAGTTAAGCCATTTACTTTACTGGAAATCTTTTTATAAAACTTTTTTAAAATCATAAACACATGAGAATTTTTTTCTTATTCGTAAAATACATTTAGTAAAAATTTGGGCAGCATAACGTCTATTTTTCTAATAATGTCACGTTGCAAAATTTTAAAGAATTTTGAAACACTTCTAAAGTCATACATTTTCTCAACTTTCTGGGCCTCAGGCCCTTCTCAATTCAATCTGCAAGCAACCCAAACATGCATTTAATTTTAAAGCAATTTAAAGTAATTCGTAAGTCATGCATTTACATATATATATATATACCATTTCTAAAATATATATATAAGTGAGTGAATATATAAATTCACAAAACATTGTATAATAATTATATACAAATAAACAGCAAGCACAACAACTCGGCCGCTACTCCTGACTCAGAGCCCCGTCCCTGACGCACTGGCTCCTGTACCTATCTTCGGAAGGTTTTATTTATAAAAACATAAAAAATAGTGAGCTAAATGAACTCAGTGAATGTCATAAAAATTCTATTGTGATTTCTCTTTATAAAACAAACCTCCCTAAAATTTCTTTAAAACATAATTTATCAACTTTTTCTTTAAAACTATAGTTTATACTTTATAGAACTTTTTTTCGGAAAAATCACTTTAAAATTCTTTTCAATGCTTTACTAATATGAACAGTGGTGGCAATAAACTTTAGGAAAAACTCTGTATGAAAATAACCAGCCATTGTGTCTGTACTATATGGTACCTTAGGTACGAGCGGAATGAATCATCGCTCAGGCCTCTACGGCATCCTGTGTGGTAAGACGCTAGCTAATATACCCTAACTCCTGTATGGATGACAAACCAATAGGATTCATTAACTCAGTCCCTCTCGCTGTTAGTGACAGACTCTCCTTAACACTGTCATGCGCGGTTTCGAGTACTTTAACCGAAAATCTCTATAGGTGAGATAATCCTTTTTATATAACAAGCCCGATCCATCCCCACTCTTGGGTCGCGACCTCAACCTTCATGGATTCGAATGCGACCGGCCCAACTACCCCTTCTCTTGGACTTTCGTGGGCCCACCTTCAAGGATTTGGATAGCAGGTATTATTGCCTGTAACTATGCTATAAGGTCTAAATACCTTTAGGGTGTATCATAGCTCATAAAATAATTCTATTTCCGTTTCTTTTTTTTTTTATAACATAATGCACATTTCTTTAAAACTTTAATTTATCCAATTTGGAGGTTTTGCATCAATTCTATTACTTGAAAATCAATATCAATATTTCCATATACAATCTTTAAACATTGAAGATATAAGTCAATAGATAGTAATAAATTTATTTTATTTTGAAGAGACACTCACCTAATTTTCTTATTCAACTTACGATTGTGTGCCTGTTTTTGAATTCCCTTTTATTTCCCGTCACCAAATGTTCATTGATGTCTTGCCTCGTTCCTCCACTTGATTTGTGCCTCAAGACCCAAGCAATATAACCTTCCTAGACTTATTTTGAACCTTTTTGAGGTTTGAATTCACTTGAAATTGGGGGGAGAATGGGCTGGTATGCTGTTGCTTGGGACTAGTTTCTTTCCCTTGCAATTTATTTTCTGTTTTGGTTTCCGTCACACTTCTCCAGTAGCTCCTTCATTTTTTATAGCTACCAAAGACTTGAATAATTTCCCTTGAAGTTTGTTATAAAACTACATGTCATGCCACTATTTTATTTTAACAAAATAGCCCTCCAATTTTCATGTAATCACACTAGTTTTTCAAAATTTACATACAATGTAACTAATTTTATTCCTTCAATTCATGCTCTTTCTTTTTGAATATTTTTTAATCATGAATTTCATCTCATATCATTGATAAATCATCATATCACTTATCGGATTTGAATCCATTTCCGATCGGATCAGAAATTCTACTAAAATTCGATTTTACGATTTGAAAAATTCAATAACTTTATTAATTCTCTAATGAGGGCATTTTTGTACATTATATTTATATTGCTTGTACAAATATCTACTACAATATGGAAATTCGAAAAAGGGTATTACAATAAAGATCTCAAAAGATGATATTCAAATTGTGGGTGTCCAAAAAATCTTTTAGATAATGATATTAGGACTATTTTACATAAAACACTTACATATATGGTTAAGTGAATATTAGAAAATTGGATAATGATGGATAGTTTGACTACTTTTTCTATTCCTATCCAAAGATTCTTTTATCATATTTATGAATGTATAGTTGTCGTAATATTTTAATGAAATGATAATGGATATACTAGTATAGATGTTGATAGATATAGATCATAAGTCTCTAAGTAGAATAAATGTCATTTAGAGAAATGACATGTACTTCAAAAAACATAATTGTTAAACTAAATAAATGTGCAAATTGAATGGTAATATCTATAATGTTTGGCATTGCAAGATTCATTAAATCCTAGAAGAAAAAGAGGTCCTCAAAACACTAACCAACACCATGGTCAAACCCAAACATGACATTTTTGCTTAACATAAAAGAGATGTTAAGACTTATTTAGGCTTGAAAGATAAAGAACAACATTGCTTATATAACGATGTTGTGTCTGGCATGGTTGATGACCATATGTGCATGTATGAAGAATATGAGACGACATGAGACATTTGGTTGTCTTTGAAAGATAAATATAGTGGGACATTGACCACCAAAAATTAAAAAGCCTCATAATCAAATTTGATACTTATCAGAAGTGTCGGGATCACAAAATGAGGCGGCATCTAAGAGGGAGGTCGAACATGATACATGGGTTAAAATCTACTAGATGTCTTAACTAAATAGTAACAAGCATAAGCAATGATCTGGTCCTTCCTAAACAATTAAGACAACATGAAAATCAATATGACCTATAATGATAATATCAAAATGTTTGATGATATCTCACGTCATATTAAACTAGGAGATGTGCACCTAAAGGCAACCAATGCTTCGAGTTAGCTTTATTTAGATGAGTCCAGTATGCATAAGGGTTTAGGATTTAAGTGCAAAAGGAGAGAAAAGAATAAGAGTTGGAAAAAAGGAAAAATGCATCTTAAATCCAACAAGGATGAGACCGGAAAGCCTAAGATCAGTAAATGTGGTGGTGCAAAAAAGGACATAAGCATGTTGAAGTGTCTCAACCGTGGCAAGATGGATCATTTCACTCATGAATGTACTTAGTCGAAGAAAGTGACTCAAGAGCCATAAACCATAAAACTAAAGGTAGAGGAGCATTTGTAGAGTACTATCGGATTACCAGAGGAACAAAATGGATCTACATATGAAACAACTTGAAAGTTGATGTAAGAGGTATTAGCACCTATAAAGTGATTCTGTGAGGTGGCCAAGTATTGTACCTCATTGATATCCTCTATGTTCTAAAGATTCGACTGAATATTGTCTCTATAATTATCTTTTTGGGTTTAGGATAATGTTTAACTTTTCATAGTTACTATTTAAGGATTTATTTAGATTAATGGTGATTAAATACTGGACATCTGATGGATGGTTTCATCATATTAAATACCAAATTTAACAATACTATTAATGTGATGATTGTTTTTCATTAGTTACTTTCATTGATGTTGCCTATATTGATGTTAATATTTGGCATACTAGACTAGGACATATCAGGCATAATCAAATGAATAGATTGACCAAAAAGGGATTTTTGGTTTCCTCAATAAGATAGATTTGCCTATATATAAAAGTTGTCTAGTAAGAAAAACAACTAGAAAACCATTTGAAAAATGAATTAGGATTGAGAATATATTACAATTAATTCATTATGATATTTATGGACCAATGATTATGAGAGCTAGAAATGGTGTCTTCTATTGTATAACATTCATAGATCATTACACTTGTTTTAGTCATGTCTATCTTATTTCTCATAAATCTAAGACATTAGATTGTTTTAGATTGTATCAAAACTTAGTGGAGAATCAGTTAGATAGAACTGTTAAAGTTTTGTGAACTAATCGAGGATGAAAATACCTCTCTAAACAATTTGAGTTATTATCTCATAAGAAAGGTATTGATAGATAGTTAATCATTCTTAAAGCTCTGTAACAAAATGGTGTAGTAGAAATAAAGAATAGAAAATTACTAGAGATGGTAAGATCTATGATGACACAAAGCGAACCTTCTCGTATCTTACTAAAGAGATGTGCTATTAACAACTGCTTATATTCTAAATAGAGTCTCTAAAAAAACCATTATTTTTGACACCTATAAATTATGGATAGGTAGGAAACTTGACCTTATTTATATGCAACTTTAGTGGTGTGCAATATATGTACATGATATTTCCTATTAATACGAAAGTTCGGTGTTAGAGTAAAGAAGTATATCTTTATTACATACTCCTAACATTCAAAATGATATGTACTTATAGGAGAAAACTAAAATGAAAGCATTACTGAATTAGAGTCACGAGAAGTGAACTTCTTAGAGAATGAGTTTTCTAGTAGAGGTAAGGTTGAAAAGGAATTTCAACATTACAAGTTGAACGATCCAGATGATATTTAACGTTCGGACACTTAACTAGAAAAAGATAGAGAGTTGTCTGAACACTCTATCCCTAGTGGGAGTGACAAAGCTATTGGAATAACTCCTTTATCAGTTCTAGTGGGAGCAAAAAGACTAATGAGTTAGTACTTTCAAAATATGAACTCGTAGAAGCAACCGTAAGGTAGTTCCTCGTCTTCGATTTGAGATTGAAAGGGAAAATATGATGTTTGCTTCGCATGATAATGATTAGCCAAGGAATATGAATGAGACTCTCAATTCACCTGCTAGAGATTTTTTGAATTAAAACCATGCAAGAAAAGATAAAGTCAATTAAGAGTAACCATGTCTAATATTTGGTTGACTTACCGTCTGGTCTGAAAACCATTGGAAACAAGTTGGTTTTCCGTATCAAGAGTAAGACAGACGACTCAATAGAGAGATATAAGATAAGATTATTAACAAAAAAATATATATATATCTATGAAGAAACATTCTCCTCTATGGTAAGGTTTGTTTCCATCTATCTTATATTAGCTACCGTTGCACACATGAACTTTGAATTACATCAGATAGATATAAAGACAACATTTCTTAATGGAGAATTGGAGGAAGAAATTTACGTGAAGCATTCAGTGAATTTTGGTTAGAAAAGACCAAGTGCTGAAAGTATATAAGCTCACGAGATCAATTTATGGCTTCAAAACAATCATTTAGATAGTGGTACCTCTGTTTCTATGAGGTTGTCATGTCTTATGGATTCAAGTTAACAGAAGAGGACCATTGTATGTATATTAAGTGGGTAAAAGATAAGTTTATATATTATCTTTATATATGGACGATATTCTGTTCCCTAGAAATGACAAAGAGTTCATAATAACCATAAAGAAATTATTCTCAGCTTTCGAGATAAAAGACATGAGAAAAACTATCTGCATTTTAAGAGTTAAATTAATAGAGATTGTTCAAGAAGAATTTTGACTTTATCATAAGAGTCATACATTTAAAAGATTCTTGAACAATTTTATATAGCTGAATATAAGCCAATGAATACTTTCATCTCGAAAGGTTAAACTCTTAGTTTTACAACGTGCCCTAATATTCTATAAGAGCATAAAAGAATACAAATAGTTTCTTACTCTAGTATTATTGGTAGTCTTATGTATGTTATGATGTATAAGTTATAGTTATCCATTTAACTATATAGGATACATAACTTCAAATATAGTAAGACACATGAATATTTTAAAATATTTCAATTAAATTTGCAATACACACAAGTGAAATTTGTTAAAACATTATGAATTATGTATTTGTCTGGAACATAATGAAATATTTTAAATTTTTAATTATGAAATCACAATCATATGATGGTTCTGGTATCATAATTTAGTTCATAGAGTTTTTATCAATAAAATATATTATAATTTATTGATTAATTTATTTTTTAATCAATATTATAATTTACATTATAATATGTTAATATTATCCATAATATCAATTTTTTTTTTTAACTTATCCATTTCATCAAATTAAATAAAGTTATCCATTTAATCCAAGATTTTCTTCATAAATTTAAACGTAAGATTTTGGTTATGGCGTCATAAATTGGTTAATTTAAATTTTCTAAAAAAATTAATTAAATAGTTTATTGATTCATATAAATCTTAAATCTACTTAAAAAGAAGCAAATTAATATACTCACGTAGAATTTTCTTTTTTCTTTTTAAAGAAAAAACAAAAAACCTCACGTTCAACCTATTTACTCTCTCATCTCTCCCACTCAATTGTCAGCTAATAAAAATGGCATCATTTTTTATTTATTTCAAGAACTTTGAGACTGCAGTCTACTTTTCCTCCAAAAACTAATCATTCAACTTGTGATTATAAACAACAATTGATCCTCACATGCTACCACAGGTATTCATGACAATGGCTTTTGAATTTCATTACTTTAGTTATTTTCATAAAAGATAAAATTGGTTGTTTAGGAGTTTGATTGTATATGTTGAGCAATTAATATGATTAATTGTGGTTGTTTTATTCTTTGTTCAGTTTCTGTGGAGGTGTCTTGGGATTTTTTTACTGTTAATACAGGTAAATTTTAGTGTTTTATTCTTTGTTCAGTTTCGGTGGAGGTGCCTTAGGATTTTTTTACTGTTAATATAGGTAAATTTTAGTGTTGTTGCTTAAACTTTATCATTATTTGTGATTTGTATACTTGTTTCAATATTTTATTTTTTTAAGATTGTGGTTCTTTAATTGATTGATCTTATTCAGGATTTTACTTAAATGTAGGTAGTATTTTTTATCTATAAATTTATTCATTTAGATTGAATGATGATATATGCAAGCTATTGTATAAACTCATTTCAATATCAATTTAAGAGTTAGAAGGTCATTCAAAAAATAACATAATAATCATATTAAGAGATAGGACATTTAGATATTTACAGATCTAGTTCTATATGATACTTTAGATGCAAAATCATAATAATTTTTGTGATTACCATTCTTTTTGTGGGGATTTTACTCCAATGTAAGTCATAAGGTTTATGATACTTATTATGGTTTTTTTTTTTTTGGTTCATTCAATTTTTCCTGTATTTTTAGGTTTGACTAGTTTTAAATATTTTAAGGTTATAAACATCATTTATAATGCAATATTAATACTTATACACACAGAAATGTCGACAAATTTAAGACACAAAAACAATCAACAAATTATTCATGGAAGTCTAAAGACATCAAAACCAGTAAGAAGAAACTAAAAAGATTCACATTTTAGTCTACCCCACATGAATTTGCGATACACATTAAATAAACAAGTCAATAATGCATCTAATATGAACAAACAATACAAACAAAAACAAGCCAATAACATCTCAAAATGATACAAAATCAGTTATGAATATATAATAAATAATAATGTTGTCCAAATAATGTAACTATGGGGACCAGTGGAAGATGCTAAAACCACTAAAAATGTCATAGTAGAAAAGGCTTGGTGTCCTGCAAAATTTGGTAAGCTATTTTATTTATTTATTTTTGAATTGGAGGAAAAGTTTCAATTGATTCCTCATCACCTAATGTATAAAAACAGACATTACAATGTATCATCAAATATTGAAGAATGAAGTCAACCAAGCTCGCCGATTTTCTAGATACAATAGAAATTTTAATGGGGTGAACTAATTAAAGGGGTTTAGATACAGGTTTTTAGGGTTGTAAATATCACTGATCTTTTTCTTTCTTTTTTTTTTTAATAAATTAAATTGATTTTTTTTATTAATTAATAGTCACATAATTAACTAACAGTCATAATTAATTATTTTGCGCGTTTAAAGGTTCTAGCCTGTTATATCTGTAACTTGTAAAAGTCTACAGAGTCTTCTTTGTAGCAACACATTCATTAAGTTAAAGTGAATACTAGATACAGAAGAAACTATATAAATACATTTTTGCAAGAATTTAGTGGGATGATATAAAAAATACATATCAATTAAGCAATTATATATCATACAATTATTATATTGTTGTCATTGTTTTTGAAATTATATGTAACTTTAATAAGAATGTATATAATTTAATATGCTAATTTTTTTTTTTTTAATATTATCGACACCTATAGGTATTTCTATACAATGACTATCAGAAAAGCGAAAGGTCATGGTGGATTGGCCAAAACTCAAAGTATTTCACAAATATATGGCAATAATTCATTGGAGGATGTTGAGGAACAACCATCAAATTTAGTTGCACCCATACCAAATGCACCTTCTAACACAACAACAACATGCACCAAAACACCTAAAAACTCATCACCATTTATAACTCCTTCATCAACTAAACGTGTACATGCACCAAAACACCTAACACCAGTACCAACTTTACCTTCACACCACCAAATTGCACCACTGGTTTCACAGGCTTCAACAACCACAACCACAACTGATGTCATACCAACAATTACATGTGCACGTACTCCTACACCTACACCTCCTGAAATAAGAGATTATTCTCTTATTGAACAATACCGTGCTGGTAATAGTATGTTATATATACACATACACATACACACACATTGTAATTTATAGTTTTGATCTTACATTTTCTCATTTTTTTTTTATTATAACATGTTGCTAAAATCATGTATGTTCTAAAAATTATGATATAGAGTTTACAAGAAAAAACAAACGTAGAATTACTCGAGGGCTTGATCTATTGAAAAGAAAGCATTTAGGTGACATGATTGACATAAACATATCCACGGGTGTAATGCATGCAGTTGGAGAAAATAGTCAGTTCTACATCACCGATACAGGATGCATTGTTAGGAGATATGCTCCATTGCAATTTAATGGTTGGAAGGACATTCCAAGAATTGAAGTAGAAAATTTAATTCTTCGTGTTCGTGTAAGTGTAAACTATTTTCAACTTTAATATATTTTTTAAATTGCTACTTATCATTAGTTGTTTATTATATACTTTATATTTGAGTTTTTAGGAAAAATTCAAATTAAGCAATGAGCCACATGTGAATGAGGCTATTGAGAAGGATATGAAGCGTAGGTATACTAGATGGCGTTACACTTTACATGAAAAATATCTGGAATTAATTAAAAAATATGAAGATCTTGCAAATCCTCTCGATGATAGAGTGGATGTGAATAATTGGGAATATCTTGTTAAATTATGGCAAGATGACAACTGGAAGATTAGTTGTAAAATTCAATATTTGATAAATAAATATTAATTAGTTTTGCGAGTTGTAAAGTAAACATATATGCCAAATTATTTTTGATTTGATTATATAATATATATTTTTTGGACTCTATCATTGATTTATAGAGGTAATACCATTTTGGTGATAAGTAATCTCAAATAGACATATAATATTATCGTCCAATATATTATTGGATTAATTTCAACAAAAAAGTGAAAGGAACAAGGCAAATAATAAGAAAATATAGGTCCACCATTGTGTTGAGACAAAGGAATTCAGTTGTCTTAGATGGAAAAATATAAGTCTTTATGTTCCTCTCTCTTTGTTTCACTTTTGTTGGGCATATTATAGTTTTCTTTCTTTCAAAATTTATTTGCTTGTTTATTTTCATTGTTCTGAGTTGCTATCTTTTATTATTTATTTATTTTATTTATCAGGTTTATAATTCTTGAATTTTAATATTTATTAATTTTATTTGTTCAGATGTTTGTGAATTATTATTATTATTTTTTTATTAATCCAACAAAATAAGAGCATTTACAATTTTGCTATTGTTGAAAATTTGAGTAAAAGTTGCTGGTTGATATTATTTTATATTTTTAGGGAAATATTATATTATTTATATATGAATTGGTTAGATTAGAATTTCATTTACCTGATAACTACTAGAATGTTTTTTAGCTTGTTTATATATGGAAATTTTTAATACATGATTTTACATGTTATTTGAAGTTATAAATTTTAGTCATGTACAATTATTTACTATTTGTTTTTCAGGTTACAATGCGTTTTCCTTTTGGGTTGTGTTAATCTAGTTTGTCATTTGTTGCTTAATTTTGATTAGCTTTTTACTAACTTTTATGTACATCCACCATGCTCAGACATTAATGTTAGCTCATGTACAGATGTGCACAAAAATAATTAGCTTTAATTGTATGAAATAAGATTTTTGAATGAATAGGAAGTCTTTGGAAGCCAAATCTATTAATCTTTTTATTCTTTACAAATTTTATAAATAATTCATTCATTAATTATGATATTATTCATATAACAACGAGATTTTGAGATTGAAGTTCTTCCTAGTCGTATTGATACATTCAAGCTCACCCGATATGATGAAGAAAATGATAAATGGGTTGATGATGATGCAAAAAAAGCCTATGTAAGTGAACATATGTATTTTATAAGTTTTGTTATTTATTATTTGATTATTTATTTTTTATAATGTTTTTATTAAGGATGAGATGAATATGTTTCGCACAAATCCTCTAGAAGAGTTACAACATATGTCTGAAGATGAAATTTATGACTATGTACTTGGAGAGTCTCCATCCGGTTACATAAGAGGATTAGGAGCAGGCCCCAAGCCCAAGCGCTCTTCTGGAGTGACAGCACATAGATGTGCACAACTTGAGGAAGCTACAAGAAGAGTTGAGGAAGCAGAAACAAGATCTGAACAACTAAGTGATAAGTTAACAACAGTAAAGGCTGAATTAGTTAAGATGCGTTCAAACTTTAATGAAAAACTTCTTGAAATTCAAGCTCAACTAAGAGATAATCTCAAAACTTTTTTCATTTAGTCCAACTAATAATTTTATTGTTTATATGAATTTACAATCTTAATTACTTAAAATAAAATAGATTGAATTTTTATGTTGTTTTGATCATATATTGGAAACTTATATTAGTTTTGTTGATTATGAGCATTAATTAGATAGTTTTAGCTCTTATTTGAAAATAGAGTTGGTGTCAATGAAAATAATTTCTTAAAGAAAATTTGGTTATATTACAGAATGTGACTAAGGTTTTCGTACCTACTGAAACAATCAGACATGTAATTTATTCAATGTAATAATATTTTCTTAATTGTACAATATGCTTTTGATTGCCTATTTTTGTCTCATTGTACAATACTTGGAAAAAAGTTGATTAATTGGTATTTGATCATCTATAAAATTTGAATAGACCCAACCCGGATTTAACCTTTTGAATCAGAGGGAAGCCCTCCTGGCACTCCAACGGACTCCGAAAACCTTTCCTCTAAACAATTTAATTAGGAATCCGTGGAGCAAACCTAATTAAAATATTTATTCTTTTTATCATTTATTGAAAAATGTGGTGGGAATTTTTTTTTTATTATTTAAATAAATTAAAACCAGCAAACCATTTATTCAATTAAAAATTTTGCAGAAAAACAGACAGAGTTTCCTCTATTTTTCAGACATCCCAGTTTTTACAAAACCTGTAAATAAAATTATAAACACTTCTAAAATTCGTTCATTTTCTCCAATACCATTTATAGGACCTCAGATCCACCACAACTCAACCACAAGAATATTTAAAAACCTTCAATAAAATCATTTTTATCCATAAAAAACATATGCATTATGTACAATTCAAAAATATTTTCTAAAATATTTGGTCTTGAGTTTGGGTACTCCCAAACGCTTCTGTACCTCAATTATCTACAAAGGATCAAAGCCCTCGTAGTTCAGAGTTTAAATATATATATACATATATACAACACAAAAAGAATGATGCAGTTATCAGAACCATAAAACATGAAATATTTACAGCCTAAAAATTTTATACATAATCTCAAGTCGTCGTCGTCTGCAAGGAGGCCACCTACGACTGCCCAGCAGGATACTCGGATTGCTCCTTAGTCTCAGTCCCTGAAAATTTTATATAACATTTGAAAAAGTGAGCTAAAAATAGCTCAATGAGTGTGCAGTTTAATATCGAAGTACTTTTGAAAATCTTTTAATAAAATCATAACATTTACATAAATAAAACATTTCATTTCCTTTATCTATTATATAAATCATAAATATATATTTTTGAATCAATTCTTAATATTTCAATCACAACTAATGGAACCTAGGGAAATAATTTACCAGCCAGCCCGAAGCGATGGTGATGGGATAGTCCATTTCAGTTATAAAACCACTACGCTACGAATAAAATCACACCTTGCGCACTTTTAAAAGAAACATATATATATATATGTATATATAGTTTTACACTCACGATTTCACTTCCGTTTGTTAACTTCCAATTCGAAGAACCTTCTTCACCTCCTACATGTCTCTGTTTCCGTTCGAAGAGCCTCCAATTCACCTAAAATTTAAATCACCAACTTTTATTCAAAACTCCATTCGAATATAAACTCTAAGGACATTTTTATCTTTAAATATCTCTTAAACTAATTAAACGACATTCTCTCCATTAGGTGCCCTTATTTTAATTTAACCATTACCATTCATTTCTGTGAAGTTTCTATGTCCGAATACATTTAAATACACACTTGAAACCACCAAATTAAAATAAAATACAAAGGGGACAGCTTGTACATTATTTTCACATAGCTACCTTTGAGTATTACATGCATTCAATACAATGCAATTTATTATCTATTGCTTAATCATACTCAAATACACATTCAAGTACATACTTAGGACCTTAAAATCACACAAATTCAACTCACATGCAGCTACCCTTCACTCTAGTCGAAAAGAACACAAACAACTCTATTCTTGATTTTCTTTCGGTTCTAATGCGTATTCGCGTTTCATCATGTATTTATATATTTAATAATCTTTAAATAAAACACAACTCACACACACATAAACATGTTGCAGAACACAAAGACACATACCCATTTCATTTCCACTTATCTCACGACACACATATCACATCAAAATCTACACAACTATTTCCTCCAATTCAGCTTTTCAAGATATAAAACCAATTAATCCTAACCTAACTTACTTGTCTTTGAGATCAGTAACCTGTCATGGACTCTCACGGTAGTCCATAGCCTCCATGTCTTCTTTTTCAACTTGAACTACAACAAAATCAACAATAACTTGAAATTGACAGCTTACAACTCAAGAAAACATCTCACAAATTCAAATGGTTCCTCTTACCTACTGTTCATCATCATCTTCATGCTCACCCCTGCACTTTTCCACCATCTCTTGGCTTCATCTAACTACTTCCATCTCAGCCCTTACTTGCCTCAGCTCATCCGAAATTGTCCTCCTTCACTTGGTCTGCAGAGACTTCATCAACAGCCCGTTGCAACTTTAGCTTGTCTTCACGTTTCTAGTCTGTCTCCCTTACGTGTAGATCTGATTTTTTATACTGAAATCAGCTGCTCATCCAGCTTCTTCAAGCCTCCAACTAACCATGATAAAGCCCCTTAGTTGATTGATCTTCCTTCTTCACTTGATTGCCGAGAGAGAGGTTGAGATTTATCGAGAGAAACGTTAGGTAGAAGGATCTGATTTCGGGTCTGTTTTGAGTGTTTTTGCATCTCAGATCTGAGCTGAGAGAACCATATATATAAAGCTTAACAAAGTGCCAAAACACTCCTCAACTTTTCTCAATTATGCCAATATAAATTTCAATCAAAATCTTACATGTCTACCCCTCTTTTACTACTATTTTTATTAATCTCACTTATCCATTTTCAATCATGTCCATACTCATTTTTAACTTATGTTTAACGCTCCCTAATAACCTCTTTTAATCCTCATAAACTTATATTACTCATAAAAAATTTATCCCATAAAAATAAATACGTTAAATCCGTAAATTTTCGTAACAATTTTAATATTGATAAATTTAACCGTTATTTCTCTCAAGAGCATTTCTAAAATATTTCACACTTACCAATTCATCAAATTAACCTTATAAACATTCAATTAGACTCATAATTATTCACTTGCATCACATAAAAAAAATATCCCACAACGGTGGACTATTTTAAAAATACGTTGAATGCAACGTATTTATCGATACATATATATATATATGCTTATTCCTAAGCATGAAAAACTTGATCTTAACAAAATTATTATGCATTATTTAACATTTTACAATTGCTTTTATTCATACTTTTAAATTTTTAATTATGTCTTCATTTTCAATTTTTTAATATATTTGTTACATAACTTTATTATAGTTTCACATTAAATATTATTAGAGATGTATTTTTATATATTAAGAATCAATTCATACTTTTTGTTTTTTCTATGTTTTGCATATAGATGGTTATTGGCTTACGTCAACAAGATGCATCATTCTATCACAGTTTGCATTTATTTGTTTATGTTGAATGTTTTACAGTTTCGTATTAGTAATTTGGGATGTTATGTTATTTTATTAGTCTTTATTGGCTTATGTCAATGACTTCATCCTTTTGTTGTACTTATGTTGGATTTATTATGGATTTAAGTTAGATTTTATGGATATAAATATTAATTTATGTTGTTTCTTTTATATATTTTATTTATGATTTTATCGATTCACGAAATAAAATTTTGAATTTCAAAAGTTATGCTCTTCATACGATTATTTCTTATTATTATTAATTAAGTAAATATAATTTAGTTATTTATCAGCAATTGTAAATTTAAAATATTATGTATAATGTAGATGGAACTTGTTAGTTGTTGCCATTAGTGACCAAAATACAAGTTTTATGATTAATGTATTAACCAATTAATATATATATATATATATTAGTGACAAAATGCAATGCTTTTGTGACATAATATTCTATGGCTAAAAGAATTTATATACACTATTGGTATTCAATTCTAGGTCTGCTAAATGGATTTAGAGACAAAAATAGTAGATTTTTAGTGATTAAAATAGTGGTCCCTAATTATAAAATTGTTTTAGTGGCCAAATCTTCATTACTAATAAAAAAACTGTATAGTAAAAAAAAATAGATAACTTGTGACCAACTTTTACATTACTAATTATATGCACATTAGTGACCGTTAATTGTGTATTTGTGACTGAATGTTTGTAGCCAATGTGTATTATTAATGACCATTGTCTCACTAATATTACACAAATACATGTTTTTATGAGACTAATGAATAGATTTAGTAATCAAACTTTTAAACTATGAATAACAAAATTGATGGTCACTAATTTCTCAACAATTAGTAACCAACTTTTTATGTTGGTCACTAATTGTTTTTAGTATCGAACTTTAAATAACGAATGAAAATGAGAACTTTTTTTGTCACTAAAACCCATTAGTGACAAAATTTAATACTTTTGGTAAACATATTTTTTTGTTACTAATCATGCAATTTCTTGTGCTAAACCGCATTTAATACCAAGATTACTTTTTTTTCTTAATTTTATTGTACATATTTTTGTAAATATACTCCATCAATATCTATTTTATTAGTTGTATGTGTTATAGAATTATTATGATATTGTTTTGACTTTTGATATATTACCTTTTAGTTTAAAACAATCATACCTTGATTGTGGTACAATTAATAAAGAATATTTTGACCAACATTTGTATTGGAAAGGTTAGCATTTCACTCATTGACTCAATCAAATCTTTGGAGCCCTTTTTCATTGTCTTTTTTATACGAAATCAAATTAAATGAATGTACTTACATCCTTACGATTAACATACTTAAAGATTCCATACAAACCAATCATTAAATTCATTATTTGAACAAATTCTGTTTTTCTTTGTTCTTTTATTTTATTATATGAAACAATGTAATTTAGAAAAAAAAATGGAAGAGTACAAAAAGTGTACCAACAAAAACAATGAAAAATTCTAAAATTCTTTGGAAATCCAAACCCACAATGAAGCTAAATAATTGATTGTGTGGGTGAATGTTATGAGTGATGACAAACGGTGTTTATTTTTTCGTCTTTCTTCTAAGGATTTTTGTAATCCAGTATGCCTAATATTGATCTGACCAATTTTTGCATCAACAAATATTTTATTAAAATATTTTAAAAGATCTAAAATTTGAGCTTCTTGAAGTCAAAGTAAGCGCTACAAGAGTGGCAATCAAACAACATTAAAAAATAAACAAAACAACAACAACAAAAAAACAGTCTCTTGCATCTTTCTTTTGCTTCTATTTCATAAAAAATATATTTATTTAAAAAAAAAAAAAAGGTGACATGTAGTTTGAAAACTATTTTAGAAATAATTAATTTTTTATAATTAAATACTATTATTTAAACACTACATTGCATTTTAATTGGGTACGCCTCAAATTGGTAGTCAAGATCCCAATATAGGTAATACACCAGGATTTCGAAAACCAATTTGAGCTAAGTGTACCCAAATGGTTGTTAAAATCTTGGCATATCCAAATGAATACACAAAATTGATAGTCAAATCATGATGTAGCTATTTGAGTACACCTCAAATTGGTAATCAAGATCCTTATATACCATTTGGTATACCTTACATTGGTGAAAATCCCGGAACTACTGTAGTTAAAATCCCACACCTCATCTTTATCGAACCTAAGTGCCTATTTAGGCACACCTCGAATTGGTAGCACAAATGGGCACACCTAAAATTTATAGAACCTATCTCGATACTCGTAAAGATAAAATGTCGATGTACTCACTTGGGTACAACTCAAATGGTAGAGATTTATCCTAGTGTACCCATTTTGGTGCACCTTATAATTGTAGCATTTGGTATACCTTATAGTTATAGAAAAATTATCTTTGACTTCCTCACATGACACCCATTACTCTCAATTTTTTTTTTTTTTAAAGAAAATGAAAATCACTAAATAATCCTTTAGTTTTTTCTTTTAATATTAAAAGATTATTCAATAATAGATATTCTTTTGATAAACTTATCCACCCAAATTAAGGGGTCATTTGTTTGTTTGTTTTTTTTTAAAATTGAACAATGTTGTTAAAAACTAATGATTAAATAGTAATTAAAATCTGAAATTTAAATGATATATATTTTTTTGTCTTTTTTCTTACCTCAGAATGTATAGTAATTTAGTTTATTTTTTAAAGTTAAAATTGTCTGAAAACTAATAATTTGATATTTATATATTTTTACTATTAGTTGTTACATAACTTTATTTAAAATAATACAAACAATTATTATAAACTATTTAGTAAATACTAAAACACTTTTATATATTAACAATATTTTTATTCATAATTAACATATGATTAATTATTGTAGTAAAATATTATTTTTGAAAAATTATATATACATAAATAAATTATTATAGTAAAATAAATTAAATTTATATATTTAAATAAAAATTAAACAAAATGATCTTAAGTTAAATTACTATTGCTATATATTTAAATAAATATAAAAAAATATATAAAATGAATGACATTGAAAGGAATATGTATAATATAAAATTACGATAAATTTAGAAATATATTATTTTAGAAATGATAGATTTAGAATAATATATTTAAAAAATTAATAAGTGATTTAACATTTAGTTAATTGAAAATTATAGCATTTTATTTTCAATGATTTTTAGGTCATTTTAAGTAATTTGACTACTTAAAAAAAAAAAAAAATACTTGTAATTTAAAGAGTTTTTGCCATTATGTGTTCTGTTTGGAAAGATAGTTGAAATTTATGAGATTGTTTGTGGTGTTCCAGTGAACATGATAACCTCTGTATTTAGTTATGGTGCTCAACTACACATGTGATTGGTGTAATTGCATGTGTAGCTGATTTTTACAATTGCAGGTCTAGAAATCTGCTTCCGGTTCGGGTGCGCGTTTAACCCAAGCCAATTGTAAATATGCTTTCGGTTCTGCATCACTGAAAAAAGTCTCCACCAGTCCAAGGCAATTATGTGATTAGTGTAATTGTGTATTGTGTATTGTGTGGTGTGGCCCCATCTATTTCATTGCATGCTGGCTCCTCAGCTTATCTTTTTTTTTGGCTTGTCACATTAGTTTATCTAATAACAACCCATCTATGTGGTGTGGCTCATTAGTTTTTTTTTTTTTTTTTTTTGCCTTTTAGTTATTAAGTAACTCTCAAAAGCCATGAACCTGTTGGCTTTCATATACAAAATTAATTAATTTTCCCACATTTTCTTCTTTTGACTCCACTAGCTCTACCATTATACTTTACAAAGTAATGGCTGCTTATAGCATGTTTACTCTGCTCCTTCTCAGTTGTCTCACTCTGTGTCCTATGTGTAGGTGTTGTAATGGAAGCAAACCTTTTCACTCGAAAACAATTCCTTTACACTTTCATAAAAGAGTAATTAATTGTCCACATAACATTTGTTAGATTTTGAACTTCTTTGATATACTCGATGGAGTTTCCATAGTGGCCTTGATTCATTGGCGTCATAAAACCTTTTAGAATTTCTCTAGAAACATGAAAGCCAAGTGTTACAATATTTAATATTCATACATCTAGAAAAGACATTCAATAATTAAGAATCTCAAAAGCTGTTTAGGTTCCAAAAATTAGTAATTGCTAATGTAATAATTACCTCACCCTCAGTATTTTATAAATGTTAATGCAAGTCCGTTGAAGAGCTACGAACCAAGCATGTGAGTTACAGATGTTAACGTTTTTCGGTTTTTGACAACATCCCTATAAAACAAATTAATGACAAGTTGTTTGAATTATATAAATTGCAAGGACACAAACAATATATCATCTCTAATGTCAAAATGAATAACAAGTTGTACCTCTATTTGAGTCCACAGTGAGATAGATGTCTTCACGTAGTTCTAACTGTATGTCTTTTGGTCTTCTGAATTCATCATGCGGCAATATTACATGTCATAGTTATATTGAAAGCTATAAGCACATCATGAGTGAAAATTGCAAATGCTATTCCATTGATCATTGAATATTTAACAGTCAGTTTGTGCCATTCTATACCGCTTGCAAATGAGATCCGGATCAATTAGTTACAAACATTAGATTTCTTCAATTAATTATATGTGCTTTTACTTCAAATATATAAATATATATAGATGTGCTTTGGTTTATAAACAAAAGATAATTGTGTGAAGTCCATGACCCCAAATAAAACTGCTAGAGTGAATAAGCTTATTTTAAAGTTCAAAGAATATACATTGTCTATTTAAGCTTCCAAAAATCCATTTCCTTCTCCTTTCCTAAAAATTTGTTTACAAACATCAGGTCATATACAATCAACTAAACATGAACAATAATAAACATTAGTGAAATAAAAAATTTACTTTTTCAAGTTTGGAATCTGAAATGAACAATCTCTTCAATAAATTGAACCAACTCTTCTTCTTTGCCATTACACAACTAGTACTAAAAAATTACATTAAGATATCAAAGTCACAATTTTTTTTTCCATATTATATGCTATTTTCACATCAGAAACAGATTATTATATGGTGGATGATTATTATCTGTTAATTGTTCATTGATTTATTTTTGTATTGAATTTTGGGATTTCTATGTGTGATTAGTATACTTACAAATGGAAGAAATACAACAGGGAAATGAGAAAGGGAAAGGCAAAGTTGGAGGAAATTATAATAGTTGGACTGTGGTACAGAGCAATTTATTATTGCAACTTATGCTTGAAGCCGTTAATCGTGGATGACGTGATGCTAATAGATTGCTGGGGAGTAAAATGACAACAATGACAATTACAGATAATAGTTTCCTCAGACTTCCATAATACACATCATTTCATAGTTGTTATATTTTTCAATTTAAGATTTTTTTAATATATATATACATATATATATAAGTTTGGGATTATTGAAACTAGCAATTTTTTTTTTTAATTCAACAACTGCCCTCGATAATTAGATGTAAAAAAATATTTTTTTAATAAAATATTTATTTTCATTAATGTGGCTTATATAAATAAAATAATAATATAAACGGTGAAAGTTAGGCCAAATTTTACAATATACTACTCATCATATGAATTTTTTTAAAGATAAATCATTAACAATTTCATATTAAAATATATCAAATTTCATTTAAATCAATATAAAAAATCTAGCAAACTCAAATAGAATTCTATCAAAATCTGATGGAATCCATTAAATAATCCAACAAATTTTAAAATAGAATTATAATAAAATCTAATGGAATCCATGAAATCTATAGAATCCATCAAAATATATCATTAAAAAGCATTCCAATAAACTTCAATGAAATCTAGATTGAATACACCCCCCTTAGGAAATCTTTGGGGGTGGGACAAGAATTCATATGAGGTTTTCTATTTATACTTAGGGTTTACAAATCCATCATAATCTAAGAAAATCTAATTTCTATAAAATCATTGATTTTTTTAATACACCTAGACTTATTTGGATTTGTTAAAAGTGTAAATTGAATACACCAAAATTTCATTAGAATCCTTATAAATTTTAATTGAATACACTCAGATTCTAATGGATTTCTAAAAAGTATAGATTAAATACACCCAGATTTTTAAAATCCTTTAAATTTTAATAAATTCCAAAGTTGAATACATCCTCCTTAGGAAATCTTTGGGGGTGGGGCAAGAATTTATATGAGGTTTTCTATTTATACTTAGAATTTACAAATCCATCACAATCTAAGAAAATCTAATTCCTACAAAATCATTGATTTTTTTAATACACCTAGACTTATTTGGATTTGTTAAAAGTGTAAATTGAATACACCAAAATTTCATTAGAATCCTTACAAATTTTAATTGAATACACTCAGATTCTAATGGATTTCTAAAAAGTATAAATTGAATACACCTAGATTTTTAAAATCCTTTAAATTCTAATAAATTCCAAAGTTGAATACATCTCCCTTTGACTAATTAATCATTTATTTTGATTAACTACTAATTTATTGAGACTAGGGATGGCAACGGATCGGATCGGATCAGATTTTGTCCCTTTCGAATCCGATCCGAAATTTTTGAAAGATGCTCCAAATCTGACCCTTGCCCCAAACAAATTATCACTTTTTGCTCCAAACCCAAACCCAATTAGAGGGATTTACCCCGAACCCGATCCATTAACCCAATTTAGTTTTTAACTAAAACAAATATTTAAACAAAAAAAATAACAAATATCAAAAGACTTACTACATTCATGATGAAATGTCATTACACAATCCAAAATATTAATACTATATAATCATAAATACTAAAATAATAGTAACAATATAATCAAGTTTCATTACAAACACTAAATAAATAAATAATCAAAAACATTACAAAAATTCATGCTAAAAATCCATCTCAATGCTTTCAAACATTGGAGAAATGGTTGCTGTTATTTGTAAGGTTTTTTTTTTTTTTTTTTTTAATTTATAAGTCGGGTTAATGGGGCGGGTCGGGGCAAAAAAGTTTGCCCCATTCATGACCCGGTAACCCAGATGAGTCAGCCTTTTAGCTCCAAACCCGCCCCAAAGTCAATTTTTTTGGCCCCAAACCCATCCCAAATAAACCGGGCTTTTTTGGGTTTGGATCGAATCAGATATTTTTCCCATCTCTAATTGAAACTTTAAAATTCAATAGTACAACAACTAAATTAGTAAAGGAATGACCTCCATATTTATGGAAATTAAATAACACCATAAAAGGCCTTACATTCCATTTTTGCATAATCATTTCAACCTATAAATAGGTTAACAACTTGAATTTGTTTCACTTAATTCAAAAGTTTGAAAACAAATTAGCTAAGTTGAGTATAAATATTAACAATGGTGATGAAGCTTCTCATTGCTTTGTCCATTGCAATGCTAGCCATCTATACTGTTCACGGTTCAACCCATGGTGCCCATTCAGAGGAGTTCAAAGTCAGGTTGTTAAGGGTGCCCATTCAGTCCGAACTAGGTGCTCCTCACGCTACCGTTACCAATAAAGTTCAAGTTCGACCCGAATTCTTTAAGGCAAATCCAGCTAGATTGGTTCCAACCGGGCCGAATCGAGGTCCTCCTCATGCTGCCTTATCGGATAATGCTGAAATGAAGACAAATCCTGCTATATTGGTCCAAACTGGGCACGCTACCAATTTAAATAAAGTCCGAATTCGACCTGAATTTTTTAAGACAAATCCTGCTAGATTGGTTCCAACGGGGCCAAACTCGGGTCCTCCTCACGCTGTCAATGTAAACTAAGGCCAAGCCCCATTAATGTCGAATCTTGGTGCCATGATAGTGGTGTTTCTTTGGTTTTGTTTTGTTTTGTTTTCCCTAAGATTATAAATAAAATTATTCTATTATAAATTTAATAGTATTTGGTTGCTAATATATTTTAATGTTAATTTATTATACTTGGTTGCTGATATGATTTAATGTTAATTTATTATATAACTATTCATAAAAATTTTATTTTACTTTTGTTGTTGTTTATTGAAATCAAATGAATCATGTTTTTCTATTTTTTTTTTGGACAAGTACAAGTACAATTATAACTTTCTAGCCCTCTTAGTAGGACACTAAGGCAGTACTAAGAAGAAGGCTTCTAAAATTGCTCACAAATCAAGTGGGAATATTACAACTCAAACCTTGGACTTGTTGTTCAAAAAGAGCAATGCCAAGCTTCTCTCAAAAAAAAAAAAAAAGAGCAATGCCAAGAGGGAGGGTGCCACTACACCGCTCGACCAGCTGCATCGTGTTTTTCTACTTAACAAAATAGCAATCCCATATTTTGTTGAATCACATTTATTTGTCACACACAAGTCATCATCTTTGCTGAGACTAGTTAGTAGGCAACAACATTAACGAAAACTAGTTGTATTTGTTCTTTATATGGCTTTCTGTATTGAGTATGAATAATTTCGTGCTTTTATTAATTGTTCTCTGCGTAAAGGTACAAGTACAAACCCTGGAGCTCGATCAAAATGCAAAGGTTTTGGTGATTAAGATCAAGTCTAAATTCCCATTTAATTAGAATATTTTGCGGCGAAATTGTATATATATCAAAGGATTAATCTATCATATATCAACTCCAATGGAATAGTTTAATTTGTGTTTAAGTGTGATGAACGTGTGTGTCAAGGATTTAAAAATCAATGTAATACCATTTATTATACAGATTTTATCCAAATTCCTTAGGAATCAATATGTTAGTGTACATGTGTTAGCATCTTATGGTATATGTCAGGGGGTGAGTGTTTTGATTATTGATATCATATAGCATATGACAACGTTCTTGTGTTTATGTGTTTGACATCATTGTATAGTAAAAAGAGAAGTTTTTTTGCACTGATTTAATTCCATGAATTATTTGTGTTTATGTGTTTGGTATCATTGTATAGTAAAAAGAGAAGTTTTCTTGCACTGATTTAATTCCATGAATTATATGAATGTTTCTGATTTTTCTCGAAGTTATTTGTATATTTATCTTGTGTGAAAAATCATCTCTTTGAATGAATATCTTTGGAGTGTTTTTTATTTTTCTATAGATAAAAAGTTTTTTTGGGATAAAATTCATTGAAAAAATATTCTCGGAATTATCCCTTGTATTTATATGACATTTATTTTTTTAAGATAAATAATTTCTAGTTATTATTTGACCAAATTAGAGGATTTTTTATTTTATTTTATTTTATTTTTTTGTTGTGTGTCTTAGATGAATGTGGACATAATTATGACTAGATTTAGTCAAGACTAAAAATTATGAATGATATTCCTACTTTTAGCAGATTTTGTTTCATGGTTTTTTGGTGTTGACATGATAATGGTAGAGTTGACCAAAAATCTCCTCACGCTACGGTTACAAATAGCACTATGATATTTCCACCCCTCATAAATTGTGTGTACACCCCTATTATAAGTACACTTCATCAAAGCTATGAAAAGTCTCTAGTTTGTAAACCAATTGCAATTAATACCAATATTGTCATTCTTTTATTATTTTTATAAGTACAACCTATAATACTTATTTTGTGATCTAATTAATTTCACTAAAATTTTGAGGTTTTTTTCCTCAACAAACAAGACAAATAGACAATGATTTTCTTCTAATAATAATTAATTGAAGACTTACCAATTTACAATCAATTTCTTAAAAATATGTTAAATTATTCTTCACATTTTACAATTAATTTATATTTTTTAGAAAAAAATCTTATATTTGAAAAAAAAAAAAAACAGTTAATTTAGAGAAATTAGGATTTGAAAATGTATAAAGAATTTTATTTTGGTTTAATTTTTGAAATTATATGATAACATTCAAATAAAATTCTTATTATCTGATTAAAATGTAATTTTTTATCTTGATTCAAGGAATGCATTGTAGTATGAAGAAAATAAATTTGAATTGATCGGTAATTTCTTTTAAAGTATTTGGAACAAAACAAACTTCTTGATATATATTCTCATAATTATTTTTATCTTTCAAACATGTTTTCCTTTTTTTTTTTTTTTTTTTCAATTTTTAACTAAATGCACTAATTTTAAAATGATTTTGATTCATTCTCAATATTTTACAATTAATTTGTTTCCTTAAACATTATTTAATATTTGAAATTAATATTTCAAAATCATTCTCAATATTCTTCAATTAATTTGTTTCTTTAAAAATTGTTTGATATTTGAAATTAGTATCTAAAAGAGAAGTTAATGATTTGAAAAAATAAAAAGATTTTATCATATACATGAGGAAGTGATTAATATTTGTGGATATAATCACAAATTATTTACCATTTTTAGTAATTTTCTTTAAGGATTATATTAAATTTTTAGAAATAAATAATGTTGGGGTGTATATACAATTTTTTGAGTGTGTAAATATCATTGCTCATTTAGATGTTGTTGACGTTCAAATACTGGTTAACTCAAGTCCACAAGCCCAACACTGCAAATCTAATGAAAATAGTGCTAGAAGCAAATAAAAAGCGAAGGACAGAGTAAATGAAGAACAGATAACATTAGGTTTTTTAAGTGGTTCGACCCAAAGAATGCCTACGTCCCCTGTTCTTTCTCTCACTATTTCTGTAGAGTAATGGTATTCAAAGTGTTTTTTTCTCTTAATTTTACAATGAATTTCCTCTCCTATTTATAACGAATGGAAAGTGCTACAGTAATACATTATAAGACAAGATAAAATCATGATAAATTATATTCCCAACACTAACATTTATTAGGTCAACTCTGTCAAAACATGAGTTTAAACGCTAAATCCATGCTGGTTGCGTGAGATTTCCTTAATTCAGGCTGTTAACTACTCTGATATGGTCTTCTTAGCGTGCACTCCACGTTAAAGGCTGTGTCCTACTCTTAAACATTCTGATGCTGGCAAAGGTGTCTAGTCACCTGAGTGATGTAAAAGTAGACTATCTTGGCTTAGCGAGCCGATCTTTTCCCAGACTTTGCATGCGTAAGCTAATAATAAGAAGATCAGGGAGCTCGCTTTAGATAGTTGGGAATTAGATAGATTGTTCTTCAGTGAATTGGGCCTTCTAGGCTTTTATCCTTTTGGCTGAAGCTTTGGGTCTTAATGGCCCATTCTTATAGGTCACTAAAACATGTACAACATAAGCCCCCTAGCTCTCAGTTTGCTTTGCGAACTGGGAGCTACGAGCTCATTCATAAAAGTTGTTTTGGCGGGATCAATTACACCGCCCCTTCAAATTTGGTATTATCTCTTAGCAAAATGTACAAAACCTCCCCTAAGTTAAGGCTTTAAAGATCCATAGTCAAAGTTTGATGTTTATAACATAATACCCCTAGGCCATCAGTGACCGTGAGTCAAGATTTGGTTGACCAAGGGTAGTTTCGCCCTTTACTAATAACAAAAATTATTAAAACCATTTTTCATCTCTCTCTGTTGTTCTCCACCATCCTCTACCAAAGATCAGACCTCCACCACCTTCTTCTTCTTCTCTCGCTCATTTAGGTTCATGGAACCAAGACATCTAGGTTCAAATCAAACCCAGACATCTGGATTCTTATCAAACCTAGATGTTTGGGTTCCACGATTGACGAACCCAAATTTGGGTTCGACGAACCACGAACTCAGATGTCTGGGTTCATCTCAAACCCAAACGTCTGGGTTTGTCTGGGTTCGACGAACTAGATGTCTAGACGAACCCAGACATCTCTAGGTTCGATCTGAGTTCAAATCGAATGCAGATTTATAAAATCTGGGTTCAATATTGATGATTTTTTTAATAGGGTTATTGATGATTTTTTTAGTGATGATTCTTTTGTTTATGTTTGAGTTTTGTTAATGATGACGATTCTGAGATGGAGTTTGAGTTTGGTTTTCAAGTTTGAGTTTGAAGTTAATGATGATGATTCTGAGATGGATTTGAATTTTGGTAGAAGATCTAAATTCTCGATTTTTCAGATCAGATGAAAATGATACTGTTTTTTTCTTAATTTATTTTTAATTAAATTAATGTTTATTATTATAATTTTTAAAAGAAAATTTATTTAAAAATCAAGAGTATATTCGTCTTTTTATCATAGAACACAGTCAATAATTAGATTTAACGTCTTTTGACCGTTAAATCGGGGGTATTGTATTATAAACATCAAACTTTGACTATGGATCTTTAAAGTCTTACCTTAGGGGGGTTTTGTGCATTTTGTTCATTATCTCTTGAACACGTGACATTACCCCAGATGACGGTTACAGTACACGCCTCACACTGTGCTAATTTAATGCGCACGTCTTTCAACCGACTACGTATAATAACAAAATCCCACGAATCGCCCAGCATTGTCAGATTAAAGGCAGTTATACAGTTGTTAGATCCAATTGCTATAGATTAGCAGCTATATAAAGACAGAGACGCTCCATTTTCTTCTCATTTGTCATTTTCAAAATCAAACGTCCTTCAGTCTTCCGAGTTTCTCTATTTCCTCCGTCGCCGCTGTTCATCGCTCTTATTACAGGACCATCGGATTTTGCTGCATTCAAGGTGAGGTTTTTACATCTACTTTTGATTCTTTTGCATTTATCTTTATACGCGCCATGCACTTTTGCCTTTTCGTGACTGGTTTCTGTTTGAACATTTTGCAACCCTTCGTATTCCTTGTTCGAGAAAGCTTGAGAAATCTGAATAAAAATCACTGTTCGATCGTCGTGGGAGCACACATACATGTTGTTCCTTGTTTGTGGTTGCTAGGTGCAACTCTGGGATATCTATAGCTTTTTTTTTTCCTTTTTTTTTTTTCTTTTTTAAAGAGTTTGCACTTGGAACTCTTCCGTCCTTGGTAGTTCTTCTAGGCGCACGACTTGATGTTTTAGGATAATAGACTCAGGAAGATTCTGTCTTCTAAGTTTGGTTTGCTTTAACGACCTAATCCTTTTATTCCTTTTGTAGATGTTAAGTTGTGGACGCCACAACAAGAGAGTAGAGGCGACGAGGACTCCGAAGGGCATCTTGCACGATAAGTCGGGGCACTCAAGGTGCGACCTCCCAACGCGGTAAAGGTATACTAGAGTCGACAGGGCAAGATGATTCCCCTACCCACGACCCTTTCTATCAATATGACTCCATTGTTCCCCGTAGTGAGCTTGTTTTAATAACTAAGAAATTTGACTTCCCCTCAGGATGTCGTGCAATGGTGCTGGCCCTTCATGACCATGCAACTCATTCTCCTCCAAGGTTCATAGTGATCAGCCACCAACATTTAGAATCCGGATTTAGGTTTCCAGTCCCTCACTATCTCATCAACCTTCTAAATGACCTAGCTTTAGCCCAATTTCAGCTTACCCCGAATTCTTACACCCACTTAACCTCTTTAGTTTCTGTTTTCATCAAAAACAGACTTCTACCTTCGAGCCCAAATATGATTCAACACCTTTTCCATTTTAAGTCCACCACGGGTGCCAAGGCGGAAAAGCGGGATAGGTTTTATTACACCGTAACTCGCCTTATAATGTGTTTTTATCCAAAGGGTTTGGGTAGGTCGAACGTCGGTGATTACAAAACTCATTAGTTCTACGTATCCTACCCGTCCCTTTTCGACCTTAAAAATTTTGCATTTTCTCATTATCCCGGTGAGTACATTTTCAGCTCGCTACCCTTACATATATATTATTATTATTACATTAACCGATCTTCATTTTCATGTGCAGACGTTGCCAAGAGCTCGATCGAGCTCACAGACAAGGAGAGAAAAGCATTACAAAAGTTTTTCGAGATCAAGAGCCCGTTAGATGATCAGTTGTCAGATGACTACCTTTTGCGAGAATACGAGCTCCCACCTAAGCTCGAGACCAAGCGTCTTAGCATCAGTCGAGATATATGAGTCTGTGGTAAAAGGGACATCCCTTCAATTTTTGAAATATTTGAAGAGTGAATGCCAGACCCATCCACGAGAAGGCTTGCTACTATGGTGCGACTAGATCTAGAGATGCTACCACACTCTCTAGAAGCCGAAACGGTAGATCCCGATGTACAAATAATGGGCTCTACAGATCTTCTGCTTAGCCCATGGAACCCAGCCAGACCTTGGGGGGTCCCAGCTCACAAACTGTTTTGAAAGCTACTACGGGGACGTCTTCCCAACCAAAAATTGTAACGTCCCCCCAAAAACAGGACATGAGGTACAAGTTTGTGGGGAGGAAGTCTTCAAGCAAAGATGCTACCCCATTAACAAAGCTCCCTAGTCAGATGATTCCAATCCCGGATAGCTCTTCAACGGGGCAATCTTAGGGCTATAAATAGGGGTAAAGGGATCATGGAGCCCCCCCTAAATGTCAAAAAATCAAGGGGAAGAAGCTCATAGTTGAGGGGAGCTATGAGGATCAGACTCAGGAGTTTGATGTTGGGGAATATTTTATCGATCTTCTAGATCATCTACCGCAGCTCTTGGGACCTAACAAACCAGCCCTTTACCAGAGTCATGTATGTGGCGACCAACTAATTCATTACGTTGGTCATCATCTTGTGCTGGTAAGTTTCCACTCTAATCGCTGAAATTCTGTTTTCTTTATATTCATCACTAAAACTCCCTTATCTCAGGCCGTCATGGGCACGATGAAGATGTTCAAAGACTTTTTCAACCTTACACAGGAGAAAGCTTCGCTTGATGAAGTGATGAGAAAGTTCGAAGGCGATAACAAGAAGATTAAAGGCAAGTCAGAGTTCTTCCATAAGGAATCCGAAAAGACGAAGAAGGCCGCACTCAACTTCAAGCAAAAATTTAAAAGTGCCCATGAACAAAAAGCTAAAGTAGAGGAGGCTTTAGCTCTCGAGATCAAGCTTCTAGAGAGCACAGTCTCCTCGCTTGGGAAGGCCACAGAGGAGAATAAAAAGATGAAGCAGAAAGCGATCTTGTTGAAACAGGAAGTGAGCTCGCTAAAGCATGAGGTGAATTCATACCAGAAGAGAGTTGAAACTGCTGAGAAGAAGGTTGAGTTGATACATCAGGATACAACCGTAATGAGAGAGAAATTAGCTCGCACTAAGGAGATGATTAGCCAGGTCAAAGCTTGTATTAAGCAGGTTCACAAGGATGCCACCTTGAAGACGAGGAGTTCATTTCTATACACGTTATGGAAACATCATCCAGAAATGGACGTCTCATTCTTCGGGAAGGTCGTAGTGGAGGAGGTGAAGAAATACGCGGCTCGCACTACCAAGGCCGCTTAGACTGAAGCCACAAAGGTTACTCAACAAGGGATTATTCCTCCTACCCCCAAAAAGAGCTCAACTCCTCTAACCACTCAGACTGTTATTCCTAGGGCTAATGCTCCCCCAACTCCTTCTAAGGGTCCGACTCCTATAATTATTCAACGCGCAAGTTCATTAGCCCCTTTATTAAGCACTACCTTATTAGCTCAGCCAAGGCCTTCTTTAAGCTCTTCGCAGTTGACAACTCCCGAGGTACAAAGTGCAGTTCCAAAAGAAGCCCCTGGTAACCAAGGCTCAAATAAGACCTCTGCAAGCTCCTCATAGACCCTTTAGATATCAGTCTTCTTTTCTTTTCTTTGGTAACTATTTTTTAAACATTAATAATAATGATTCTGTAATATGTTCGCTCCTCGCTGGATGATGTTATAATTGTATGGAATGTCTTTTCTTTTGTTGCTTCATTTTCTGGTTGGCTTGCTTTATCATGCTTTATCGAGTAATAAATCCCATCGCATAATTGAATAGACCACGATCATGCATAACCAGGTAGCTAAATAGGCAATATTAACATCAGATCATGACAATTAATTGAACAGAATAGCCTGATTGCAATTACAAGTGCCCATAGGTTACAAAAAACGATTATCTCATATGCGCTTTTCAGGGCATTTAAAAATGAGCTCGCAAGCAATACGACATCCTTCCAAAACTTATAAGCTAACAGATTGTGCAAATACCTTTCAAAGCATTAAGACAGAAGTCCATAGATCGTGAATGCACCTTCCAGAACTTTAATTTGGGAGAAGTTCATAGCCTATAATCATTCCTTCCAGAGCATCAAAATGAGCTCACAGGCTACGATTGTTCCTTCCAGAAATGTAATTTGAGAAGAGTTCACAGGCTACAATCGTTCCTTCCAGAGCATCAAAACAAGCTCACGGGCTTTGATTATTCCTTCCAAAACTCCTGAGTTTTGGCTTACAGATAACAATTGCACCTTCCAAAGCTTGGATGCTCACAGGTAGCGTTGTATCTTCTAAAGCTTGATACTATCGGCTCGTAGGTTACAGTTACACCTTCTAGGGTTAGAGCACCCATAGGTAGCAACTGTACCTTTTAGAATTCAAGTGGGGTTATTTTGGTGGAACACATAAATCATACAAGGATCCACAGCTAACAAACCAAAGAAACAGCTCGTACGATAGCATATATTAGCTCATAATAATGGAGTAAACCAGTTTCCATAACATAACAAATTAGCTCGCTCAAGAGAATAATAATAAGAATTATAGAATAATTGAATATTGCATAATAATACAATAGTCATGAGGGAGCTAACTAATTTGGTAAAGTATAGCTGGAATTTTTCGGCGTTCCAAGCTCGTAGGACCTCGGTTCTGTTCATGTTGGTCAAGTGATAAGCTCCATTTCCCAAATTTTCTTTAATGATGTAGAGACTTTCCTGATTTGGACTAAGAGTTCCATCACTAACTTTATTAGTTGTAGGTAAGATGAGACGTAGTACTAGGTCTCCAACATTGTAGTGCAGAACTCAGACTTTCCTATTATAATATCTCGTAATTCTTTGCTAATAGATGACTACCCTCAACTGGGCCGGTTCCCTTGTCTCTTCGAGGAGATCGAGGCTAGAGGCAAGAAGTTGATTATTTTCCTTTGAGTTGAGGGTCTCTTTGCGTTGCGAGATCACTTCTAACTCTGCGAGGATTATGGCTTCTTCAAATCCATATATCATAAAGAAAGGGGTCTCTTGAGTAGTGCTGCGAGTTATGGTCCTAAATGCTCATAACACCTTGAGCAGTTCTTCCACCCATACTCCTTTTTTGGCCTCCAGCTTTGTCTTCAAAGTCTGCTTTATTATTTTATTCACAGTTTCAACTTGGCCGTTGGCCTGTAGATGGTCTACTGTTCAGAAACTCTTAACAATCCTCAGGTTGCTACAGAACTTGATAAACTAGTTACTGTTGAACTGGGTTCCATTATCTGTCATAACCTGTTACGGGACCCAGAATCTGTAAATAATGTTACTCCACATAAATTTTATTATTTTAGCTGTGGAGATTTCTGCTAGCTCCTTAGCTTCTGTCCACTTGGTGAAATAATCTACAGTGACCACGACATGCTTGCAATTCCTATGGGTAGTTGGTAGAGGCCCGATCAGGTCCATTCCCTAGATTACGAAAGGCCATGGGCTCACCATTTATTGAAGGAAAGCTGGTGGAGCTAGCGAAGCCTTAGCGAATCTTTAGCATTTAACACACTTCTTGACCAGAGAGATGACGTCTTGTTTCATTATAGGCCAGTAGAATCGTTGTCGAAGTGTCTTCTGTGCAAGAGATAGCCCCCGAGCGTGGTTGCCACAATGACCTGAATGTATATCACTTAGCACTTTCATGCAATCTAACCCGTCTATAAATCTCAACAACGGGGCCAAGAACCCTTTCTTATACAATATATCATAGTTGATACAATACCGCGCAGCTCGTGCTCGCAAATGTCGAGCCTTAAACTCGTCCTCCCGTAGCTTCCCATCTTGTAAATAACCAATCAATGGGCTCATTGATAACTTTATATTTATAGAGTTATTTTATCTTTTTAAATTTGAATTCTTGCTTAGTTCTTAATATTTTTATTATTATTAAGTAAATTATTTCATATTTCTTTATTTTTATTTTCAGAATAAAATTGGTTAAAAATGCGCATGTGGACCCCACCAAGTAATATTGTTCAAGACAAGATCATCGCTACAAAATGAATATCATTCCCAGCAAGTTCATCGCCTCAAGAATTACTCGAGTCGGAGATCGCATAAAGAAATTATCGCGGTTTAAAGATAGGGTATTCTAGAAATAAATATTATGTCATGCTGATGTAAGAAATGATGTAATCAAAATTATGATGTAAGCAATGATGTAATAGAAGTTGATTTGAATGGGGTAGGTGAAAGATGATGCAAGCGATGATGCAAAATGGTGGAAAATCAGGGAACGATGATGCAATCGATGATGTAATTGGAGGTGAATTTGGCCTATAAATAGGCCTTAGAATCACCATTCTAAGCATTCCATCACAAACCAAAACAATAAGTAGTTTAGAGAAAGAGAGAGAGAGCTTAGAGAGGAGGAGCAAAGCAGAGGAAGAAATTCTACGATGAAGCTTCAATCCACTAAGTTTTCCTATCTCTTGTTATGTTTAATCTTCTAGTTTTTGTAAATTCTATTATGGAGTAGATTTGTTTTCTAAGGTTATAATGTAGCCTAACTTTGATGTTCCAACCCTTTGTTCAATTCAATTAATGATTTTCTATCTTAGTTGATGCATTTAATACTGTTCTTAATGCTTCTAAATAATTGGCCACTATTTAGTTGAATTGTTAATCATAATGATAGCGGAAGCTGATTTATGTGTCTAGTTCATTGTATTTAATGTCATAAATTGCATGTAGGATAGGAATATACCTGCATGGTTTGTGTAGTCTATAAAAGAGATCCATAAATCTTAATGAATCCTTTAATATTTTGACTTGCATGGGAACATAGCAGTTAATCTTTATAGGGTATTTTCCTTAGACCTCGGGAGAGGCTATGTGAATAATTCAGGGAATCTCGATTAACAACTGGATAGTTAATTTTGGTTAAAAAGAACAAAGGGGAGGAATAGATTAGTTATGGTGAAATCATAATCTTAGAGTTTTTATTCATTGAATTAATTTTCATTTATTTTCAATTACAATTAAATTTAGTCATAGTTATCAACTCATTTAATCAAATTTCATCTACCAAATAAAAGTTGAGTTATTTTAATTTTGGGCATTAATTAACAACAATCCTCGTGGGACGATACTTCTCTCATCACTTTATTACTTGTTCGGCTCGTTCACTTGCGATTTTGCACAATAAGTTTTTGGCGCCGTTGCTGGGGATTGTTTGTTTCAATTAATACTAATACTACGTAACTCAATTTTTAATTTGGTCATTTATTTATTTATTTTGTTTGTTTTATTACTTGTGAATTTTATGGTGTATGAGAAAGTCTGGGGGCGAAGTTTTACCATTTGACCCAGAAATTGAAAGAACTTGTCGTAAGAATCGGAAAGAAGTAAGGAAGGCTGCAAGTACTGCACTTATGGATATGGCTGAAGGACCCAACAACACACAAAACATTGTACCAATAGATGCTGAAATTCGAGCATTACGAGATTATGCTCTACCCACGGTGGGTAATACTTCAGCGATACGGCGACCGACTATTGCTGCTAACAACTTTGAGATTAAGCCAGTAATCATCCAGATGGTACAAAACAATCAGTTCAGTGGGGCTCCGAACGATGATGCAAATGTCCACATTGACAACTTTTTGGAAATCTGCGATACGTTCAAACATAATGGTGTTACTGATGACACCATCCGTTTGAGATTATTTCCATTCTCCCTTCGAGATAAAGCTAAAAGTTGGCTCAACTTGTTGCCATCAGGGAGTATTACTACATGGGACATCTTGGCACAAAAATTTCTGGCCAAATTTTTTCCACCAGCCAAGACTGCAAAGCTGCGAACCGAGATTGCCACATTCAGACAGCTTGAGGGAGAATCATTGTACGAAACGTGGGAAAGATTCAAGGATCTGCTAAGACGGTGCCCACATCATGGAGTTACTGACTGGTTGCAGCTACACACATTCTACAATGGTTTAGGGAGTTTCACAAGAACATTGGTGGATGCCGCCGCTGGTGGAGCACTTTTGGGGAAACCCCATCAAGCCGCTTGGGACTTACTAGAAGAAATGGCTGCAAATGCCTACCAATGGCCATCAGAAAGATCAGTTCTGAAAAAAGTTTTCGGAATACAGGAAAATGATGTGTTAACTAGACTTTCCACTCAGGTCGAGACATTAGCCAAGCAACTTGGAAACTTGACAGCTAATGCCATTCATACTCAGTCAGCATCCTGTGATTTTTGTGGAGGGGACCATTCCAACGGACAATGCGATGAAAACCAGACAGATCAAGCATTTTTTGTGGGCAACAGACAGCAAAATAATCTGTACTCTAACACATATAATCCAGGATGGAGAAACCATCCCAACTTTTCATGGAAAAACAATGATCAACAAAGACAGTCATATCTGCCACCACCTCAACAGCAGCAGGCCAACAAACCGTCGCTTGAAGAAGCACTTGCTCAGCTCATCGTAAGCACTACTCAATTTATGACGAGAACAGACACCACGCTCCAGAATCAAGCAGCTTCCATTCGAAATCTGGAGGTACAAATGGGTCAAATCTCGAATTTGTTGACTGCAAGACCTCAAGGATCCCTACCAAGCAACACAGAGACCAATCCTAGGGAGCACCTGAAGGCTGTTACGTTACGAAGCGGTAAAATGCTGAAAGAACCTGTCAAAAGAGCATACGAGAAAGAAGAAGAAGTGATGGTTGAACAACAAGAAGCAGAGAAGCCAAAGTCAAAGTTGTTCCCAGACAATCCGCCACCATACAAACCACCATTACCCTTCCCTCAGAGATTTCAGAAACAGAAATTAGAAAAGCAATTTTCTAAATTTCTGGAAGTTTTTAAGAAGCTGCAAATTAATATTCCTTTTGCAGATGCTCTGGAACAAATGCCCAGCTATGTGAAGTTCATGAAGGAAATCCTATCAAATAAAAGGAAGTTGGAAGAACATGAAACGGTAGCTTTGACCGAAGAATGCAGTGCAATCTTACAGAAAAAACTACCACCCAAACTCAAAGATCCGGGGAGCTTTACAATTTCTTGCACCATTGGTGATTCATTCTTTGAAAAAGCATTATATGATCTCGGTGCAAGCATCAACCTAATGTCATTCTCCGTTTTCAAGAAACTCGGCTTTGGAGAAGCAAAACCCACTACAGTATCGTTGCAGCTAGCTGATCGTTCAATCAAATATCTAAGGAGAATTATAGAAGATGTACTGGTAAAAGTAGATAAATTCATATTTCCTGCGGATTTCATTGTGCTAGACATGGAGGAAGATCAAGAAATACCCATCATCTTGGGTAGACCATTCCTAGCAACGGGGAGAACCCTTATTGATGTACAAAAATCTCAACTCATACTCAGAGTTCAAGATGAAGAGGTGACATTCAATGTGCTGAAAGCTCTCAAACATCCACATGATGTTGACAACTGTTTGAGGGTAGATGTGGTGGATGAATGTATCAAAGGAATACATCAAACCATCACTCTAAAAGATCCACTTGAAGCTTGCCTACATGGAGCACCAAACTCAGAAAGTCCGAACATCACAGAATGTGTTAACCAACTGGAAGCTTCATCTCCCATATTTTTCAGACGACCTTTCCACTTGGAGCAAGTAAGAGACAACCGGTACCATCAACAGAAAAACCACCAGAGTTGGAGCTCAAGCCACTGCCAGTTCATCTCAAGTACGCATTCTTAGGTACCTCATCTACACTACCTGTCATTATTTCATCTTCTCTAAGTAGAGAACAAGAGGAAAAGCTTTTGAGAGTACTACGAGAACACAAGATGGCTATTGGATGGTCAATCGCAGACATTAAAGGAATCAGCCCATCTATATGCCAACACAAAATTCTCATGGAGGATAAGTACCGGCCATCCATCGAGCACCAACGACGTTTAAATCCAAACATGAAGGAGGTTGTCCGAGCAGAGGTACTTAAACTTTTGGATGCAGGTATCATTTATCCTATTTCGGACAGCATATGGGTAAGCCCGGTGCAAGTGGTACCAAAGAAAGGAGGCATGACAGTAGTCACCAATGAAAACAATGAGCTGATTCCAACACGAACAGTAACCGGATGGAGAGTGTGCATTGACTACAGGAAACTAAATAAGGCGACCAGGAAAGATCATTTCCCCTTACCTTTCATTGATCAGATGCTCGACAGATTAGCAGGTCACCCTTATTACTGTTTCCTAGACGGTTATTCTGGTTACAATCAGATTTCTATAGCACCTGAGGACCAAGAAAAGACTACATTCACATGCCCATATGGAACGTTCGCGTTTCGGAGAATGCCGTTTGGTCTATGCAATGCACCCGCCACCTTCCAACGGTGTATGATGTCAATTTTTTCAGATATGGTGGAACGCTTCATTGAGGTATTTATGGATGATTTTTCAGTATTTGGCTCATCATTTGATTCTTGTTTGGATAACTTAGCACAAGTACTGAAAAGATGCGAAGAGACAAATCTGATTCTTAACTGGAAGAAATGCCATTTCATGGTACAAGAAGGGATCGTCTTAGGTCATAAAGTTTCAGCTAAAGGCATCGAGGTTGATAGAGCCAAGATTGAGGCAATTGAGAAGCTGCCACCACCAACATCTGTCAAAGGCATTCGAAGTTTCTTAGGGCATGTAGGGTTTTACAGAAGATTCATCAAGGACTTCTCGAAAATCACAAAGCCATTATGCAATTTACTCGAGAAGGGTGTTTCATTCCACTTCGATAATGCATGTAAAGAGGCATTTGAGATACTGAAAAAGGCCCTTGTGACAACCCCACTCGTTATTGCACCTGATTGGGCTTTGCCGTTCGAGCTGATGTGTGATGCTAGTGATTATGCCATTGGAGCCGTGCTAGGACAACGTATTGGTAAGATTTTTCATACCATTTATTACGCTAGCCGTACACTAACTGATGCACAGGTCAATTATGCTACCACTGAGAAAGAGCTTCTAGCTGTAGTCTTCGCATTCGACAAATTTCGACCGTACTTGATCGGTTCCAAAGTCATTGTATACACGGATCACTCAGCCATCAAATACCTTCTGGAGAAGAAAGATGCAAAACCACGCCTGATCCGATGGGTCCTTCTGTTACAAGAGTTTGATTTAGAGATTCGAGATAAGAATGGAAGTGAAAATGTGGTGGCCGACCATCTTTCTAGACTAGAGCAACGAGGGGATAAGGAGGATCTTGACATAGACATTAAAGAGATTTTCTCTGATGAACAGCTCTTTGTTCTGGATACAAGCAATGTTCCATGGTATGCTGATTTTGTTAATTTTCTTTCTCACAAAGTTTATCCACCTGACATTTCATGGCAGCAAAAGAAGAAATTCTTGGCAGACGTAAAACATTACTATTGGGATGAGCCGTTCCTGTACAAGTTATGTCAAGATCAGATCCTTCGACGATGCGTCTCAAAAGATGAAGCACAAGATATTCTCCACCATTGTCATTCTTCTGATTATGGTGGACATTTTGGGGCTAATCGAACTGCAGGCAAAATTCTCCAATCCGGATACTATTGGCCCACCATTTTTAAGGATGCTCAAGCATATGTTGCTGCATGCGATCAGTGCCAGCGCACAGGTAACATTTCACGAAGGCATGAGATGCCTTTAAACAACATTTTGGAAGTGGAGTTGTTCGATGTTTGGGGTATCAATTTCATTGGACCATTTCCACCGTCTTTCAAGAATCTCTATATTCTGGTGGCCGTGGATTATGTGTCAAAATGGGTTGAAGCCATTGCTGCACCAACCAATGACTCCAAAGTAGTGGTGAATTTTCTGCGTAGAAATATCTTCACCAGATTTGGAACTCCTAGAGCAATCATCAGCGATGAAGGGAAGCATTTTTGCAATAGGTATTTTGATGCTCTTCTAGCCAAATATGGAGTCAAACACAAAGTTGCTACAGCATACCACCCACAAACCAATGGACAAGCTGAAATCTCAAATCGAGAACTGAAATGGATTTTGGAAAAGACGGTAAGTGCATCTCGAAAAGACTAGTCGAAAAAGCTTGATGATGCATTATGGGCCTACAGAACAGCATTCAAAACACCGATTGGGATGTCTCCATACAAGTTGGTATTCGGAAAGGCATGTCACTTACCCGTTGAACTAGAGCATCGTGCATACTGGGCTATCAAAAAGTTGAATTTCGACATAGGAGCATCAGGAGCTCTGCGAAGATTGCAACTCAATGAGATGGATGAACTTCGTCATGGTGCATATGAAAATGCTAAGCTGTATAAAGAACGCACCAAAAAGTGGCATGATCAACGGATCTTAAACAAGGATTTCACTCCAGGACAGAAGGTTCTTTTGTTTAATTCACGATTACGTTTGTTTCTAGGTAAGCTACGCTCTAGATGGTCTGGGCCTTTCACTGTTATTCAAGTTTTTACACATGGTGCTGTTGAAATTCAAAGTGCAGATCGTCGATTCAAAGTCAATGGACAACGACTCAAAGTTTACATGGATGGTGGAGAGCCTCAACAGAAATCCACTATCGCGCTTTCAAACCCAACTTAAGGCGGTTCTCAACAGTCAAGCTAACGACTATAAATTAAGCGCTTCTTGGGAGGCAACCCAAGTTTTTCTCTTTTTAGCTAGTTTTTCTCTGTTTGTGTGTTATTGTGTGTTATTGTATTCTTTGTGTGTTTTTGTTTTTTCTTTGATAATTTTTCTTTCTCTTTCAGAGATGGAGACAAGTCTTGCAGCACTGAAAAATCATTTCCCTACTCTACCCCAAGATGTACTTAGAAAGATTTACAAGTGCAGACTCGAAAGAATGAGGGCACTAACATCTTTAGGTCTTCCAGAGCATATTCGGTGGATCATCGAAGCTAAGGTACGTTTAGCAGGTGAGTTGAATGATTCATTAATTAAACGTTTACCAGGATTAGGAAGAAGTTCTTACTCAAAGAAGAGGAGAGCTAAGAGAATGGAAGTCTGTCATAAGTGTGCGAGATGTAACTGCGACACAAGCTGTAAAAATCTTGGATATTTATCCATAAATCGAGAAGATAAAATCAAATGCATAAAGGATGGACTGAGTAAAGAGTCTCTGGATAACATCCGTGAGACTCTTGAGACACATCCTTGTGGGAAAGTTCAACGTATTCTTTTAGATTTATGGGAGTTATTCAGTAAAGAGAAACAGCGTTATAGTCTTGGGAATCTGACTGTAAAAGACCCTGTTTGCCAGTTTATAAGAAAACTGGATGGGAAGCCAATCCTCAACTCATAGAAGTTGTTTAAGCCGTTTCTGGACGTAAAACTAGAGGAATATGTGAGCCACAATCACAACTACTGTAGCATCAATTTTTTTTCTTTGTTTAGCAGTCTACTTCAAATTTTTTGATAATTGTGTTTACTTTTCCTTACCTGTCCTTTTGGATTTTTAGGTCGTTTCAAACTTTCTTGATAAGTGTGTTTACTTTTGACGTTTCATCACCGAACATTTTTATTTTTAGCAGCTCTTTTCAAATGTCTGTGTTTACTTTTTGACGTTTGTGTTTACTTTTTTGATGTTTGTGTTTACTTTTTCGATGTTTGTGTTTACTTTTTGACGTTTCGTCGCCGAACTTTTTGAATTTTGTATTTGTAGCGGCTTGTTTTATTTTTTTTATTTTTTATTTTTCTCGAAGATTGTGCTTTCTTTTTTACATTTCTACACTTAATATTTCCTTTTCCCTCTGACCAATACTGTGTAGCATCGTAAAACTGTTCTTTTACTCTTTCATCTTCTTTAAATAAGTGATTATGACTGATAACAAATAATTCGTTGTCTATGAAAAAAAAAAAATGGCAGAACCCTCGAGCAGTAAATTAAAAAACATCTATGTTTTTTGTAGCCCAAAGTCTGGGATGAGTCCACAATATTCAAAGGCAGCTGCTGAGCTTGGTACTGCTTTAGCTACCCGAAACATAGATTTGGTGTATGGAGGAGACAGTTTAGGACTGAGGGGTTCTGTCGCGGTAACTGCAACTGTTGGAGGTAGGCAAACTATCGGTGTCGTAATAAAGCCTTTGGCTGAAAGGAAAGATATCATCGGTACAAGTATAGGTAATGAGTTTCAGGTCACGAGCATACACGGACGAATGGCGTACATGTTACTCAATGCTGATGCCTTTATCGCATTACCTGGTGGTTTGGAAACATTTGAAGAAATCTTCAACATTGCGTCCTGGGCCCATTACAACATTCACAAAAAGCCATTAGGTTTGCTTAACACTAACGGTTTTTGTGATGGTTTATTGGCTTTTCTTGATCATGCTGTGGAACAGGGTTTTATGACTCAAGCAAACCGGCGTATTCTAGTCTCAGCTTCCAATGCTAATGAACTGATTAACTAACTGCAAGACTTTGTACCCGAAGTTGATCCAATCATGTCGCAGGTGGTTTGGACTCCTGAATCAAGCGGTAACAAGAAGCGTGCATTGGATCTTACTCTCCGGTTGTAACTTTCTTATCCTATAGTTTTATTAATAGCATTTTCATTTGAGTTTTTCTTCTTTTTATCTTACTAGACATTGGGGACACTGTCTCAAATAAGTTTAGGGGTAGAGTTTGCTATTATTAAAACCATAAGATTCAAAAGCTGGTCCGAGTTGAAACTAAAAGATGGCAGAGTAAGGAGTACTTTTGTGCTCTTGAGACGCATCCTTGTTTTCATTTAAAAAAAAAAATTCATTATTTGTTTTATTATTTTTCTTTCTGCCCTAACAAGTCAACTACTTACTTTGTGTTTATTAATGGAGTTTTAATGCATGTTTTTGGTTGAATATCTTTACTAAGGAATAGTCATGAACATCTTTGCATGATTTGAGACTTTTGAATGTCATGATCTTAGTTAATTGAGTGGATAAATATCATGTTTACATGAATTGTGGACTATTAGTGGAGATTACCCTTGGTGAGGATTTGAGCCTTTTAAACGTTTCATTTTGAGAGATTTATTTGTTTCTACTCTTAAACACTCTTCACTTTGTTCTTAATAGATGATCTCTATAGGTTTTGCATTGAATACTGAAGAACAAATCATTATTGTAGATAACATGAGTTGCTTTGATTTGAAAATTGGATCGACTTCTTAGAAGTAATATAGGTCATTTTTACTCCACAAAAGCCTACTTTCCTACTTTAAATGGAGACACATCATAAACCCTTTGAAGCCAAACACTTTAAACATTTTTCTCTGTTTACCTTTATTAAATGACCCTATTGAGCCTTTAAATTTAGTCATACCTTATGAAGTTTGGGATCATGCGATGAAGTAAAAGAGGAGAAGGGAATTGAAGTGTTAACATTTACAATATGTGTTTCTAAAATAAAATTAAAAAAAAAATGTTGAAAAAAAAAATGTTGTGATGAAGTAAGGAGAATAAATGAAGTACTTTGGTATGATCATAAGTTCTTGTTGAACCTGTATCCTAAAATTTCTTATATGTCAATTAACCATAACCCAAATACAATATTTAATAAAGCCTATTGATCTTCAAGAGGAAGTCCAATTTGAGAGTTGAAGTCTGTCATCATGCTCTATCTACGTTCTTAGTATTTGATTCCAATCATGAGATCTATTCACTTGAAAGTGCGGTTCTTTTTAAACGTCTATATTCATATGTGATGTAAATGACGCTTACTATGCCTTTGCATAACCTCTATCACATATGATTGTATGAGTGTTTGCTGTAGGATTCATGAGAGTTATGAGAGATATCTTGTGAGGATTAGAATCGAAACGAAATAAGTCCATGACATGTGAATATGATGTTTTGAAATAAAATTGCTCTGAGAGTGGTGTGAGATTGTTGATGATTCTGTTTTAGATCATTAGTAACTTATCCTTAGTCCTGATACAAGATCATGCATGTATGAGATTTCTATTAAGTTGTACTTAGTGAGATATTGATAAGTTATGGGTGGAATCTTTTAACGTTTGTGGGTATCGTTGCTGGTAAACCCTCAGGAGACACAACTCCTCCTACTAGAGACACCTAGGGGTTTAAAGGCTTGTGGCATATGCTCAATGCCATCGTGTTTACCTACGAAATTAGATTGTGATTTAATTTTTGTGGTTTTAGCTTAGATTGTCAGTTTTAGTTTTACTTAAGGACAAGCAAAATCTTAAGTTTGGGGGTGTGATAACTTTATATTTATAGAGTTATTTTATCTTTTTAAATTTGAATTCTTGCTTAGTTCTTAATATTTTTATTATTATTAAGTAAATTATTTCATATTTCTTTTATTTTTATTTTCAGAATAAAATTGGTTAAAAATGCGCATGTGGACCCCACCAAGTAATATTGTTCAAGACAAGATCATCGCTACAAAATGAATATCATTCCCAGCAAGTTCATCGCCTCAAGAATTACTCGAGTCGGAGATCGCATAAAGAAATTATCGCGGTTTAAAGATAGGGTATTCTAGAAATAAATATTATGTCATGCTGATGTAAGAAATAATGTAATCAAAATTATGATGTAAGCAATGATATAATAGAAGTTGATTTGAATGGGGTAGGTGAAAGATGATGCAAGCGATGATGCAAAATGGTGGAAAATCAGGGAACGATGATGCAATCGATGATGTAATTGGAGGTGAATTTGGCCTATAAATAGGCCTTAGAATCACCATTCTAAGCATTCCATCACAAACCAAAACAATAAGTAATTTAGAGAAAGAGAGAGAGAGCTTGGAGAGGAGGAGCAAAGCAGAGGAAGAAATTCTACGATGAAGCTTCAATCCACTAAGTTTTCCTATCTCTTGTTATGTTTAATCTTCTAGTTTTTGTAAATTCTATTATGGAGTAGATTTGTTTTCTAAGGTTATGATGTAGCCTAACTTTGATGTTCCAACCCTTTGTTCAATTCAATTAATGATTTTCTATCTTAGTTGATGCATTTAATACTGTTCTTAATGGTTCTAAATAATTGGCCACTATTTAGTTGAATTGTTAATCATAATGATAGCGGAAGCTGATTTATGTGTCTAGTTCATTGTATTTAATGTCATAAATTGCATGTAGGATAGGAATATACCTGCATGGTTTGTGTAGTCTATAAAAGAGATCCATAAATCTTAATGAATCCTTTAATGTTTTGACTTGCATGGGAACATAGCAGTTAATCTTTATAGGGTATTTTCCTTAGACCTCGGGAGAGGCTATGTGAATAATTCAGGGAATCTCGACTAACAACTGGATAGTTAATTTTGGTTAAAAAGAACAAAGGGGAGGAATAGATTAGTTATGGTGAAATCATAATCTTAGAGTTTTTATTCATTGAATTAATTTTCATTTATTTTCAATTACAATTAAATTTAGTCATAGTTATCAACTCATTTAATCAAATTTCATCTACCAAATAAAAGTTGAGTTATTTTAATTTTGGGCATTAATTAATAACAATCCTCGTGGGACGATACTTCTCTCATCACTTCATTACTTGTTCGGCTCGTTCACTTGCGATTTTGCACAATACTCATCCATGAGTCCCCTACCACAATTATGGCCATCACTGAGTCTTTCTCTTTGATGTTCGAGATTGGTAAAAACTTTATTAGTATGGACTTTAAGTCTTCTACGGCCTGGGTAGTTGCCAGACGAGCTAGTGCATCTGCATGTGTGTTTTGAGCTCGTGAAATTTGGTTCATTTCATACTTCTGAAAGGTGTCCAACAACTTCTGGACCTTCTGGAGGTAAGCGACTATTTTCGACCCCCGAGTTTGATATTCACCGCGGATCTGACAGACCACAAGTTGGGAGTCACTGAAAACCCTTAACCGATCGGTTTGCATTTCTCTAGCTAGTCACAGCCCTACTAGCAATGTCTCATATTCAGTCTTGTTATTGGTGGCCCGAAACCCGAACCTCAAAGCATGAAAGATTTTATATCCTTTAAGGCTGATCAACAGCACTTCTGTCCTAGGTCTCAGCTCGCTGGATGACCTATTTACATAAAGCTCCCATATAGGACTTTTAGAAGACTCGGCCCCCTCATCTGCAGGTTCTGTAAATTCTACCACGAAATCTGCTAGAGCTTGGGCCTTGATCACTTGTCTCGGTTTGTACTCGATGTCGAACTGAGCTAGCTCAATCGCTCACTTGAGTAACCAACCTGAGGTGTCAGACTTCTGAAAGACTTGTTTCAATGGGTACTAGGTAAGGACCTCGATTTTGTGAGCTTGGAACTATGGACGCAGCTTCTTTGATGGAATAATCAGGCAGTAAGCAAGCTTCTCCATCTGCGAGTACCTAGTCTTCGCATTAAGTAGTCTCTTGCTCATATAATACATTGAGAACTGCATCTTCTTTTCTTCTCATACCAAAGCTACGCTAATGGCGTACTGAGATACCCCCAGATATAAAATGAGTTTTTCTCTTTCTACTGACTTTGATAGGAGCGGAGCTCGGCCCATGTAATCTTTCAACTACTAGAATGCTACTTCGCATTACTCAGTCCACTCAAAATTTTTTGCCTTCTTCAGTACATCAAAGAAAGGGACATATTTTTCCATGACCTTTGAAATGAATCTACTGAGTACTGCAACCTGACCATTAAGGCTTTACACGTCTTGATCCTATTAGGGGATCTCATGTCAATCAAGGTTTGGATCTTCTCAAGATTGGCCTTAATCCCTCTATCATTCACTATAAAACCCAAGAACTTTTCGGAGGCTACCCCAAATGCACACTTCAGTGGGTTCAACTTCATCTGATATTTCCTCAATACCCAAAATATCTCTTCCAGATCATCTACATGGGTAGCTACCTGTCTGGATTTCACCAGCATATCATCAACATATAGCTTCATTGTCTTGCCAATTTATTCCTTGAACATCATATTGACTAATCTCTGATAGGTCACCCCTGCATTCTTCAAAAATCCGAAAAACATGACCTTGTAACAGTATAGGTCATGGTTAGTGATGAACGAGGTGTGCTCTTCATCCTCTAGGCTCATAAGTATCTGATTATAGCCCGAGTAAGCATCCATGAAGCTTAAGAGCTGGTGACTAGCTGTTACATCTACAAGCTGATCAATTCTCAGTAGAGGGAAGCTGTCTTTCGGACATGCCTTGTTTAAATCTGTGAAATCAATACACATTCTCCACTTCCCATTCTTTTTCTTTACGAGCACAAGATTGGTGAACTAGGTCCGGTAGTAGGCTATTTGGATGAAGTTGTTAGCTAATAGCTTATCCATCTCTTCTTTCACTACGTCATAACGTTCACAGGTCATGGGTCTCCTCTTTTGGTGAACTGACTTGTAGTGGAGATCAATGTTCAGCTTGTGCGACATAACCTCTGGATTTATCTCTACCATGTCTTCATGATTCCAAGCAAAAACATCTAGGTTTGCCTTGAGAAAATCAACGAGCTGGGATCTTATTTCTAAGGTTAGGCTCGCCTAGCTTCAAGCATCTTTCAGTGTCCAACTTGCTAACCTGAACGTGCTCAAGCTCTTCAACAGGCCCCGTTGCTCTGTCTACATCCACTTCACGAGGATCGAGGTTATGGCTTACCTCCTTTTTACTCAAAGTATGGGGTTTTCCTCTTGAGACCATATTGACCTTTTTTCCTCTAACCCCCATCTTTACTGCCTCTTCATAACAGCGTCGAGCCAGGTATTGCTCGCCATGTACACAACCTATTCCATTGGGAGTCAAAAATTTAACTATGAGTGCTTGGTGGAGGTAACCACATCTAAGTCATTCATCGCAGCTCTCCTCAAGACAACATTATATGGAGAAGGGCAGTCTATGATCAGAAAATCTACCAGCACAATTGTCTGACGACCTGAATCCCCGAGCATGAGTGGAAGTCTGACCTGACCCATTAGACTGATGTCATTTCCAGTGAAGCCGTAGAAAGGCTCTAAGGAAGGCCTTAACTGCTTTGTACTAAGCCCTATCTAGTCATAGCACCTCTTGTACACAACATTAACTGAGTTACCTGTATCGATCATAATTCTTCGCACCTCAACATTACTTATTCTGGCTCGAATGACAAGTGTGTCGTTATGGGGCCAATGCACTTCCCTTGCATCTTTCTTAGTAAAAATAATATCGCCCGAAGTCATTCTTGCTTTCTTCGCAGGTCCTTCATTTTCACCCTAGCTTGTAAGCAAAATGTGATTTGCCTCTTGTACGTAGCGTTCGTGCGATCTGTTTGATGTACCTGCAATATAAGGACCATCATGTATAGTAAAGATGGTTTTTACCACGGGGCTCGTGCTCTTGTTTTGAAGCCTACTGGTGCTGCTATGCAAGTTACCAAGCTGACTAAGGACGCTATCGTGGTTGTTACAGGTTTGCAGGTCACACCACATACTCCCTCAGGTAACCTTTTCTAATCAAGTCCTCTATAGCATCCCTGAGTTCCCTGCAGTTTGAAGTATAATGCCCGTCTCCCTATGATAAGTACAATACTTTCTCGGATTTTGAAACTTGTTGGGGAGGTTGGTGGGGCTTGGCCTCCCGAAATTCTCCCTATTCTTTTCAGTGTTAAATATCCTGTCTTGCCTATCTGACAAAACACTGTAGTTTTCGTAACGGCTCCGAGGTGCAGGGCGATCTCTTTCGGGCTCTTTCCTAGCCCGCTTTGCTACTTGGTTGTTTAAGTGATTCCTCTGTTCTTTATTATCATCATGATTTCTCTTTTTCCTTGGTGGGAACCACTTGCCTCGCTCTTCGGATTATTGGGTTTCTTTGGCCGAAAGCTTTTTCCTGTCTAATCTCATCGACAGCTCGCTTATAGAACTCTCCGAGGTCTTTCACAGGAGATTTATAAATGCTCTCATAGAGCTTTTCATCCTTCCTAAGTCCTGTCGAGATTGTGTTTAGGATCCCTTCATCTGTAGGGTTTTTCATATTATTTAACTCGCTTCTGAATCTACCAATGTAATCCTTTAGAGGTTCACTAGGACGTTGAAAAATTATAGCGAGGTGACAAGGTGGCGCGAGCTGTCTCTTCAGCGCTTTATACTGATTAACAAACTTCCATTGACATTCTTCCCAACTGCTAATATTGTGGGGTAGGAGGTTCCTGAGCCACGTCCACGGAATATCACCGAACGTCGCCAGGAAAGCATGACACTTAACCAGTGAGCTGGTGGTCTGCAGGTCCATCTGAACATTGAAGACGTTCAAATGGTTATGAGGATCAGAGTCCCCGTTGTATTGTGAGATGTTAGGGATCTTGAACATGGGGGGTAGCGACTCTAACTCAATCTCCAAAGTGAATGGAGTTCTTTCTCTGCCTTGACTCCCATATTGCTGGCCCCCAGGTCGCGCCTTTAGCTGTTAGACCCTTTGAAGGAACTACTCAATGACTTAGTCTTGGGTCTCAGATTGTCTGCCCCACTTGCTCTCTCTTCTTAGGAAGTATAGGCCTTGGGCCTCATACCTTCTCTCGTGTTTGAGCTCGGGGGAATAGGGACTTGGTTCATGCCCTTGATCTAACCTATCCTATTAATCTTCTTTATATGAGCCTCTATGTCGGCGTTGCCGCTCATTCTCATTCCTTCGAGCTGAAACCCGTGCATGTCCATGGCTCACCTCGACCTGGCGATGCCCATCACGACTTACCCTCACCCTTACTCTTGAAGACTGAGCCACATTTTCTTCTTCATGAACTCACTTAACCCAAGATCTAGATCGCACGTTCGAAGAACTGATTGATCCCTCTAATGTAGGTTCCTCCCTTGTGAATCTCCCCTTCGCTGTCAAGATTTCAACTAGTTTCTGGGGGACCCGAACCTGGGCCTGTGTCAGTGCCCTTACAGCATCTGCTATTTGCATCATTGTGCTCTCTAACACCTCTTAGCGTTGTTGTAAAACCTGCATGGCATCTCCTCCGAAGGCATTAGGCGCAGGTTGACTAGAGAGAAACAGAGGCATACCTTGGTTAGTTCCATCCATAGCTGCATTTGAGGTGTCCGTGCCTACATCTATTGGCAGAGCACCTCGTCGTTGGTTAACATTCTCTATTCTATCTGCTATTGCGTCAGAAGTTCTAGTCGTTTTTCCCTTTGCCATGATAGTTGTGAACTGAAAGTTTACAATTGGGCCCTTCTTCTAACGTTAAAATGTTGATGTTCAAATACTGGTTAATTTAGGTCCACAAGCTCAATGCTGCAAATCTAATGAAATAGTGCAAGAAGTAAATAAAAAGTGAAGGAAAGAGCAAAGGAAGAATAGATAACACTAGGTTTTTTAAGTGGTTCAGCCCAAAGAATGCTTACGTCCACTGTTTTTTCTCTCACTATTTCTGCAAAGTAACGACATTCAAAGTGTTTTTTTTTCTCTTCTTTTTACAATGAATTTCTTCCCCTATTTATAAAGAATGGGAGGTACTACAGTAATACATAATAAGACAAGGTAAAATCATGATAAATTACATTCCCAACACTAACATTTGTCAGGTCAACTCTATCAAAGCATGGGTTTAGACGATAAACACATGCTGGTTAGGTGAGATTTCCTTAATTCAGGTTATTAGCTACTCTGACATGGTCTTCTTAGCGTGCGAGCCACGTCAAGGGCTACGTCACACTCTTGGACATTCTGGTGTTAACGAGGATGTCTAGCAACCTGAGTGATGTAAAAGTAGACTATCTCGGCTTAGCGAATTGATCTTTTCCCAGGCTTTACATGCGCGAGCTAATAATAAGGAGATCTAGGAGCTCGCTTTAGACACCTGAAAATTAGATAGGTTGTTCTTCAGTGAATTGGGCCTTCTGGGCTTTTATCCTTCTGGGCTGAAGCTTTGGGTCTTAATAGCCCATTCCTATAGGTCACTAAAACATATACAACAGATGTCTATTGCTTGTATTGCTCAAATAAAGGCCCAATTTTTTGGTATTTTTTGTTAGTGACCAATATTGTTGATTATAGTATGCCCATCTTAAGTCCATTCATCTTATAATTAGGTTAAGATGGTTGTGTTGTTCTTGATATTTACAAGCTCCAATCAAATTAAAGAAACAATTTTGACTTTCCTTAAAGAAGATAAGTTACCAAAAGTGAGGAGAGAGATGACACAAATTAATTAATTAGAATTGGAATAGATGGAAAAATAGAATTACTACGAAGAAATGACACCATTTACGCCAAACATATACCAACTTCCATTGAGGTGAGATACACTCTAAAGATAATCTATGAGAAGGTAATTTGTAACTGTGCATCTGTGCTCTTTCAAAGTATGGAACCTCTCTACAAAGTTCCAATACAACCAACTTGGAAAATCAATTGGCTTATATAAATGACTATTACGGTGAGTTTAGGATTATTTATTTTTATGAAATAATCACCTTATTTCATACATATTTGAGCAAAAAGTTCATAATTAACTAATTTCACAATCCGTTTTTCTTATTACCGACTTTTGAAAAAGCTGGTTGAGGGTTGCTTTTGTGGAAGCTATTTATTGGAGAAGTTAATCCTTAACCTTTAAAATGTTCATACTACCCTCTCTATTTTCATAAAAAGTTCATCACTTTAATATATAGTAATATGTTAAAAACTAAAAAATTCAAAATAAATAATAATTCATTTTATTTAGATAATTTTAATTTTATTAATTAAATAAAAATAAATATACTTAGAAAAGAATAGATGGTGGACACCTTATTGGCCACCACTATGTTGGCAATGTAGGTGTCATCCATTGTCGAAACCTTCTTCTGCAACTGTTCTCCTCCAAAAATAAAGGAGGCAATATTGTCTACTACGTTGTCCAACTCAGCTCCTCCAACAAATGGAGGATTTGATAAACTCCTCCAATGGTAGAGAAGATCAACTCCTTCTCCGGTGACATGGATTCTGTCACCGATGTTGAAGGAGGATTTGACCTACTATGGTTTTAGAGGAGTTGAAGTCAAAAGACAAACATCCTCTGGTGGCTTTAACAATTGCTAGAGTAGGTTCCGAGAGTAGAGGACACCTCCATCGCGAGCATAGTGGTTGCCATCACGGTAGCCACCATTTGTTCATTTTTAATTATAAATAAAATCAATCAATTTTATTCCTTTTTTTCCTGAATTTTCATTTTTATTTATTGTATTTAAATTTAATAAAGTGATTCACTTTATTTTTTATAATTTATATTTTTGAGATGTGAAAAATTCAATCAAATTGATAACAAAAAGAAAATAGAAGTTGGAAAAACAAACAAGAAAAAAGGGAGAAAAAGTTGGAAAAATAAACTGAATAGGAAAAGAACTGTAAAAAGGAAAAATAAGCTAGAAAAAAAAATGAAAAAATAAGTTGAGAAAAATACATTTTAATAGTGATATCTATTTTAGTAATTTTGTATAATCACCTAAAATTACCGAACACATTCTTCCAGTGATATCTTGCTTCTTCTGTTTTTCTTCTTTTATTAATTTGATTAAGTAAAAAGCTAATCTAGCAAATACTTACCTATTTATATTTTAAGCGGACTATTTTCCTAAATTAAGCTATAAAGGATTATGTTATAAGCAGAAACAATTCCGAACATAGTCTTAAACAACATTTTTTACTCCACAAAACTTTCAACTTCTATGAGTGGCCAAAATGAATTGGTCATAACTTGGAAAATATTGGTCCATCCACCTCTCCATATTGTTTGTGTTGAATTTATACACTCAAGTGTGAACAAATTGATTTAATAATTAGTGGGTAATTATTTTAATGGATAAATTGATATAAAATAAAATAAGGTATATACTGCGATAATAAATAGATAAAACACCTTATTACTTGGATAATATTCAAATAAATTAAATTAAATTTGACTCACAAATTATCTGAAGACGTTTTGAGGCTTATGATAGAAACCTCTTCCATTCATTCCAATATCGAATTCTGAATGCTTTAAAGTATTTAGTGGTTATTTTACTGGTCTTTTCCTATAGTTCTTCCACAGTGAGAGTTGAGTTAGTAATTCTAGTAATTACTTTTCAACCATATGTAACAATCCTGAAGCTCCATCTTCTGCTGCAATAACTCTTTTTATTATGATTACCAATATTGGTATCAGAGCAGTATTTAGGGATTATTCTTTTGGGTCGACTTAGTTTTGAACTATTTTTGTTAGCATGATGCCACTCTTATTTTTTTGTTGATGAATTCAAGCATGTTACATATTTTGTTTTATGGCATTTTTTTTTTTTTTTTAATGTATATGAGTTACATGTATATCTGCCATGATCCAAAATTTTCTGTATGTTGATTTATTCTTATTATAAAACACCATATTAGAGATGTTTTGAGTTTATTTTGGAACTTGACACCATTAATAGCATAACAGCATACTTTTTTCAAAAAAAAAAAAAAAGCATAACATTATACAATTTTTTTTATTGGATTTTCTAGAATACATGTGAACTTTAGTGTATGATTATATGTTCTAAAAAGTTTAATTGCTGTTTAATATGCTTTGAATACGTTATGGAATTTATCTAAGTATGAATTCGTAATTTTGATTAGCCCATAATTCTATGTATCATATTTTATTTTCTGCGAAATTAGCACCAGTAGACAGCATTTTCTAAGAGCTTTTCAATGATACATTATAAGCTCAATTTGGATTAAAAACGAGGGAGAAACATACATTTTAAATTTTTTATTTAAAAATCAAGTTTTTGAAAACGTGTTGGAGGTTAAAGATGGAGATGAACACTCAAGAATAGTGTCAGCTTGCCTTTGCGGAAATTATGCCTCACCTCTGGCTTGAATGAGAAAACCAAGGGCACCATTCGACTTTATTTCTTTACTATTATTTTAACTTTTTATTTCTTTACTTATTTCTCCATAAATGATTTTTTTTTTTTTATAAAATAAAGAGAAATGGACAATTATTACTTTGATTGTTTAGTTCTTCTTTTATTTAAAAGAAAATATTGAGAAATAAGATGGTTGAATAATTTTTCAGTTATTTTCAGAGTTTTAAAAAAAACTACATATATATTTTTAAGTAAATTCAATGAAATTTTGCTCAAGTGGCTTGAGCAAACTTAACGTCCTTAATTGTGTGATTCTCCATCCAATCTTGGTATATTTGGGAATAGTAGATTTCGTTAAGTTTTATTTTATAGATGAAAAAATCATTACAAAGGAAATATTTTCTAAGTATAGAAATATTTGAATTTAATTAACATTTTTTGGATATGGGAATCCTACAATGACATGCAGTCATAGATACATTTAACTCAAAATTTTATTTGGAGAATTGCGATAAAATTCAATTAATGAAATTACCCAAATAGCCAAGTCATGTAGGACTTGCAAGTTGAAAAAGTTAGGAATCGTATTTATAATATGATATGGCAGAAGCTTGCAAGCTGGAATGATGGGCATTTGGTGTCCCTACCAATAACAAAATTTATAAAACCAACTGTAACACCCCACATTCCAATATAAGGAATCTATAAAAACTTAAATTTTTATTTAATCAAATGCTTAAAGTCAAGTTATGACTAATAAAATATTCTAACAATAATAAAAGCCAACTCAAATTCAATCCTTACATAATTGAAACTAAATAAAAAAAAAAATTGCAATGATTATCATAAAAGATTCATGTCTGGATGAAATTCAAGTTTTAGACACTCAATGTCCATAATTCATTCATACTTTGCAAAATGGTGGAGACGAGACTAAGTCGTCAACTTAATAAGTAAATTCAACATAACATTAAAAAATTATAAAACATTTGAATTATTTTTAGTTAATCAATTATATAACATAAACATATATTATAGTTGTAAGCATTTAACACTAACATTTGTTAAATAACAATCAATAACTTATGTCACGTAATACCTACAGTAACGGTAACACTATGCCACATTTACCCTATGACTCGATAACAATATGTTACATTTATTATTGTGACTTGATAACGATACGTCACATTTACTTATGTGACTCGATAATGGTATGTAATATATATCCGTATGACTCAATAACGGTAATGAAATTACAGACAATTAGCAAAAACATTTTATAATATTTCAAATAAATAAACAATTTTCAAAATTTCAAGCACCATATACTTTCATATTTAACAAATCTTGAGAATAAAATAAATTGAAAAGCAATATTCATTTCATATTAACTTAAACAAACTTTTGCATTTATTTCCATAAAATCTAATATTTAGTGAAAACTTAAGTTTTGTGTGTATTTTGTAAATGATTGTTCAAAATATATTTATTGGAAACATTTTTATAAAATAATTAAAGTATAAAGTATGTTTTGCTTAAGATAGAATTTCAAGAAAACAATTTATTATAAGAAAACAAAATATAATACGTGTCATGAAAAAATTACTTATCCAAAACAACCTGAATCAACTTATTTCTATTTCTTCAAAACTCAATCAAGACCTATACAATTGTAAGAGGAAATTATCACAAAAACAACCCCAAAAGAACAGTTATAAAGATCAAAACACTTTCTCACTCCAAATCCAAAAATTTACCTTGGGGTCTAACATTCCTAATCAGATTTATCATTATTCTTATATTTTAATTTAATTCTCTATATTTCCAATTAACCTAACATTTTATATGAATAATCCAGACACATTAATCAACCTTCAGTATAAATGTTAAATCAAACGGGGATTGCTAGCATGGCTAAACATTTATTCGTTTCAGCCTATTGAAATTTGTCCAACAAACTTAATTATGATAATAGTGCACTCTAGAAATTTTAATAACTTCCATAGTCATATAAAAATCACAAAACTTTATATGCTAATAGAAGACATATAGGGTAACCTACAGAAAATTATTCAGATTATTCCACCATCATTAGCATATAAAATTTTAATAACTTAATGTTCAGATCTCCGCTCATCGCGACCTGCAGTTGCTGACTTAGCGAACTTGAGTCGCGATGGTTCCTAGTCTGCGTATGCCTTCATGCTGCGTGCTTGGACGTGGCTCTTGCTATTTCATGGGCTGACTGATCAACTTCTTTTAAATTGCAAGTGGGCTACTTTTAATTGCGTCATGCTTGTAAAATCTTCGCGTCGACACTTGGGCTGGAGTTTTTGTCTTGTTTCACGGGCTGACATATATGGGCTGCTTTCAAGCTTGAAAATTCTTCATGGCCTGCATGAATTAAACAATATCTGGTCATGCAATAACAACTAGGCCTGAAATTTGATTTAAGAAATTATGTCAACCTAATTGATTTCCTTGCAATTATTTTAATCAATGCATGTTATTTATCTTGAAAACCACACTTATTTGCTAATTTATCTTTTCATGATTAATCTAAAAATAATAAATAAAAAAACGTAAAAATTACAGAAATTATTCAAGCATTCGTTATAAAAATTAGATTTAAACGCATAAAACCACGGTATATTTTATGGTGATCAGATTTTGTAAACAAACAAGAGTTTTCCATGATCCATGGTTTCCTCGTCCAACATCTTTCAAAGTTATTTCTCCAAGTTCATCAAACTCAGATTTGCGAGTGGCTGATCTTATCATGGAAGGGAAGGCTTGCTGGAACCTAAACAAAATTAATGATAACTTGATTCCAATTGACAGAGAATTAATCAGTTCAATCCCCCTCAGCTTTAGGAATTTGGAGGATCGCTGGTCTTGGCATTTTGGTAAAGGGTATCATTTCTCTATCAAGAGTGCTTATTGGTTGGCATGCAAAGGTAAATATTCTACTTCATTTTCTTCTTCCTCTTCAAAACACATCTGGTGGGGAGCATTTTGAAACCTCTCAATACCTCCAAAAGTTAAAATTTTCATTTGGAGGGCATGTATTTATGCGATTGCCACCAATTCAAACTTGTTAAGGAGGAAAATTGAGGTTGATGCCTTTGTCCTGGTTGTGGGAAGGCTGAAGAGACGGTTTCTCAAGCACTCTTATGGTGTCCAATGCTTAAATCAGTGTGGAAATCCTCGGTGGCAGGGCATGCAGCTGATATACCAGTTTACTAATTTGAATTTTATGGAAGTTTTGCAAGGACAGCTTGCGTTTTCAAATAAAGATATCCTTGCTTGCTTCTGTGTATATGGAGAAGAAGAAATTGCAGGTTATTCTCATCTATATGTCATGAATTAAAGGATCTGGTTTATGTTGTTTAAAACTTCTTAAATGAGTAGCAGCAGACAATGCAAACTTGCTCTGCAGAGCTGCCTTCTCATCCTCAGGAGGTTGCAGGGCCGTGGATTCCTTCTAGTCAGGAGCCTTAAAACTCAATTCTGATGTGGCTATTTGATATGTGCAAGTATCTTGAAGCCATGCATGGAAGTTGTGTCGGTTATTTTGACCCGTTCAACTAGTTTGATAGTGGGTAGTTACTTGGGTACTTTATGGGTTTGTGGGAATCATTAGTGGGCAGTTACTTGAGTATTTATGGGTTAGTGGGTAGTTATAATGTTAATGCTAGTTGTTGCAAGATTGACCATATATATGTAACTTGAATCGTGGAATAGGAGGATGGAAAATTAATTGGAAAGGCACTATATCTGGTTATAGAGTTGGTGGATTAGGAAAAGCAGAAAAAACAAAAAAGAAGGGGCATAACAGAGCAGTTAATTGAAAGGGCTTAGTCTACTTGTTTGTACATACTCTTGTATGTAAAAAGATTGGTCTCTTTGGTTATACTTTCCATATTTGGTGTAGAATGTTTTGTTGATAGTGTTCAAACTATTGTTGTGGAAAAATCTTTGCACATAAATCTGTGGAGAACTTTAAGTTACTCATAACCAGCCTAATTTTATCTTGCTATTAGAAAAATGGACGCTTGAAGGTATAGCTTCATCTTATGGATATTTAGGTACTTTATATGATGTCTGTGTTACCCTAAATCCTTGCTTTGATGAACATTATATGCAATGCTACAATTATTGTTTTAGTTGAGGTAGCATTGTACGTGAAGAGAAAAAATAATGGAAGTCAAGTATAAGAAATTTTAGTGTGGGAAAGATGTTTTTATGTTCTTATCAATTAAATATTTAAGAGTGAAAGTGAATATTATATTCAACGCTATGATTATATGCAATGCTATAATTATTCATCTAACACTTTCGTTCAAATTTTTCGTCCAATTTTATGTGACAATTGATATATCATTAAATATTTAGGTTTGAAGTTGACAAAGCAATTAATATGATAATGACATATCAACTGATTACATAAGATTAGATTGTAGAGCTGAATAAGAATGTTGAATGTCTATCATTTTCCTGTTATATAAATTAAAGTAGTAAAATTTATACAACATATTTAAGTGTTATTGGCTCATTGCCCACCAAACATATTTTACAGGTTTTGTACAGTAGTTTTATTCATTTATTGTAAGAGTAGTTTCCTTATATTATAGACTAGAAAAAGTTTTATCGGTGTTTGAGAAGCCCTTAGGGACCATGAAGGCGGTGGCACTAGCGAAGTCAATAAGAGGCCAATTCACTCCTGAAATTGGTGAGCTGATTGCCTTAAGGGAAGGTCTTTTCCTTACTCATTGCTTCCTGATTCAGGTTAAAACTTTAGAAGTTGATGCTGTTAATGTTATAGGGAGGCTCAATTCTGCAATTTCTTTTTGTGATGATGCAGTAAGTCAGTAGGTGATAACTAGGTATTTATCTAGGTTGGTTTGTATCCAGTGGTGTCATTCAATTTCCAAGTCAGGAAATCGACTACTATACAAGCTAGCCAACCTAGCTTTGTCCTCACATGGGGAATTTGATTGGCATTTCGTACATGTAAACTCCATATTCCCAACTTTTGTTGGGTTCTAATGAATGTCAGAAATTTCCCAAAAAAAGCAGAAGATGGAGGTACATAGGTATCATCTGCTTAGTCAGTAAAATTTTGTCATTTATAGGGATGTAGTTACATTTAACTATGAGGACATTTCATTAAATAAAATTTTGTAACTTTTTAAAAAATAAAATAGCTTGTGAATATTATATTGAAAATGTTTTTGAATTTTAAAATCAGGTTAGAAATTCCAATTAATAGTTTAAATATTACATATATTATAACGATTCGAACTTATAATATTATTAAATTGAATAGTACTTTCTATCGCCAAGCTACATTAGGTTCAAGTATAACGAAACTCCCATAAGATGTTTTATATGTTGTTATTAAAACATAATTAAGGGTTGAAAATTTAGGAGAAATATTTTGAAAAATCCATAATTGTTTGGAAAACAAAGGTATATACATAAACCATAATTCTCTATTAAGGGATCCCTCACTTTAGTTTAAATGATGAGCAGATGAACTATCTTGAAAAACATAAAAGTGGTCTATCTACTCAATTCAATGATCAAGAGAGTGTCTCTCACTTAAAAACTAGGGATCCCTCATTGGATAAGTCTTATATGTTAAAAAGAAAATGATAATTTTATTTTCCCTTTTATAATTTGACATAATGTTAAAATTTCTTCATATTTTTAAAAATTATTAACATCTCCCTTATTAATTTATAAAATAGATTAAATATCCTTATAGTTTATGAAAATATCAAAGAAAAAACTTCTTGCCGTTAAAGTTATTTTTGAAAAGTTTGATGTTAATATAGATAATAACACTGTAGAACACTTTACGACAGTAATGATAGAGGGTAAAGTAAGTTTTCTTAGAACTATAAAGAAAAATTAGTGATTATATCGAACTATTGAGGGTAAAAGTGGGATTATCCCTAAAGAGTAAAATGAACACGTGCAGGGAAGAAGAGCGATGTTGAATCTGAACACATTCAAGTCCTCAAAAGGAAGATAGAGAGAACAGCACAGCAGCAGCAGCAGTGTCTGGTGCCTTTGATTGGTAGTCAGTTATAATCAGATCAGGTAAATAAGAATGGGGGTATATCTGAGCGCCCCGAAGACTGAAAAGTTTTCGGAGGATGATGAGAATAGGAGTGTTCGATATGGAGTGTCATCGATGCAAGGTTGGCGATCCACCATGGAAGATGCTGTCAGTGCTCACTCTTTCCCTCACCTCTTTAATCAAACATGTTTGTTTGTTTGTTTGTTGCGAGAAAGAATTCATGTTTTTAATTTGGTTACATACAGCATGCGGCTTTTCCAGACTTGGACGATTCTACGTCTTTCTTTGGTGTTTATGACGGCCATGGAGGTCAGCGCTCTTCGTTTCAGATCTTCTTTCAAAGATTATTCTCTTCTTTTTCCTTTTTTTTTTTTTTTTTTTAACAAAAAATCATATATTTTTTTATAATTGAATTGGTTACTGTAGGAATAGTTTATTAAATTGTCAGATGGTAGAAAGGCATGTTTGTTCCGGAGAAAATAAAGGTTGGGTTTGCGTGGTAAGCTGATGTTGGTGTCATTTTTTAATAGTAACATGACACATCATAATAAAGAAAGACACCAACATTAATTTTTACTTAAAAGGCTATTTTATGTGTCACGTTGATATTAAAAGATCTCACAAACGCCTGCATATAACACCAACTCAGTGTCCCATGGAAGATTTTGTCTGTGTTAAAGAAGTTGAGAAGTTGAATGTTTTTGTTTCTCATAGGTTATTGTTATCTTTTCATGTGTTTGTGCAGGTAAAGCAGTGGCTAAGTTCTGTGCCAAGTATCTCCACCAACAGGTGCTCAAGAATGAAGCTTACTTGGCTGGAGACATAGGCACTTCTGTACAAAAAGCTTTCCTCAGGTTAATTAATGTTATGCACTGCATTTTTGGTTGTTGGGATTCATTTTTCACATGTATGAATGGCTATTGTAAATAACCTCTTTAAGCCATTAAGAAGTTTTCTTATTAAAATACAAAATTCCAGCTCTATTTCTTTTCTCAGTTTGAATATTTCCTTATCTTATCTAGGATCGTCAGTAGTTCTAGAGTTGCTGTATAATACTGGAGATTCGGTTTAACCCTTTGTTTCAGTAAGGTTCTTTAGATATTATCATATTAACATTAAGTTGTTGAGATGTAAATTGTGAATTACCTCATTCTCCATTTGTCAGTCTTTCTTAATAGATTTGATTAGTTCATATTAGATTCAGTGGTGTGCATTGTTCATTATTATAGTCCAGAAGATCATTCAAACTAACTAAAGTCATGGTGGGTGTTTATTTCGGAGGTGGAAAAATGAAAATACAAAAAGAAATGAAAAGTAAAGTTTATGCAATTAGCAGGTAGATATGATTTAGAAGTAATTTGTAAATTTAACAAGAATGGATTTGCATATGTATTTTTGTTTGTCAATATATTTGTTCAATCCTGTTCATACTTTCAACTGGTGTTTTTAATATCATTGATGCAGAATGGATGAGATGATGCGTGGACAAAGGGGTTGGAGAGAATTAGCTATATTAGGAGATAAAATAGATCAGTTTTCAGGCATGATTGAAGGGTTAATATGGTCGCCTAGGAGTGGTGAAGCCAATGACCATATAGACAATTGGCCTTCTGAGGAGGTACCATATCATGGAAATCAGACATTCTGCTTTTGAGTAGCAATGACACATTATTTCTCTTTTGGATCCGTTGGTTGCTATCAGCACTAACACAAATGAAAAATGTTTTAATACCTATGCCCATGTCTTAAATTTGGTGTGATATGAATCTGTTTCTGATATGAAGGTGGTGTTTCATTTTTTTAAATTCAGTTTTAAAGTTTATTTGTAATTTCTTCAATTTTGTGTCTGATAGATTTTAATAGTTTTGAAAAACTTTATAGGTATTTAGTGCATATTAGGTGAATACTAAGGATTTTTACCACAACTATGAGCATCATTCGCATGAGCTTATTTAGAAATATGTTTTATGGTGGCTCTCTTTGGTGAATGGTGGTAATTTTGCAACTGACCTTGCTTAAATGCTGTTTTAGGAGCCTGACTCCATGCAGCACCCTGCTATGACCCAAAGTAGATACATAGCCAGCCAGTCCCTTCCATCTCTCTCTGTAGCAATATATCTGTGTATTTATGGGTCTAATTTAGTGTTTCGTTTTTGAAAGTCATGTTAGTGATCTTTAATCTTTGAGCAACATGGCCTTATATGCATATATTGTTAAACTGTTAAAATAGTTATAAGGTGTGAACTTTCTGGATGAGATTTTCTGTTATCCCCCTGTCTTGATGTGCAATATAAAATCCCTTGGTTGTATTGTGTAGGTCGCGTAAACAATTTTGTTTAATGTTTTATATTTTAATTTCAGCTGACTCAAATATTTAGTCCTGATCTTCATATACCTTGTTCCCAGGTAGAATCACTGGTGGAAATATTTGACATGCTATTTGAGCTACATATATCTAAAATAGGTTAGGGCCATTGGTAGACTGACTGGTGTAAGCAGAAAGTGGAAGTGGGTTTCAGTCATCCGATTGGAGTTATAGGTTGTTACCTGAAGCTAGGACTTTTGTGAAGTATCTGGGAAAAGAAAAGATTAATTCATTTTTCTGCTTTGAAAGCATAATTGTGGAGTAGTTTTTTCTTCCCTTTTAGGAAGATATTTGCCATTTAAAGAAAGTATTTAGGTCAGATTTTGGTATCTTGTTGCCTATTATTCAGTTTCATTTTCTTTCTAGTCATGCTAAGAAGTACATCTTTCCAACTAATATCTTTCTAGTCCTGGATACTTTTGTGAAGTATTCGGCAAAAGTATACGGTAAAAGAAAACATTAATTCATTTTTCTGCTTTGGAAACATAATCGTGGAGTAGTCTTCTCATCCCATTTAGGAAGACATTTTGCCATAATTATCTAAATTATGCTTATTTAGGTCAGATTTTGGTATCTTGGTGCCTAGTATTCAGTTTCATTTTCTTTCCAGTCATGCTAAGAAGTACATCTTTCCAACTAATATCATTCTTTTAAAATTCGAACCCAAGCAGCGCCTCTGAGGCGGTCGCGAGGGGGCTTCACGCTTGTAGATAAAAAAAAATCCCTTCTTTTATTTATTATTTTTTATTGAAAAAGTAACCTTACTATAAAAAGGAGAGGGATTCAACCCTTTCTAACAGAGCAAGACCGACTCCACTCCTCTTTCCTCTCATTTTCTTCTAAAATCCCTAAAACCCTAGAAACCCCAGCAAAATCAAACCAAATAACAGGCAAACTCCACTAAAATCAAACCAAGCCTAACAAAATCGAATAAAATAAAAGCCAAAGGATAGGGAGAGAGAAAGCATGGAAAGACTAGAGAAAGTTAAGAAGAAGATAGGGAGACGGTGAGCCGCAATCGGAGAGCAGAGGTGTGACTTTGAGTGAGTGGCTTGAGATGAATGAAGTAGGAAGCAGAGAAACTGAAATGACATTAAGGTTGGAATTAAGTTTCCTTATGTAGAATTGAAATTTATATTTATGTCCTTATAATGTTTTATACTTTTAAATTTACCCTAACTTCGATAAATAAACCCAATACAAACCCCAATTAATAAATGGGTTAACGTAATTACAACCCAAACCTGATTATACACAACCCAAGCCCACTTATTAATCCTGAATTCGTGCCATGTTCACTGGTTGTGACCCAAATTGTCACCCCTATCAATACCTCAATTTCTTTCTCACTTTTAGAGTGGTGATACTGATTCCTAGTAGTTTGGGGTTTACAATTTTAAGAAGCATGTAAAAGGCTTGCTTTTAAGTGTGGAAATGAAATAATGTGCGTTGAGATTTAATTAGTATTTTTAAATGACGAAATTAATATAAGGATATTATTATCTGAAACATTGGTTTAGACATTATTACTCTACTTTTTTTATCCTGTTCTATTTTGTTTGATACTTATATTTGTAACATTAAATATCACTATCTTTTTCCAAGTTAAGGATAATTTTCTATGTTTTTTTTAATTAAATTATTATTTTTTTATTTTTTTCGTCATTTCAAATTGAGACGATCGCCTCAAGGCGACTCCCTCACCTCGCCTGTCACCTTTTAAAACCTTGGCTAATATTACCTGTCAAACTAGAAAATACTAAAAGAAGACTTTCCTTATATACAACTTGTCTTTGAGTCCAAACTGCTCACCAATGTTCATCATATGCATCATTAGTCTGGTTCATGTAGAGACAGTTGAGTAATTTAATGCTGGTGTAGCGTCTTTGTACTGACCAAATATTAAATTATTGAACAACAGAGTTGTGTTTCACTGAACTATCTACTGCAAGTTGTCATGTTGTGTTGAACTTCATGAGTTCAGAAGGGCATATATGAAAGCATGGATACACTAAAGTAAATGGCCTTTTTGTCAGTCTCTTTATCATTATACTATTTGGGGTTCTTTTCTTCTCTTAAGGTTCAAATACCAGCAAAAAAAGGTTACATTTAGAAATTCAGAAATCGATTGTGCAGTGAATGATTCTGTACCAACTGTATTTGGAAGGTGGAAGTTTTAGAAGAACAGCAGTGCCAGTCATCTTACAACTGTTATAAATGAAGATTATTCGGTTTGAAGAACCCCTTGCAGAAACTTCATGTCTGGATATGAGTATATTGGCTTGGGGGTTCTTTTTTGCGTATTTGACTCATGATAATGATTTTTGTATGTCCTTTGGGTTGTTTTTCCCTTTTGTGGACAGTATCTGTGCCCTTTTATATAATTTTATTATGCAAATAAGCTTTATTTCCTTGCAAAAGTCCATGGCTTTAAGCGTAATGGGATGTTTTGAAGTGGTTTTTGAGTTTCTCCCTATGTTCTAAATATTCAAAAGCATTGTGATTAATTTTACGTTATTTTATTGTATTTTTTTAATGATTTGTCATGTCTTTATATACTATCTCTGCATATTTTGATAGATTGTCTCATTCATTTGAATTTGGTTTTGATTTTCAATATATATATATATATATATATATTTTGAACTGAAATATAACATTTTAAGCAAATGTGATTTTTATTTTTTGGGGTTGCAAACTAGGGTCCTCATTCTGATTTTCATGGGCCTACTTGTGGAAGCACAGCTTGCGTTGCAGTCATTCGAAACAAGCAACTTCTTGTTGCAAATGCTGGTGATTCTCGTTGCGTCTTATCCAGAAAGGGGCAGGTATTTTCACCCTTTCTCTGTTTCCAATTGTCAATGTATATGTACCTTTTCTTTTACTGATTGTAGAAAATGGTTTGTCTCAATGCTTCTCGCGATACTTCTGCTTGTGAACTGAGTGAAATTAGATGTCTTAGACGGTAGATTGTTAAAGTAATTTCGATTTGTAATTATATATCTTCCTTTGTAATGGAATGAAATTACACTTGTTGGTGGCCCTTGTACATATTTAAATTTAACCTTTTGTCACTCACAAAGTATCACTGATGATTTGTAGGGAAGATGTAAGTTATGTAACTCATGCAGATATTTTTCTGCGTACAAATGTTGGTGTACATTGCATGTGGCATGTGAAAAATACGTTTTATGTTTAATATGTGCATCATTCCGTAGCAATATACGAGCGGTGGTTCTAAGATGAGAGGAACATGATGCTAAAACTATAAGTTCTGCTACATAGTTCTATCATTTCGATTTAGTTACTGTAATATGTTGTGTTCCATATACTCGTCTCGCCTTTTGTTTGTAGCAGCACAGGAACTTGTGTTCAATCCTGTGTCATGTATAGTAGATGATAATCCACTGTTATTTTGTGCCATAGCACCTGTAAATTGAGATAAGATTCTGCAGTATTTAATCAAAGTTCTTTGATGCAGGCATATAACTTGTCTAAAGATCACAAGCCTGACCTTGAGGTTGAGAAAGATAGGATTCTGAAGGCCGGTGGTTTTATACAAGTTGGACGTGTAAATGGAAGTTTAAATTTGGCAAGAGCCATTGGTAATTAAATTTATTCAATTTTTAGTACGGCTGGAAGGGGAAATAATAACAATATTGTTTTTTGCCTTAATGTCAGTTTTTGTTTTTGTTTTTTTATTTTTTATTCTTTTGTCTCTTCTATGCAATTAAATAATCTGTGGGTTGCAGGAGATGCGGAGTTCAAACAAAACAAGACTTTACCTGCTGAAAAGCAGATTGTAACTGCCAACCCAGATATAAACATTGTATGTTGCATCTACACACTTTAGTAGAGTTTGTGTGTTTCTTATGGCAATTTAGCATTATGCTTGCTCCCACACTTATCATCAAAACAATTAGGTCTGTTCAGTTTGGATTAGTGTCACAAATTCTCCTTGACAAGTAGTATCCATTGTTAGTGATATTATGGTATAGCTATGGAGATTTTTCGAATATATATATATGATACATTTTAGCATACACCTGGAGTATGCATACACTTGATAAAAAAATGCGTGATTACATTCTAAAATGTATGATTGTAATCACATAATAAATTACAATCACACATTCTTTTTGTGAAGTGTATGCATACCCCAGATGTATTTAAGAGGACCCCTATACGGCTCAGGTGTACCCAAGTAAACCTTAAATTGTGAATCCATATTAATGTTCCATATTAAATTTAGTTTTTGAGAAAAGAATGCATTGGTGGCTTCTCCATGTCTTACTAAAGGTCATGCGGCCTCCTTCTATGTCTACTGTTCTGTGCTATTGTTTATAAAGTTATTTAATTAAAAGTTTGATTTTAAGAAAATTTATTAATAATCATAATTACAATAAGAAGATGAATAGCTTAATTTTATTTATTAAAGTGATGGTATTGCTGGAATTTTAAGGGTTAAAGCGGCCAAACTTTTTGTTAAAGGCGATGGTGGTTTTTTAATAGTTACCATCTTAGGTGCGTTAAACGAAAATGACTGGTGTTTCAATGAAATTATATGTATATGTACATTTTTTATTATCTTATAATCGTGATGAATTGGTGTGGGTTTGAGAATATGGATCTTTATTACCTTGTAGTGTTTGTTGGCATATCATTAGGAGATATGGATAAACTACTATATAATTAACTTATTTTACTCTGGTTGTAATCTTCTTACTTCTATTGTTGTTCGTGAAATAGGTTGAACTTAGCGATGACGATGAATTTCTTGTTCTAGCTTGCGATGGGATATGGTGAGTTGCTTTCTACCTTAAATTATATATGAACAGTTTCCAGTAAAAATTCTGCTTCTGATTGGCATGGTCTCTCTTTTATTTCTAAAAGCACTGTGGTGTTAATGAGCAGTATTTCATTTAACATTACACTACTGAAATATTTTGTAGGATTTTTAGTCCAAACATCATGTGAAGTCTAAGTGCATTAACTTTATGTAGTACCATGAGCATACGCTAGGAAGGCATATTCATCAAATATCAGCTAATGTAAGGTGGATAATGTTTCTTGAAGTTGATGTTGATACTCATTAATATCCTGATTTATGACAACATAGGCCCTTGTTTTAGAAGTCCTCAAAATGCTATGACCTAATACATTTTTTTTTTTTCTTTTTGGAATAGTCAATATACATGGTTAAATTCTAATGGCAATGGTATAATGTCAAACTATTGAAATGAAATATTGAGATGCTTTTATAGAAACTCATAGTATATTCAGTTAGTATCATGTTGTGGTCCAAAGGTGTTAAGAGTCTATCCAAATGCAAATTTATTTTGGATAACCAGAATTATATATTTCCATCTAGAATGCGTAGATCATTATTCTGGAGAGTCAAAAATTGTGTTTCTTAATCTCACTAACATTAGCACTTATAATATAGAAATACGTTTGTGAGAAGATATCAAGTTAAACCTTCTAATACAAGATTAAAACTATAACTAGATGTAAATATTACCTCTGTGCCCTTATTGGAAATAATGGCTTGAAAATAACTATTTTGTTAGTACTAACTAGCATAGTTGGTAAGTTCATTTATTGTTGTGTCTTGGGTTCAAGCTCCACTCGCACCAAGGTGGGAAGGGATTTAATTTAGATATATTGTAATTATTAATTAAAAAAAAAAAGAAAAAAGAAAAAAAAAAGAGGTAGAATAGGGTTAGTTGAGTTGATTTGTACGTATTTTTATAGAGAGCAAACGGCATGTTAAGCTTTCTGCTGCCTGTTTCGTGCACCTTCCAGTCATGTTTTAAAGTGTTACCATTGCCTAACGTATAGAAATTGAACATATTCTGGTAATTTAATAATTCCAGTTGTGTGCACCAAGGATTGCTTGTCAAGTCCACCAGTCGTGTTTCGTTTAAAAGATGCTAAAGTGACAAAAAAGTGGTATTTCATGAAAGCATATAGACATTTATGGGAATTGCCTTTTTTTCTAATAAATTCAACTTGTAAGTGATAAAATTATGCGTTTGTTTGAAACTAGTTGAACTCAAAATGGGCCTCGCAAGTACTCCTTGCCTTTAGGTCAAACCTGCAGGACAAATATTAACAGCGATGATTGGAAATTTGTTTTGATGCAAACCCATATAACTGAGCATGAATCTGTGCTGGTAGTGCAGAATTTGCATTGGCAGTTTTTAACAGCCAATACCACAGGCAGCCCACATTTTGTTCCATGTTGGCGGTATCAAACAGTGCAGCCATGTGGTGCATGATCTTAAAATCTTTGCAGAAATGATTTCTATAAATGGTCAATTCTTATATCAACTTCCCTTTGACATATAATTTGGTGATGTTAATATTGTTTACCATGTAGGAAAATTGCCCCCTCCTATTTTTGCACATGCATAAAAGCAATCTCACTTCTATTTGTGCATTCACTTCTTGTGTACTTTGTGCATTCTATAAAACAAACCATTACTGAAACTACCTTGAGAAATGTGAAAAATGCCTAATCATTTTCAAATTAGAGGGATCTTTATGATTTTTAGATATTGTGGTTTTCTTATTAGGACCTAGAGTAAAATGTTAGTATGTTAAAAAGGCTACACAATAAATGAGACAAAGCAAAGGGTTTGGCGGTGTCTTCATTTGAATTCATGTATATTGAATTGCAAGTTATCATTATTTTTTTTTTTTCCCGTTTAAATAAGGTCATCATCATTATTATTATATGTTTGAGGGAATAATGTTGGATTTAATCACTATCTTAGAAATTCATGTGACATTTTGTCTTCTGGTATGGAAAGTTTGCACATGTATGAACATAAGCATACAAAATACTATTAGCCTTAGAGGTGACTAAAAAAGTAGGAGAGGATTAGTTGAGTTGATTTGTATGTTTTTTTACAGAGAGCTAACGGCATGTTAAGCTTTCTGCTTCCTGTCTGGTGCCCCTTCCAGTTGTGTTTTAAAGTGTTATCATTGCCTAACGTATGGAAATTTAACATATTCTGGTTATTTGATAATTCCGGTTGTGTGCACCAGGGATTGCTTGTCAAGTCAACAACTTGTTGACTATGTACGTGATCAGTTAAGGACTGTAAGTTTCCAGATCCCTTGCTAAAATATTGTAGATGTTTAAAATGGAGGCAATGGAGGTCACTCTTTATTTATGCAGGAAAATAAACTTTCTGTCATTTGCGAGAGAGTATTCGATAGGTGTTTGGCTCCAACAGCTGGTGGTGAAGGATGTGATAACATGACTATGATCTTGGTTCAGTTTAAAAAGCCTTTTAATTCTGGTGATTCTTCAGGTGAGCAGCAACCAAAATGTGATCAAGCACCCGAATTGGGAGAGAGTTCGGCAGAGACAAAACATGAGTCACCATCACAGTCGGGAAATGGTGCTGCTGAGACAAAATGTGATCAACCATCAAAATCTGGAAACGGTTCAGCAGACTAGAAAACAAAAGTCATACTCTTACTGACAAACTGGCTATCCATTTTCCACTCCATAAATGTCTGTCCAGCACAAAAACTACAGTCCAGATTCTACATTTAGAACACAACTGTCATTATTGTACATAGTCAAGTTCGTTCATTTGATTGATCAGCTTTATGGAGTTATGCAACTGTGTGTCGTCTTTTTCGTGCTTGAATTGAGAATCTAAAATACTTCAATGGTTGGTTGGACAAGATGAAGCTAAACAGGGGAGAAAATTTATGGGTCAGATACATTGGTAATGTTGAGTAGGAGATGAGTTTGATCTGTTTCTTGTCCTGCTAATGAGCTCATTCATCTCCTATGATTGATTATATGAGACATGAAATGCACTTATTGTACTCTTATTGCATTTTCTCGACAAGCTTATCAACATCAAAAGTATCAGGATTGGTGTTGTTTTATTTCCACTCCAGACTCCTAGTGTTTTATTTTATTGAACTGTATATACTCTCGCTTTGTGAACAAGTTCTGGACTTTGTGGAGCATCCCCTCCTTATCATATTAGCTCATGTTAAACACATTAGTAGCATCTCAATGTCATTAGGCAATCAATGAGAGGGTGTGAGTGCATTTTGTCATTTTTTATATTGTAATCCACATTATACTACTCAAACTAATGGTCAGGGTATATTTTATATATTTTATATGCGTCTGGAAAATACTTCTTTTTTTTTTTTTATAACATCCTAAAAGTACTTAACTGACACTAGGAGACTATTCATAATAAGGGATGAAAACTCTTTATGTATACTGGTGTATCATAAATCTCAATACAAATATGAAAGGAAACTACACGAACTAGTGATTAAATATATATTTATATTATTCGTCTTGAAGAGTATGTTTCAATTCCTTTGAAATATGAGTTTTCTTAGATAAAGTAGTCAATGCAAATGTTTTTTTTTTTTTTTTAATATTACAATTACAATTGTTAGGACCTAATGAGGTAGGAATCTAATAGGATTCTAGTAGACGAAAGAAAACTCACACAAAGTGAAAAAATTGTCTACACATTTGTGAGACCTAGACGTTGTTGTTACTCAAATCTGTTACTTGGCTTAAGGGGGAAATGTTATCAATACACCACTCCACTTGCAAGACATTTATCACTTGAACTATAATTAAATATGCATTTAGGCTATTCATTTTGAAGAGCATGTTTCAATTCATTTAAAATATGAATATTCTTGAACAAGGTAGCCGGCATTACGAGTAATACATTTATTATTTAACTTACAAAACACTTCTATTAATTTAAACTTGCTTTATAACAAGCGATGAAACTTTCTTGATTACTAACTCCTCAATTTGCAATGTGAAAATAATTTTGTGCCCTTGTATTATAAATACCCATGCATGTGAGGGTTTTGGCTGTGGCAAGAGAAAAAAGAGAGCCAAATTCGTAAATATATCTGTTTATAGAGGAAAGAAACCGGTGCAATTCATAGGCATATGGGATTTTCCGAACCTCCCAAAAATAATTCTTTTTTTCAACTACCACAAATTTGTAGTTGAAGAGAAATATGACATGAACTTATAATCACACGACGATATGTCAAACCATAAATTGCAATTAAGTCATCACATATTATCTAATCAGTTTTGATTAGCAATGGTAATTTGAGTCATAACACATAGATTGACACGAGACGAATAGAAATATTACAGGTTTGGGTTGAATATAAATAAATCATGTTATTAAATGTGTCAACCAAACTAACCTTAATAAGAACAAAAATATAATTTCACTAATTGTGTTATAGGGTTGTTCCATTTAATAAGAATAAAAATATAATTTTATTATTTAGGGTTATTTATGTCTTTTTAAGTGCCAAGTATTTATAGAGAATTGAAATCCTAAACTTATGATTCTTTCTTTAAATGGGTATAATAAATAAGTTTTATGGGTAATTTAAATAGATAAAAAATGTTTGAACTCGACGTCTAAAATAACTGGGTTAAGCATGTCATATTCACATTAACCCAAATTTAATCATGTCATGTTCATGTTTAAAGGGTCTAACCTATTTATTAATCATGTCAAGTTCGTGTTGAGTGAAAAATAAATGTATCGTGTTGATGCTGACCCAAAATCAATTACCAATCCAAATTGCCATCCCTTTTGGTGATTTCATATCTTCTACTCAAATTAATTCAAATGCTCTCTTTTTATTACTTGAATAATTTAACTCTTTTCATGTTTGTTTGAATTCCCGTGCCTTTAATTTTCAAAATCTGTTACCAATGTTTAATTTTCTTTCTCTCCTTCTGTCTTGGTCTTTCCTCTTCATTGTAATGTAGCTTATAGAAATAAAATCTAAAGCAATAAAGGCCAAGACAAAATCCCACTAAATAAAATAAAACAACCTAAATTTTGAAATAGTACTCGAAAACTGAGTCTAATTTTTTTAGCACCATTAGTTTGCAAACATACATTCGTAAGCTATAGTTAGTTTGCAAAAGGACGTCTACCGATTAATAGTACCAAAACAACTCAACTCAGTCTTTTTTTTTTGGGTTATTTTCAAAACTCTTTTTTTTTTTTTCACTCTAGAAATTAAATGTTTTTCAAGGGCTAACTCATTTTTTAACTATTGCAATTAACTTGGGATTTGATAGAAGGGACACCATTGGAATCACAACTTTAATAGTGAAGGTGTGAAAATTATACAACTAGATCAACCTCATGTCAAGACTAACTCATGTTTTGAATTCCTATCTTGTTTACATGATGTAATGCAAAAGGACGTTTTCTGAATATTGGTTCAACAGTGACAAAAAATGTATTAATAATATATTATATGAACCAAATTTGGAGGAGATGTTTACTTCAATTTGGAGAAATGAGACGACAAAGACTTATATATTATTTATAATAGAATAGAGTTTTCACGAAGAAACATTTCAAAGAGTTACAATCATGAAAGAGACATCACTTGTTAACTAGTCATTATTAATTATCTACATACCAATTTGGAATTTTCAAACATCCTAAACTAGCGTTTGGACTCCATGTCTTCTACACTTTATCCGTATCATGCAGTCATCATATTAGATATTTTGAAAAAAAAAAAAAAACACTTGATTTTTCTTTAAAGTAAAAAACACTCAACTTTTAAGCTGCACTTTCCAAAGCCCTCAATAAATTGAATTAATTGTGAGTAATTTTATAAGTTTAATAATTTATAATTGATATATTATAATTAGAATAACAACATAATAAGATAAAATAAGAGAAATAAAATAGCTCACTTTGGTTCATCAACTTGCCTAACAACAGCATTGATTTGTTTGCACGATTGACGGATGAGTTCATCGAACAATTCGCTAGCAGCAGGAAGCTAGAGAAGCATTCGAACGATCTCTACACAATCGTCCATTGCCGATGGGAACGACTGAGGGACTATGTCGGTCATTTCAACAAAGAGAAGGTGTCCCGTCACCAACTGCAATGTTTCTACTACAGTCTCAGCATTCAGAAAGGGATTACTGCCTGATTCAGATCTCTACAAGGAGTTGATTAAATACCCAGCTAAAATAATGAAGGACATGCTTGCAAAGGCGTGGGCACAGATTAAATGGAAGGAAGATGTTGTAAATTACCAATCCAACATGTCAAACTCCAAGAAGAGAAATAAGTCCGGTCGATAGAATAATCAACCAGCATCAGGCAATCTAAAACTAAGCGAGACGATCAACTTAATAGGAATCAACGCAACAACCGATTGGGTTCTTATGACCGGCTGAATCGCTGCCCCGAGCAGCCATAAGGTCCTTGAAGGCCCCTTCCAGAGTATAACCTTTTGATCAGCCTAGTAGAACTGGTTGCGATCAGGAAAAGGATAGGAAACATGGTAAAATTGCCAGAAAAATCAAAAAAGCCTTCAACATTGAAAGATCAAACAAAGTAGTGTGAATTCCATAATAATTAGTACCAAACTAAATATTGCATCACTTTGCACCTCGCAGTTATTGAACTTCTCAAAAACAGCCACTTAAGGCAGTTTATGACCGATAGAGCAAAAGAAACTATGTGTTGAGGAGATGATTGACTCCTTAAAAAAGTGTCAACTCCTCTAATACCCCCAGTTCATGAAAGAACCATAAATGTAATCATTGGGAGAGAGGGTGGTAAGAGACCAACGGGATAACCCACTCTATTGTAAAAAAACACGCAAGAGATGTTGTGCAATCCGTCGACCAACCTTTACTAGTCTCCCATTAGGAAGACTACACCTTATCCTTTAGGAGGAATGCGGCCACTGACAAACTCAACCCGCATCATGACGCTTTGATTATAAATCTTTACATAACCAATTGTTTGACAAAGCATATCTTGATCGACAATTAGAGTTCCGCCAATGTGCTCTTTCACTTGACCTTAAGGGGAAGGCAAATCGACGAGTCAAGTTTAAGCTAGCTGTCGACGGTCTTAATAAGGTTCAGCTATGAACAGAAAAACAGTATTGAGAAATTGTATTACCAGTGTACGCTAAGGGAATCAACCTCTACAACAAGTTTCTAGTTATGGATACCGGTGCAGACTACAATGTCATCTTAGGTCGACCATGGATTCATGAAATAATAGCGGTACCTTCAACTTATCATCAAACGATTAAATTCCTAACCAAATAGGGAGTAAGGAAATCAAGAGAGAACAGTAGGTGTTATGCGAGTGCTACCAAAACACTTTGAAATGGAAAACTGGGACCTTATAGCAATTACAGCAAACCTCCAACGGAGACAAGCCATGTCAGCCCCAAATAAAAATGCTCGATGAAGTGTGAATCCACATAACCTATAATGATCACAAAATGTAGACAAGGTTGACACTAAAACCCGAATTGAGCGTCAAGCTAATCGACTTTCTCACTTGACATCACTACTGTTTCGCTTGGTCACACACCAATATGATAGGGATTGACTGCAAAATCATCATTCACAAATTGATTGTCAATCTTTTATACATTCCACTTAAACAAAAGAGGCGAAAGTTCACATCTAAAAGGAATAAAATGATCAACGAGGAAATCCAGAAATTAATAGAAATAGGTTCAGTGAGAGAAGTTCAATACTCTAATTGGCTAGCTAACGTCGTCGTTATACAAAATAAAATGGAAAGTGGAGAGTCTGTATTGATTGCATAGATTTAAACAAACAAGGCATGCCTTAAAGATTCATTCCCTCTCTCTCACATCGACATGATGGTTGACGTGATAACAGAGCATGTTGACGTGGTAAACCAGCCAACCAGATTCTTGAGTCCAATGCCGCACAGATAAGGACACCTGCAACAAACGAACCCAATAATGGCAAAAAAGAGGAGAAGAAGAAAGAAGAACAAGACAATGTTTAAAGTCGTTCGGCCTTTTTAGAAGTGCCTACGTCCACTGTTTTTGTTATTAATGGCAGTCTCTCTCTCTAAACGTTTACTCTCTCGGTATTTTGACAGAATGATAGCACTCCCAATTTGTGTATGTTCAACAATAAATGCCTTCCTCTATTTATAGAGGAGATGAGGCTACAAATGGAATAAACAGACAAAAGAGATTGATCTTGTCGTAATTAATGCTGCTGAAATGCATTTAATGTCTCTGACTCTTGCCAGGTCAACTCTGGCCACACGTGGGCCGAATGCTAGCCCATGCTGTTCTGGTGAGATTTCCCGAAATTAAGCTGTCATTAGGTGAAATAACCTTGCTTATCGTGTAAGACACGCCATCCTACTGTCTTGTACTGAAACTGGGCGAACTGGGGTAGAAAACGGACTGAAGCGTTGTCGTGACGATCTTGACTTCGTGACGGCCCGACGATCTCAACGTCGTAATGACCGGTACGCGACCTCAACGTCGCTACGAAGGCAATTGGTGCATCTGACCTTGTCTTCGCTAGTCTTCTCACGGGCTCGACTTTGTCAACTACTGGAGCGATCTCGCGAGCTGATGAATAGTGCTTCATACCTGGTCTTGGTAGCTTGGGCCACTATCTTGATGGGCCTTTGCCAGCCCATTTGAGGAATCCAAAAATACCCATAACATCAACCTCCCAGTTCTTAGGTCGTTTCCAGCGGCTTGAGAACTTAACAGAGCTATAATTTTTACAGCGAACTTAAATCTTCACACAACGTTCTGAGAACTGAGAAACTCTCCAGCGGCCTGAAGGCTTTAAAGCGAACTAAGAGATTTGCGGCGATCTGCGGTTTTACTCAGCAAACTGAAGACTCAACCGAACTGACGACTTACTCAGCGAATCGAAGACTTCAAATTTCAATGAGCGAATGCATTTTCCCTCCTTTTTCTTGGACACGTGGCAACACCCCCTGAAGCGGTTCAGCCTCTGCAACGGGCATTTAATGCACGTCTCTTCGTCTGATGACGTCTTTTCGGGTCACGTACCTGAGATCGCGCTGCATCGTTGGATTTGAGGCGGTTCGTAAGCCACCAGATCCAACGGTGGGGGACGTGACCTCGGGACCGGGTATATGAGGGGGAGCAGTCTGTCCTTTCTCTTTCTATTTGTCATTTTAACGCTTCAACCTTCATCTTCGTCTTCTTTTTCTTTCGTCTGCCACCAGTCTTCAGTCTTTGTCTCTCCGGCGTCTATCACTCAGACGACTTTTCCGTCTCCGATCACCGGTGAGTTCATTATCGTTGCCGTTTCTTCGTTTTTTCAGCATTTTGTTGCTTTTTCTTCTGGTGATGATTTGTTTGCATGCCGTTTGAGTTTCCAGTTTCTCTCTTTTGCTTATGTTTGAATGTCTGTGCCTCTTCATATTTCCTTGGTTTGATTCGTTAGGTTGCTATAGTCTGTTAGATTTGCTGTTTGTGAATATCAACGAGTTTGAGGTCGCGCATAGGGAATAGAAAACGTTCTTGAGGTCGCTAGCGATCTTGCGTGGTGTTTGCGACCTGTCATTTTTAGGACGTAGCTAGGTGACAAACTTAGAGCTTTAGTTTTGATAGGAACGGTCTGCATGCAGCGACCTAATTGCTCCTTTTTGTTTGTAGATGTCTTCAGGTCGCACACGTCCACAGTATACCATAGGAGAGGACGATTCCTCTAGCTCGGAGGATCAAGTGAGGGAAGTTCTCAAACGTCCTTTCAAAGCGGGGAGACCGCTAAGGGGTTCTCAGCTCAGACGAGCTCTGGATTAAACCAGCCTTCATGGGCCGAGGATCTTGACCCCACAGAGATCAGGCGAGGTCAGGAGATGTTCAAGCACTACCCTTCGCGGTTGTCTTATGAGGACCTCGTTGGTCTAGGATTGCAATACCACCTCCCCCGGGGTTGTCGCCTTATGGAGCCTTCCCCCAAAGACCACGCGGCTACTCCTCCCAAGGGTTTCGTGGCCATTAGTATTCAGCACTTGCAGGCCAGGCTGCGATTCCCGGTTCCGTCTTATTTGATCGAGCTTCTTAACGACCTGAAGCTCGCTCCATTTCAGTTGACCCCAAATTCATACACCCAGCTGTCTTCTTTAGCGATCTTCTTTAAGAAGTACGGTCTCCCTCTTCTTTCTCCCGGAATTATAAGGCATTTGTATGCCTTCAAATCTACTAGCAAAGGGCGACCTCGGGATGGTTTCTATTATACCTCCCATCGCACTTCGTCCATCTATAGGGACGCCCTACCAAAGGGCGAGGCCAAGGGCAATTCCAATGTAGGACATTATAAGACCAACTGGTTTTACGCGTCCTGCCCTTCTTTACTGAATCTTCTGAATTTCAGCTTCCGGGCTGAGCCAGGTAAGAGATTCTTCAAGCTGCTTTCTAGCTTATAGGTGACAGGCGATCTCGTTCTGAACGAATTAACTTTTCTCTTTTGCAGATCTCAGCGCACGGGTCCTTGGTCTATCCCAAGGGGAAACAGCAGACCTCGAGATTCTTTCAGCTCAGAGCTCCGACGAGGACGATGTCAAGCCGACGAACGAACTGCTTCGTCGATTTTTGCTCGCTCCCGATCCTAAGGAGAGATTGATCCGCTCCAAGCATATCGGATCTCGGCGCACTCGACCTGTAAAGTCTGCTTTTGACGAAGTTGACGTAGAAACGAGCTCAAGTTCGGAAGCTGTTGAGGTCGAGGTCGAGCAGGGAGGATCTGAGATGTCGCCGTTGAAGGTTGTTCCTCCTCCAAGGAAAAGAGTTAGTCAGACCGGGAGTCAGGCTGCTGCGTCGTCGGCTGCTCCGGATTCATCCCAGGCGACTGGCAAAGAAGGGCGTCAGGCCGCGAGCACGGCTGAGTCCCCAACTCATAAGGTCGCCCAAACCGTGTCTCAGAGGGCTCCTTCGAGCAAAGAGGCTGCCACCTCTGGCAAAGGCAAACAGATCGTAACCCAACAGGGGACGAAGAGAAAAGATCACGATGTCCCCGACAAACATCCCCCCTCCAAGAAGACTTCGAAGGAAAAAGGGAAGCAAGTCGCTTCCACGCCGCGGGAACCTTCGGGCGAGAGTGCTCCAGAAAAACCTGTCGGGGACATCCCCGGGCTGACCTACTTCGATCTTATGGTCGACCAAGTTCCCGGCTTTTTGGGCAACTCTGCCAAATTTCTGGATGGTCCGAACAGCCAAGAGACGAATCTGCTTTCCTGGGCAATTCGTGAAACAGTCAAGGTGGAACTTCCTTTCCATTTTCATTTCCTGCTCCTCTCTATTTCTTCTTTTCTCATCACTTTTGTTGTTCAGGGCGCGATGGCGATGGCGATGGCGAAGGTGTTGGAGATAGAGCTGACAAAAGAAGAAAAGGAGGACGAGCTTAAGGCCGCCAATGAGAGGCTTGAGAAGACACTGGCGGATCGTGAAATCGAGCTCGCCGTGGCGAAGAGCGATCGCGCAATCTTTGAGAGAAAATCGGCTGTAGCTGAGGCTGCTCGATTCCAGGCCGATACCCTTAGGGCCGAATCGGAGAGCAGATATGAAAAGGTCAACGAGAGCCTCAGTTCTCAGCTTTTGACGGCCCAGACCCTCGTGGACGACCGTGATAGGAAGCTGAAGGCCGCGGCGGAGCAACATGCCAAGCTCAAGGAAGCGCTGGCTGCTGCTGAAGCTCGGGCCGAAGAGATCAGGGCGGAGACGGAGCAGAACATCATGTACACCCTCTGGCTTCATCATCCTAAGATAGATTATTCTATCTTCGGAGAAGAGGCCGTGAAGGACATTGAGTTCTACGCGGAAGAAGCTCGGGCATCAGCTGAAGCGGAGCAAGACCAGCCTCAGGAAATTTCGCCGGTGCTTGCTGAAAACGTCCCTCCAGAGGTTGCTAGTGATCAAGCGGCTGCGAGCTCGACCCCCTAGGACGCCCAAGACCCCCTAAGCACGCAAGCTTAGCCCTTATGTATAAACTTCTCTATTTTTGTTGAACTTACCTCTTTTGAGGTTTTGGACTTGTGATACTTCAACTTTTTATCGGATGATTGATTTTTAATTGCATGCTTCTTAATTTGCTTTTTCATCTGTGCGATCTCAATGCCCTTGTTGGATGATATTAATAATGGTTGCAAAAGTGATAGCAGGTTTATTAAGTCGCGCTTTTTATTCAGAGGAGAACGTCACTCCGTGTAGAGCGATGTGAGCTCTCAGGACGCGACGGCTCCTTCCAGGACGGTTGATAGACGAGTCCACAGGAGAACGTCGCTCCGTGTAGAGCGTTGCGGGCTCTTAGGACGCGACGGCTCCGTCTAGGACTTGGTTGATCGACGAGTCCACAGGAGAACGTCGCTCCGTGTAGAGCGATGCGAGCTCCACAGGAGAGAGCGATGCGAGCTCTCAGGACGCGACGGCTCCGTCCAGGACTTGGTTGAATGACGAGTCCACAGGAGAACGTCGCCCCGTGTAGAGCGATGCAAGCTCTCAGGACGCGACGGCTCCGTCCAGGACTTGGTTGAATGACGAGTCCACAGGAGAACGTCGCCCCGTGTAGAGCAATACGACCTCTCAGGACGCGACGGCTTTGTTCAGGACTTGGTTGAATGATGAGTCCACAGGAGAACGTCGTCCCGTGTAGAGCGATGCGAGCTCTCAGGACGCGACGGCTCCGTTCAGGACGGTTGATTGAACGTCGGGGACCAACATAAGCGAGAATGGAGATAAAGTATTCTTGAGAAGTGGTGCAAATCTGCTTGAATATATTCACATATATAGACAAAATATCACAATATTACATTTAAGACAGATAATTTTGACCTGAATACATTACACGAAATATGGTCGAAGCTTCTCGGCGTTCCATGCTCGTGGGACTTCGGTTCCGTCCATGTTGCTTAGGTGGTAGGCCCCATTCCCCAGATCTTTTTGAACGACGTAGGGCCTTTCCCAGCTCGGTCCTAAAGTTCCTTCGCTTGAGTTCCGAGCTGCGGGCAGAATAAGCCTCAATACCAGGTCCCCGACGTTGTAACGGCGAGCACAGACTTTCTTGTTGTAGTATCTGGCAACCCGTTGTTGATAAACTGCTAACCTCAGCTGACCTTCATCTCGCAATTCCTTCACGAGGTCAAGACCGCAGGCAAGCAATTGATGATTGTCTTCGCTGTTGAAGGCGGCTCTCCGATGCGTCGTTACCTCGAATTCTGCTGGAATCATAGCCTCGCACCCGTAAACCATTGAGAAGGGCGTCTCTTGAGTCGTGCTGAGAGCTGTGGTTAGGTAGGCCCATAATACCTTTGGCAGCTCGTCCACTCAAGCCCCTTTCCTTGCTTCTAACTTCGTCTTCAGGATCTGCTTTATGATCTTGTTCACGGTTTCGACCTGCCCGTTGGCTTGGAGATGATCTACTGCTGAGAAGCTTTTGGTGATCCCGAGCTCATCACAAAAATCGACGAACTGCTCGCTGCTGAACTGAGTCCCGTTGTCCGTTATCACCTGCCGCGGCACTCCGAACCTGCTGATGATGTTGCCCCACATAAATTTGATTATCTTCGAGGTGGAGATGTCGGCCAACTCTTTTGCTTCCGCCCACTTCGTAAAATAATCAACTGCGACCACCGCGTGCTTGCAATTTCCACGGGCTGTTGGTAGGGGCCCGATCAAGTCAATCCCCCAAATCGCGAATGGCCACGGACTCACCATCTGCTGCAGGAGTGCTGGAGGAGCTCGGGGTACTTTGGCGAACTTTTGACACTTGCCACATTTCCTCACCAGGGCGATAGCGTCCTTCTTCATTGTCGGCCAGTAGAATCTCTGCCTTAATGCTCTCTAGGCTAGAGCAAGACCCCCGAAGTGGTTTCCACAATGTCCCGAGTGCATATCGCTTAACACCTTCTCGCAGTCTGCCCCATTTATACGTCGCAAAAGTGGGGCTGAGAACCCCCTTTTATACAACAGATCATCATAAATGCAATAGCGCGCAGATCGTGCCTTCAATTGGCGAGCTTCATTCTTGTCTTCGGGGAGGATCCCGCTCTGCAGGTAATCAATCAATGGCTTCATCCAGGAGTCTTCGGCCACCACCAAGGCCATCATCGCCTCCCCTTTCTGAATGCTTGGCACTGGCAAGAGCTCGACTGGCACAGGTTTCAGGTCTTCTGTTGCTTGGGTGGTTGCTAAGCGAGCTAGGGCATCAGCGTGTGCATTTTGAGCTCGCGGAATTTGATTCACCTCGTACCTCTGAAACCCTTCGAGCAATTCCCGCACCTTTTCAAGATATGCAGCCGTATTCGATCCCCGAGTCCGATACTCCCCTTTCACCTGGTTTACGACGAGCTGTGAGTCACTAAATATTCTCACTTGATAAGCTCGCATCTCCTTAGCGAGCTTCAGCCCCGCTATGAGTGCTTCATACTCAGCTTCGTTGTTAGTTGCCTTGAATCCAAACTTCAGAGAATAGTAGATCTTATGCCCCTCCGGACTGATGAGCAGTATCCCTGCCCCTGCTCTCAGCTCGCTTGATGAGCCGTCGACATACAACTCCCACATCGGCTTCTCCGATGGTCCAGCTCCTTCCTCTGGGGCTCTAGTAAATTTTGCAATAAAATATGCTAGGGCTTGAGCTTTTATAGACCGTCTGGGGACGTACTTGATGTCAAACTGGGCCAACTCGACTGCCCACTTCAATAAGCGACCTGAGGTGTCCGAGGTCTGGAAAATCTGCTTCAGGGGATACCGAGTTGGGACTTCAATCTTGTGGGCCTGGAAATAAGGTCGAAGCTTTCTGGACGCGGTCACCAAGCAATCAGCGAGCTTCTCCATCTGGGAATACCTAGTCTCTACATCGGACAGCCTCTTACTGATATAATACACCGGGAGCTGCGTCCTTTCTTCTTCTCACACCAAGGCCGCACTAAGGGCGCTCTCAGATACCCCCAAGTAAAGGATAAGTTTCTCCCCTTCTACAGGCTTCGACAAAAGTGGAGCTCGGCCCATATACTCCTTTAGCTGCTGGAAGGTCTGCTCGTACTGCTCTGTCCATTCGAAGTCTTTCACTTTTCTCAGCACGTCAAAGAATGGGATGCATTTGTCAGTCGCCTTCGAGATGAATCTACTTAGCGCCGCGACCTGACCTGTAAGACTCTGAACTTCTTTGACCTTTCTGGGCGATCTCATGTTGATTAAGGCCTGGATCTTCTCTGGATTGGCCTCGATCCCCCTTTCATTCACCATGAACCCTAGGAACTTCCCGGATGCCACTCCGAATGCACACTTCAGCGGATTGAGCTTCATCCGATAACTCCTCAGGATTTGAAATGTTTCTGTCAGGTCATTAACATGGGATTCAGCTCGCTTTGACTTGACCAGCATGTCATCTACATATACCTCCATTGTCTTGCCGATCTGTTTCTCAAACATCTTATTGACGAGCCTCTGATAGGTCGCTCCTGCGTTCTTGAGGCCGAAAGGCATCACCTTGTAACAATAAAGGCCTCTATCTGTAATAAACGAGGTATGTTCTTCATCCTGCGGGCTCATGGGGATTTGGTTGTAACCTGAATATGCATCCATGAAACTCAGCAACTGGTGACCAGCAGTCGCATCCACCAGTTGATCAATTCTTGGAAGAGGAAAGCTGTCTTTTGGGCACGCCTTGTTGAGATCGGTAAAATCAATGCACGTCCTCCACTTCCCGTTTTTCTTCTTCACGAGCACAGGGTTGGGGAGCCAAAGCGGATACTGGACCGGTTTGATGAAATTATTGGCCAGCAGCTTGTCCACTTCTTCCTTGATAGCTTCAGACCGCTCCTTGGTCAACGGTCTCCGCTTCTGACGGACTGGTCTGCAACGAGGGTGAATATTCAACCTGTGCGACATGACTTCCGGGTCGATCCCAACCATGTCTTCGTGATTTCATGCGTAGACATCTGCATTTTCTCTGAGGAATTCAACGAGCTGACTTTTCACATCCGGAGTTAGACTTCGCCCCACACTAAGACATCTTCGCGGGTCTTCCTTGCTGACCTGGATAGATTCGAGCTCGTCAACTGGACCCGATGTCCCATATTCGTCCACCTCGCGAGGATCAAGATCGGATCGAAACCTTCTTTGCTTACTTCACTTGGCTTTCCCCCAGCCACCATATCAACTCGCTTATACGTCACCCCAATCTTCACAGCCTTCACATAACAACGCCTCGCCGCATATTGCTCACCTCGCACTACTCCCACTCCGCTGGCCGTTGGGAATTTGATTGTCAAAGCTTTGGTTGAGACGACCATATCCAAGTCGTTCATTGCAGGTCTCCCTAAGACCACGTTGTATGCTGACGACCCATTAACGATGAGGAAGTCCGCTAGAGTAATTGCCTGGCGAGCTGGATCTCCTTCTGATAGCGGGAGTCTTACTTGGCCCAACGGGATGACGGCGTCCCCGGTGAAGCTGTAGAGAGGCTCCCGAGATGGCTTCAATTGATTGGCTCTTAACCCGAGCTGATCATAACATTCTTTATACATGACGTTCACCGAGCTACCCGTGTCAATCATGATCCTCAGGACCTCTGTATTGCTAATCCTCGCCCTGATGACAAGGACATCATTATGGGGATATCGTACCTCACTCGCATCCTCCTTCGTAAAAATAATGTCCTCCAAAGTCGTTCTGGCCTTCTTTGCTGGCCCTTCCTGATCATTTCGCCTTGAGAGTAGGACGTGATTTGCTTCTCGTACATACCGCTCATGAGACTTATTGGAGGATCCAGTGATGTAGGGACCGCCGTGAATGGTATAGATAGTTTTTACCGTCAGATCGACCTCCTGCTCTTGGCTCTGCTGGTTCTTCTGAGCGGGCTGGTGATCTCGGCGAGGACGTTGGTTTTGGGACTTCTCGTGGGCGGGCTGTACCACATATTCCTTCAAACAGCCATTTCTTATCAAGTCTTCTATGGCATCTTTGAGGTCCCAACAGTCAGATGTATTGTGTCCGACCTCCTGATGATAGGCATAATACTTGCGAGGATTTTTGAACTTGGCGGGGATACCGCTGGGGCTTGGTCTCCCGAAGTTCACCCTATGCTTCTCAGTTTGAAAAATCCTGTCCTGCCTGTCTGATAAGGTGCTGTAATGATGGAAGCGGCTTCGAGGTGGAGAACGGTTTCTTACGGGCTCCTTTTTAGCTCGTTTCGCCACCTGATTATTAGATCGATTCCTTCTATCTTCATTGCCGCCCTGATCCCTCTTCTTGCCCTGATGGGATCCACTTGCCTCATTCTTTGGGTGACCAGCCTTCCTCGAGCTGAAAGATTCTTCCCATCTGATCTCCCTATTAGCTCGCTCATAAAACTCACCCAGGCTTTTCACAGGCGACTTGTAGATGCTCTCGTAGAGCTTACCATCCTTTCGAAGTCCCGCTGATATTGCAGTCAGGATCCCCTCATCAGACGGGCTTTCCACGCTATTGATCTCGCTTCTGAACCGACTGATATACTCCTTTAGCGATTCCCCTGATCGCTGAAAAATTGTAGCGAGGTGACAGGCCGGAGCAAGCTGCTTCTTTAGGGCCTTATACTGGTCAAGAAACTTTTGCTGGCATTCCTCCCAGCTGTTGATGCTGCGAGGTGAAAGGTTTCTGAGCCAAGTTCGCGGTATATCTCCGAACGTCGCTGGGAAAACACAACACTTCACCAGCGAACTGGAAGTCTGCAGGTTCATTTGGACGTTGAAGGCATCCAGGTGATCGTACGGGTCCCAGTCTCCATTATATTTTGGGATGTCAGGGATTTTGAACCTGGCAGGAAGCGGCTCCCGATCTATCTCTGCTGTGAAATGACTTCTGTCTTCACATCGCTCCCCCATCGCCTGAGCCTCAAGCCGCGCTTCGAGCTGCTGTATTCTTTCCAGTAGCTGCGCAATGATCGGGTCTCGAACTTCTGGCTGCCTCACTGGGGATCTCCCACTCCTTTGGCTTACTCCAGTGAGAGAGCGCTGATCATACCTCCTGCGTCCTTAGCCTACCTTGTAGTTCTCATTTTCCCTACGCAGGTCCTCCTGGCCTCGCCGTAGCTCGTCTTCACCTCTACGAACTAAAACTCGGGGATGCCCATTACTTACCTCGACCCGCCTTTGTCCATTCTGACTGATTCTCACTCTCAACTCCGAAGGTCGAGCTGCATCCCCATTCTCCCGAGCTCTCTGACTCCGGGCTTCAGGCCGTCTGTTCGATGAATGAATGGATCCCTCCGTGATATGCACCCCTCTTGCGACTTCTGCTCCGGGCGGTGGGATCACAGTCGTCCTGGGAACGTTCTGATCATGACCTCGCACCAACGTCCTCAACGTATCCGCAATCTGCGCCATAGTAGTTTCCAACCTCTCCTAACGTCGGGCCAGGTCATGCACGGTGTCCCGTCCTCCATGAGAAGGTCCTGCACCGATATCAGTCATCTGAGCCTGTCGTCGCAGCTCAGCTTCCTCAGCTCGCTCGTCCACGGAATTCCTTGTTGTCCTCCCCTTTGCCATGGCGATTGCAGAGCTCCACTTGCAGTTGGGCCCTCCTTCTAGCGCCAAAATATTGACGTGGTAAACCAGTCAACCAGATTCTTGAGCCCAATACCGCACAGATAAAGAGACCTGTAACAAACAAACCTAATAATTGCAAAAAAGAGGAGAAGAAGAAAGAAGAACAAGACAATGTTTAAAGTGGTTCGGCCTTTTTAGAAGTGCTTACGTCCACTGTTTCTGTTATTAATGGCAGTCTCTCTCTCTAAACGTTTACTCTCTTGGTATTTTGACAGAATGATAGCACTCCCAATTTGTGTATGTTCAACAATAAATGTCTTCCTCTATTTATAGAGGAGATGAGGCTACAAATGGAATAAACAGACAAAAGAGATTGATCTTGTCGTAATTAATGCTACTGAAATGCATTTAATGTCTCTGACTCTTGCCAGGTCAACTCTGGCCACACGTGAGCCGAATGCTAGCCCATGCTGTTCTGGTGAGATTTCCCGAAATTAAGCTGTCATTAGGTGAAATAATCTTGCTTATCGTGTAAGACACGCCATCCTACTGTCTTGTACTGAAACTGGGCGAACTGGGGTAGAAAACGGACTGAAGCGTTGTCGTGACGATCTTGACTTCGTGACGGCCCGACGATCTCAACGTCGCAATGACCGGTACGCGACCTCAACGTCGCTACGAAGGCAATTGGTGCATCTGACCTTGTCTTCGCTAGTCTTCTCACGGGCTCGACTTCATCGACTACTGGAGCGATCTCGCGAGCTGATGAATAGTGCTTCATACCTGGTCTTGGTAGCTTGGGCCACTATCTTGATAGGCCTTTACCAGCCCATTTGAGGAATCCAAAAATACCCATAACAGAGCATAAACTCCTAAGCTTTATGGATGTATTCTTCGGTATAATCAAATCCTTATGAATTCAAACGATCAAGAAAAGACATCATTCACAACATAGCGTGACATCTATTGCTGCAAGATTATGCCTTTTGGGTTAAAAAACGTTGCAGCCACTTATCAGGTTTAGTGAATAAGATATTTCAAAAAAAAACAAAAAAAACAAAAAAAAGCTTGTAAAAACCATAATGATCTATATCAACAACATGTTAGAGAAGTCATTGGCGGCCGATGACCACCATGAACATCTACACCAGCCATTGGACATCCTTAAAAAGTACAATACAAAGCTCAGTCTAACTAAATGTTCCTTCGAGGTGTCATTTGGAAAGTTTCTAAACTACTTCGTCACCCAACGAGGAATAGAGACTAGTCTCGACCAACATAAGTCAATCATAGCTATTGAGTCTCCAAAGTGCAAGAAAGATGTGCAAAAATTAACTGGAAGATTTACAACACTAAATCTATTCATACCAAAGGTATTCGAATGATACCATTTGTTCTTCGACCTTCTAAAGAAGAATAAGGGGTTTGAATGGACCAGCAAATGTGAAGAAGCTCGACAATAACTCAAAACATACTTGTCCAACCCTCTGTTGTTATCAGTTATCTCCTCTATGATGTTCTAACATCAGATTGAGGTGAAGCATAAAGATGAAGCAAAAAAAATAAAAATCAATGTCTTTCAACACTATTTGTGAATGACAGGCTTTATAAAAGATCTATTTGTGAGTTATATCAATGATGTGTCGAACTAACAAAAGCAAATTACGTGCTCCTAGAATTGCACGAAGGATTTGTAGGAAACCTCATAAGTACTACTAGATACTACTGGTCCACCATGGGACAAGATATAGTCGACTTCGTACTGAAGTGTGACAAATGTCAAAAGTTTGCCCAAGTCTCACACATGCCTCAAAACCATCAACAACAGTTGTTACTTTATGGCCATTTATGAAGTGGGGAATGGACATTGTTAATCCACTACCTACTTCACAAATGGGGGGGAAGAGAGATACCTATTAGTATTGACTGACTATTTTACTAAGTAGGTTGAAGTCGATAGCTACAAAAGCATCAAGGATGAAGAAGTAAAAATTTTGTCTGAAAATTTATTATTTGCAGGTTTGGCATCTTGAAAGAGATCGTCATTAACAACAACTCTTAATTCATATCATACAAGTTTCAAGACTATTGTCAGGAACTGGGGATCAAGTTAAGTTTCTCTACACCTAGGTATCCTCAGTCGAATAGACAAGTAGAGTCGATCAATAAAACCCTGATGAACTTGCTGAAAAAGAAATTGGAAAACACAAAAGGGAAATAGGTCAATAAACTACCATATGTCCTATGGTCATATTGGATTTGAGATTGTAACAGTCCACGAGCTTAGAGCACAAGCACAATTCCGTATAGCATCCTATCGGCAAATGATTGCCAAGAGCTATAACAAACATATTCAAATTCAAACATTCGCAGTAGGAGATTGGTCCTATGTAAAGTCTTCCAAAACATTTAAATTTTGAACGAAGAAAAATTGGAAGCGACATGGGAAGGTCCTTATCAAATTACCAAGGTAATCACATAAATGCCTACAAATTGGAAGATACAAATGGTTGTGAGACAGGAAATAGCTAGAACATGTTTCATCTAAAGAAGTATCACTTCTAAACCTTTACTTTTGTCGAATGAGGTAATACCAATTAATTGTATGTAGACACTATTTTTTTCCTTGTTGGGATTTATCCCACTGGATTTATTGTTAAGGTTTTAATGAGGTCTACCAAAGGGATTGACAACTTAAAGCTCATATAGACATCTGTTTGTTACTTTCTAGTTTCTATTTAGTAATAAAATCTTGTAAATATATTAATCGTATAGATATCATATAATGGTTACGAATCATCTCTACAGGGACGTAGGAATCGATTGCCAAACCAGTGCTAAATGAAAATAAACAAATAAAAATAAGAAAAGTGTGTTAGGATTCCGAATTTCACTTAGATATAGAAATTAATTATCAAAGTATCAAAGATTTATTAGTTGTATTTATTGCTAGTTTATCACTAATTCTCTCAATACATCTCTTCTAATATTACACGAACATAATCTCGTCCATCGACACATATCTTTTAGTGGCTATCGAATGAACGAAAGCTTATTAGGTTCAAGATAATCTACTACCTAAGTCAGATTGGTATTTTTATGAGATACTCGACTGTCACTCAAGCACTCATAATGACCCGACTGTCACACGAGTGACCTATTTCTCTTTCCTAACCTAGGATAGGCATTTTATCAAACACTTTATGTGCTATTCCTTCTGGTCTCAACACACAAACTTAAATCATGTATATAGTGGCCTATCATATAAAAGCATTAAGTTCCAAAATCCCTACTCAACATACACAACATCCTCAAGCAAATGACAATAAACTCTATTAACATAAAAAATATATATCCATCATCATCTCCACATAACATAAAATTTATGGCTACAAGCAATGGAAATAATTACAAGAAACATAAGAAAAGTTAAAGAAACACCCAGCCCCTCCTTTCCAAGTTCGAACGGTTGCATCATCTTCTCCACTCATGCCTTGTTTTCTCTCTAAAATATGGGAATAGGATGTTGGTGGATGATGTTTTGAAGATGAAATGAAAATGTGTGAGATGAGAATCAAGGGTGTGAAAAAGGGGCATGATAGCCCCATTCCCAACCCCTCAAAACTAATAAAAATGTGAGCTTTGGTCCCTTTTTAAAGATGTGGAAGTTAGAGCATGGTTAAAGGATGAAAAGTAAAAAATGCCCTTAAAAATGCTCTCTTTCACATTGTTGGAGTAGGCTAGCAACATGTGGCGTGCTACTTGGTGCGTAAGCCCACTGGTTTGCACGCTTGGATGATAGGGGCGCGTTGGGGCACGTCAGCTCTGTTGCTCACTAAAATGGTTACATCATTCTCTACGGGCCTTCGATTCACAAACCGTTAGTTGCTACGGAAACTAGACATACGTAGCTTTAATTTGATAGGTAGTAGATCACATAAATCAAACCGATGATACCGCATGATCTTTCACAATCCCACTTATCTTTTAAGCCCCGAAAATCCATCACCTTTTTTACAAAACCCAAACCCAACACTTCTTTGATTTGATTTCACATTAAATCCTTTGTGATTAAGTACACGCATCATTTAGAAACTTATTCCCTAAAAAACACATAAAAAAACACTTGAGAACATCAATAAAGATATAGATTGGAAGACCTACATCTTTACTAAAAATGCCCTTATCAACATCTCATATCATGATTCAAATTTCATAGTAATTACAACAAAGTTTAATATGCAATTACAAAATGCACAACTTTCAATTTGAGCTTTATATTTGTGGTTTAAGAAGGTTGTGGTGGCATTATCTCCGTCACATGTCGACATATTTGTGGTTCTCAAGGGACACACCTTAGCCACGCAATTACACAAATGTGGTTCAAGGAGGGCTTACCTCTGCCACTCATACAAATTTAGTGGTTCCAGAAGAGTCGACATCCACCACACATGTGGCTCTCAAGAGGCACACCTCAATCATACAATGCTTGAATACAACTTATTCAAAAAAGGCTTACTTCTGCCATAAGCATTTCAGATAATCATGTTGTCGACCTAACAAGGTCAACACTTAAATTCAAACGGAATTTGTCATGTTGGATGACATGAGCAGCATCACATGAATTTGCTCAAATCCAACCTAACTTACTTACGTTTATCAATATAAATGAAACATAGTTTAAACGCTCAACTATATGTTAAACTAGTCGATAACATGAAGGCTGTTCAAACTAACATAAAGACAAACACAATATTTTAGTCAACGAAGACAAATTCACAAGCTCTTAAAATTTCAGCTTGTCAAATAAGTATTTGATTTGTTGTATAACAAATGAAATTGCAAGCAAACGCCAATGATATGAGTTGACACAAATTATGTCGAATGATCAACTTTCAGGGTTGTAGAACAAAATAAATCGTTCGACTAAAAAACCTTAGAATGTGTGGATTTTCAAACCTAAAGCATTTTCTCAATAATTGCAAGACAATCTTAATGTAACGTATGAAGTCAAACGATAGACTTGATAAGCAAATGTCATTCAACTATGAGAAAATATATATAAGCAAGTATTGTTTAAATTTACAGCACTCGCTTATTACAAATGAAATTTACCATTCACCCATTCGTATTTAAACAACTGATAACTTGACTATATCAAAGTATACCAGAAATTTACTTGGGATAGTTAATATTACTTAAGTATACAAGTAATGTTAATATCTACACTTAAACACTCAAATTTTCTTGTCGATCTGAAAATGATTAATGAATATTTAAATGTTTTACAAAAATTACAAGTATGGAAAAATAACAAGGAAATGAATCAAAATTTTCATGCATTGTCCATAGCGTCAACCGGATCCTCCTCTTTCCTTTCACTCCAATAACAATAATCGCATTATCCTTACCTTCAACATCATCGTCAACCTTACTCGTAGCTGCATTATCAGCTACATTACCACCATATGTTTCGTTGACTACAATAACTGAAGTGCCAAGATCATCATCCTCAAACTCAAGACGAATGGTTTCCCAATTATCAATGAATTTTTTAGCCTCTCCATTGAGATGTTCCCTAGAAAAGTACTCCTTCATAAGCCCAATAGTTGTTTTAGGAACAGCAATGTAATCTTGACCACTTACTGTGATTTAGCCTTTAGTTGCTCCTTTATGGATTGGAGCTCCTCTTCAAGCGACTTCTTCTCAATCGCTCACTTCTTAGCCTCTTACTGTATGATGTGTTCTAACTTGGCATCATTGTCTCCAGCAACAAATGCAACTTCTTTTGTGGCAAACTAAGTAGTTGTTACAATATACTTTGGCCTTCTTGGCCTCATCAAGTTCTTTCTTCAATGACAGTACTTCCTTTCTAATTTTTTCATCTTCGACCTCGCACTTGCCACTTCATCCGTAAAGAGAAAATTGTATTAGAGGCCTATCAAACAAAGTTAATAACTATATCAAAACTAAAATGTCAAAGTAAAAGGGAAAGCTAAAATGGGGACAGGTGCATACCTTGAACATGTGACCTAGCCCTTCCTCGAAGAAGTTTGTGAAGTTTCCCCCTTATAGTGCTCAAAGTCATGAGGGAAGAGCAATTTCTCCACCTTCTTGATCATTGTAAAACGTTCATAATTGATCAAGGCGTCGTGCGAAAAAGAAAGAACTACTTTTTCCTTTGAGGCTACCTCAACCTCAACTTTTTCTTCAAGTCGAGACCTCTTCTGCCTAGTTTTCCTTGCAAGTGGCTAGATGGAAGATAAAGCTATAGTAGAATCCTTGGCAAGCGACTAAGTCTTAGTCACCACAACATCTATCTTTGTTGGCACTTGGATCTTTTTGGCGGACTTCTATTCCTTGATACGGTTGAGGATGTCACTCGGCTTGCAAATGGCAGTTTCCCCTAATTCGACATAATCACTTCTACAAACACCTTTTTGATGTTACTAAGGGGGTCGAGGAAGCCAACCCCACTAAAGGTCTTGCTTATGCAACCTTTGAAAGTATAATATGTGGGATTAATCTAAGAGAAAGGTAATGTATACCTATTCTATTGATAAACCCCCAAAAGAAAACTTGTGTCAAGTGATGATATAATAAGTATTTTTTGCCAATGACACTTACTCTTGGGAATGGTGAGGATCTAAGTGGTACATTCCCTATTGTCTTCATTGACTGGCAGTTTGTATTTGTCTATTGTCATTGTAAAAAAGGAGACACTACTTAGAATTTAACATTAGACTAAAATGTAATATAATGTATGACATGTCAACAAGATAAAAACCAACCAAACATGCTCCATGCCGATGGGGCAATTAATTTATCAGACTTCCTCGACACAAGGTCCCTCTTAGCGAGGAAGTACCTCTTTTTCACTATCATTTGACATAAGTTTGTTTAACAAATGCTTGCAACCACGTCAAACTAAATAGGAATATCTACCCCTATCTCTTTCATTCTCCTTCAAAGTGTACGTATAGAGCAAGTTTTCCAACGAAAAGTCGATAGACATAGTAGACACTTGACAATATTCTCTATGTGTTGGGCTTCAATTGGCATAGAGCAAGTTTGAAGTAATTAAGTGCAAATCTTGCTAGACCTAAAATTGGTAGCCTCATACTTATTTCAAACGGTTTTTCATGGACCATCGTTCACCCTAGAATGGTCTAGCTAGCCCATTCTTCACTATTAGAAAGTCTTAGGACCACCTCTTCAAGCATTCTATATATATATTCCTAATTTTAGTGATGTTGTCCAACCTTAATATATTTGAAACGTCATTTTTCAACATATTGGTAAGTGTTCCCTTAACCTTCTGTATTAGCACGGCGGTCAACAACCCATCTGCCTTAGTAATATTCATTATCATCTCAAGTCTGATTTTTAGGGGTAAGGTTGATTGGGTAGCATCGCCTGTGTTGCGGGTAGCAAGAGTTAGATCCTCGCTAAGAGCCTTCTTAATCCTATCTCACAATTCTAGGTCATGCGACTTCGACTTTGAATTAGGATTTAAAGGCGATACTTCAGTAGGCGATACTTATATGACTTCTTTCCCAGTCGACATCTTAGACACTATCGAACAAAAAGCCTAGGGTTAGTTACCTAAGCTAGGCAAATGACTCTACCTTGGGGTTAACAACCTAACAACAATTGGCAAAAATAACACGAGGACTATGCGCTAACAACGGTTGGCAAAAATGTGATTTTCTTCGTGTTCTTCATATTTTTTAATAAATTTTAAACTAATCAAGTGGGTTTAAAACAGGTTTTTGCAATACAATAATCCAAAATTCCACAAAATAGGCAAACAACTCGATAGTATCGAGGATTAATAGTATTAAAAACAAAATCATGAGGATAAAATTGTTCAGGCCCAGAAAACAAAAAAGTTACAGCATATGTAATCTAAAAATCAAAGCCCTAAATTTAAAGAGAAAAAATTAAAGCAAAAAAAGAAAAACATGAAAGACTAACCGAAATTTGGTTCAATGATGGTGAAAAGTGTCCTAAAGTTGAAGAGGAAGATGAACAGTTGCGAGAATCAAGAACTAGAAAGATAGTGGTGTTTGAACGAACAAGCAAAATGGAAAATGAGGCAAAAGAGAGCAAATAATATTTGGGCTCTCAGCAAGCAATTGGAATTTCAAAAGGCTTGAAGCATGAAACCCTACTAGGACACATGTTGTCCATGCATGGTTTCGTTAGTTGAAAAAATGCCCATCATCATGATTAATGAAATTGTCGTTGCCTTTACATTAAATGCTAGTAATTATGAGTATAGTTGCACACTACTTCGTTTCCTAATAAGTTCACACGACTAATCATTCAGCCGACATATTGGATTTAAAAGTTAATCTAATATGTAATCCAATATGTTGTCATAACCATAACGTCGATTGAATTGATTTCAAGGTTAATAGCTTAGATGTGGTTTCAACACTCCACTTGTCAACTACATTGAATGAAACAGTGAGGATCAAACTATACTAGCAAAAAAGCTAAGCCTCGAGCTTGTTGTGGTAAATTGGCCCAATGTGTTGGTTAACCTAAAGTTACGGCCCAATGCATGTTTTAATCGAACAGCTCAATAACTTGGTTCATTTAGTCCAAGCCTAAGGTATGTTTTGGTAGGTCAAATTAGTGGGTTGGTCGATTCAATCCAAGATTAGGCCCATGAAGTTAGCTCAGAATACCTTTCAGAGGACCAACCAAACGGTCTTGTCAACCCAATATAGCCTAATATTCATATTTGCACTTTCACTCATTATCAATTAGACCAATTCAACTATAACTCAACCATCTACAAAATATAGGCACAGTTTAAATGGAACTCAACCCTATCATCATCTGAAATTAGGGATAGACCTACTAAACTCATGGTTCACCCAAACTATAACTCTGAAGCTCACCTAAACCAGGTGAGTGTTTTACTTTGTAGGCTTACGATCATCTATAAAAAGGCACAACACCTTGAAGGTGATTCATTCAACATACATACATAGAGGCACTCTACCAAAATATCACTAGACATTTCAATGAATCAACTCCGACCAGTCTTTAGGTTAGACTCCAAGAGTCTTTTGCCCTACACATTCTATGGCACATTCCTTCTTCCGTCTGGTTAAAGCTAGATTCATCCACTTCAACCACCAACTTGCCATCACAATTATTTGGTGTCATTTTCCTGGTACTGGATCGTCATCTCAAGCCATCATTAATGTTGCCAAACAACTCTCACCATTGAATCTTTCTGTCATATTCCTATTACGACGACATTATTTACTATTATTGCTTTCTAGTTTCTTACATTATCAAGTCCAATATATAAACTTAAATGTTGGAGAGTCTTTGGTCGACATCACCTTATTGTTAAGATCACCCATGCTCTTTCTGTTTGGTTTATGTAGGACACAAGTTATCGAGTTCCAAAAAAGTCAACTAGCAAAGCTTGCTTCGAGTTGATATATTGTAGTTCGATCTCATTACACTTATCAAGAGTGTTTAATACTTTGAATTATCAACATATATTTTCATTATTTCAAATGTGGTGATTCATTTAGTCAAATATTAGACAAAGATGTTTAAAATAATAGATCATTTAATATAGTTTGGATATGTACTTTTAAAATAATAGATCATTTGAGAAATTATATAAAGACGTTTGAAAAATGAAATAAAGTTCCATATTTAGAAGGGATATCATAAAATTTATAATATTAAATAAGGGTATTTAAAACAATTTATATCTTTTAAAAACATTCAAAATGAGCTTATTGCGAAGTACAAAATTTGAGTTTCTTCTAATAGATATATATTTTTTTAATATTAGAAAAAGTAGTCTCAAACTGATGTGGAACAATAAAAAGGAAAATGAAAATAGCTTATAGTATTAAAGACGCCATACCAAACACAATCCAAGTCTATAAAAGAAGAGATAATTAAATTGTATGGAGTAACTGAAAGTATAATGAAGATTGTACTTCTCTTTTTTAACTTATATTTCTTATTGTGTTCTTGCTATCTCGATTATCAATTTCACCTTAGAAAAAATATTGTTTTGAGCATTTCGACAACCTTATCACATGTAGACAACGTTGTTTGATATCCATTAACCACCAATGAGTGAATCTGAAAAATAATTAGGGACATTCATAATTTGCCCTCAAACTTTTGCTCCTAAAATGAAAATGGTACCCATTGTTTCATAAATAACATTTTTACTCTCTACCATTATAGTCAACATTAGAAAAGGTGAGTCTGATGCATGTAAAGCGTAAAATGACCTATTTGCCCCTGCTTTATGAAAAATGTGATTAAAAGGGATTTCTACCATCCATCAAAGTTATGATAGAGAGTGGGAGATCAAAATTCACTTAATAATTATAGAAAATAAATAAACATTAAAATAATAAATAATTTTTTTTTTTAAAAAAAAAAAGAAGAGATCTTCATCGTCTATTTCCATAGTCCATCGGGGATTAATTTAAAAATAAATTTTAATATTTATATTTGTTTAAAAATTAATTTTTAAAATAAAGACAATAGATCTCCACCATCCATCTTACAAATGGATGGTGGAGATCAAAGAAATTTAAAAATAAATAAATAAAAAGAAAAACAATATTTGCAAAAAAGAGAAATGAAAAAAAAAAATTGTCAATTGAAGATCTGGGCTCATAACCTAGATCTTCAAAAAAAATAAATAAATTCTTAACAATTATTTTTAATTAAATCTCAGCAAATTGTTGAGAAATGAAAAAGCAGAAGAAAAATTCAATTGGAGATCTAGATGTTGAAGATCTAGAAATGAAAAAATCTTTGAAAAATGAAACAAACAAACTGAAAAAAAAAATTAAAAGAAATTAACCCATAACTTCAATATCAAATCAACAACCCAAAATTTCAATACCCAGTTACAAACATTCATAACCAGTCAACACAACTTCCATTCAACACAACCAATCTTCAATACAACAAAACCATTCAACACAACTACATTATATATTTATATATATATTTATATATATATATAGTATTTCTACCATCAAGGTCTCCTAACTTTAAAAAATTAAGATAAATCAATCAAACGCATTCATTGCATTTTTATTAAATATGAGAGAGAATTTATTTTAGAAGAGAATGTAATTGATGAATTTAATTGATTCGTCTTAACTTTAAAAAAGTTAGAAGACATTGATAATAGAAGCATTATATATACATATAATTATCTCCTTCATCTAGGTCGACCTAAACCCATATGATTATTAAAAAAAAAAAAAAAAGATGAGAGATAGAGGGAGGAGTGATGGAGATGGTCTAGAGAGGAAGACGAATGTGACAATTTTTTGTCCGCAAGACAATAAGAATCAACATCGACCTTACCACATCGTCACCTGTAAAGGTGGCGACAACAACCACGTCGCAGTAGCCGTAGGTGCGATTCATTATCAACTATGTCAAGTTCAAGAGCCTGGTCTGATAAGTGCGGTTGATTGTCAGTGATGTGGAGCCTGGACAGAGTTCAACATACCAGCCGTAGATGCGGTCGATTGTTGATGATAACGGCTTTGGAAGAAGCTTCAAGAGGAATCGAAAATGGACTGTGGTAGAGAGAGAGAGAGAGAGAGCAAACTTTTGAGAGAAAGATTTTTTTTTTTTCATATAAAATTAATTTGTATTTATCTGGATAGTGAAGATCAAACATTCTTTTTGTTTTTCAAAAAATAAAGAAAATTTACATTTTTATTTTATCTTTTGTTATAAAATTAAAATAAATAAACAAAAGTAAAAGCAAGAATTACTAGGGAGAGAGAGAGGTTGAGAATGAGAAATTAATTAAAAAAAAAAAGCAGGGAATGAGACTAGAAACAACAGCGAAAGGCATGGCAATTTTTCACCGGAGCTTCACCGATTTATACACAAAGTTTAGTCGGTTAGCTGACTCACAAAAAGATTTTTATACTATTATTTAATATAATGGTGCATCCAGAATGTTCACAACACTTTCTCTTGGATGATACAATTATATTACATTTGTAAAAACTTAATGAAACAAAAATCTAAGCAAAAAATATTTTATGATCTACTGGATCAAAAATATTATAATCTTCTGGATTTAATAGTATTTGGACATGCTTAAAGGGACTGTTTCATTAAAAATCTTATCAGGAAACCCAGTAAGATAACACCTGATCAAAGAAAAAAAGAATACAGTGTACATAGGTTTATATTAATTTACTATACTCCCCCTAAAAGGATGTTTTATAATTAATCATGTAGTTTACATACTCAATGTATTCCAATGTCATAAGTCAATTTTTTAAAAGTTGATGTTAGTAATGTTTTGGTAAATAAATTTGCAAGGTTATCTAGGGAGCGAACTTATTTAATATCAATCTGTTGAATTTGTTAGAGCTCGTACGTATAAAAGAAATTTGGTGAGATATGTTTGGTTCTATTTCTTTTGATATATCTTCCTCTGATTTGAGTTATACATGTAGCATTATCTTCATATATAATGGTGGGAAAATTTGAAGTAATAGATAGTTCGCATGTACTCTGGATATGACGAATGATAGATCTTAACCATATGCATTTTTGACTTGTTTTATGAAGTGCAAGAATTTTAGAATGGTTGGAGGATATGACAACAAAAGTTTGTTTTGTTGAGCCCCATGAAATTATTGTATCATTATAAGTAAAAACATACTCAGTTTATGAACAAGTCTTGTCCATCTGAAAGATATTAAGCATCAACATAACTAATCAAACTTGCAGCACTAGTAGATTTTGAATAGAATAATCTTAAATCTGTTGTTCCATGAAGATAATGAAAATATGTTTGATACCATTACAATGACGCCTTGTTGGTTTAGAACTGAATTTGGCCAACAAATTTATTGAAAAAATAATATCAGGCCTAGTACATTATGCTAAATATAAAAAAACATCAATTGCACTTAGATATGGTACTTTTAGATCAAGTATCTGTTCATTATCTTCTTTAGTTCAAAATGTATCCTTTTTAGTATTAAGAGATTGAATAACCATATGGACTCTTAAGGGGTGAGTTTTATCCATATTGAAACGTTTTAGAATTTTTTCAATATATGTTGATTGATGGATAAGTACTCCATACGATTTGTGCTTAATTTCTAAGGCGGGAGAATGTATTGGTTGTCCCAAATCTTTCATCTCAAATTCTCTTTTTAAATAGTCAACAGTTTTTCGGAACTCTTTAGGTGTTCCGATTAAATTCATATTATCAACATAAACCGCAATAATGGTAAATCCATATTTTGTTTTCTTTATAAATATACATGGGTAGATAGGATTGTTAATATGTTTTTCATTTATTAGGTATTTGTTAAGATGATTATACCATATTCGTCCAGATTTTTTCAATCCATATAATGATTGTTGCAATTTAATTGAACAAACATTATTAGCTTTTGATTTGTATGCTTCAGGTAATTTAAATCTTTCAGTAATTTTCATGTAGATATCTATATCAAGTGACTCATAAAAATATATTGTCACCACATCCATAAGATGCATTTTGAGCTCTTCTGAGACTGCTAAATTTATTAAAAATCTAAAAATAATTATATCTATTACAGGTGAATACGTCTCATCATAATCAATTTTTGGTCTTTATGAGAAACCTTGTGCAACAAGTCTTACTTTATATCTTAAAATCTCATTTTTTTTCATTGCGTTTCCGTACAAATATCCATTTACAACCAACAGATTTGACATTTTCAAGTGTTTGGACTACAGGCCGAAATTCTTTACATTTGGCTAAAGAATTTAATTCTGCTTGAATTGCATATTTCCATTCAAGCAAATCATGTCTTTGTCTACATTCATCAACAGTATGTGATTCACAATCATCATTTATAATTTTAAAAACTACTGTATATGAAAATATATCATCAATAAATTTTTTATTATGATTCCACATACTTTCTGGACAATTTATTGAAATTTTTTAATTTTAGAATTTTATAACTCATCAAGTGTTTATGCCCCTTTTGGAAGTTTTAGTCTTCTTGGGGACTGGTAACTCTTCTGGAGTCGATTTTTCAAGGAAAATTGATTTTATAACTTGAGTATTATTATCAACAAAATCAAGAATTTTCATTCTCCATTTCCAGGGAATACTATCTTTTGAGTTAATTTGTCTACCACGCTTCTGGCGTGCAGTAGATGATTCATTTGCTGCATTTTGATTTCATTGTTTTACATGAACAATTATTCTAGCTGGCGCATTAGAAGCTGATATATATGATTTTGTTACTTTAGCAACGTCAGTAAATGCATCTGGTAACTAATTTATAATCATCTGAAAATTAACTATCCTTCATACTTCATTTTTGCACTGGGTGGCATGAAGATCCAGGAGAGCTCTTTTTTCTCTCCAATAGTAACCTTTTTCTTGTGCTTCTTTTCAAGAGAAATTTTTTCTCCTCTTAATGGTGAGAAAATTGTCTCATCAAAATAACAATCCGTAAAACTAGCAGTAAAAATATCACCTGTAAATGGTTCAAGATATCTGATAATTGAAAATGAATTAAAATCAAAATATATTCCCAAATAACGTTGGGGTCCCATTTTGGTTTTTTGAAGAGGAGCAATAGAGACTTGTATGGCATAACCAAAAATGCGTAAATGAGAAATATCAGGTTGATGCCTAAACACAAAATTGTAATGGAGAACACTGATGATAAGTTATGAGCCTAAGGCGAATCAATATTACTGCATGTAAAACAGCTTGTCCCCAAGCAGAAGCTGGTAATTTAGTTTGTAGCAGCAAAGTTCTTGCAATTACCTGGATGCACTTAATGAATGATTCTGCTAGACCATTCTAGGTATGTACATATGAGACTGGGTGTTCAACATCAATTCTAATCGATGTGCAATAATTATCAAATGTTTTTGATGTGAACTCACCGGTATTATCTAGTTGTATACTGTTAATTAGATAATTTAGAAATTGTGCTCGAAATCTAATGATTCGAGCAAGCAATCTAGTAAAAGTAATGTTACGACTAGACAACAAACATATATATGACTACCTTGCGGATGCATCAATCAATACAATAAAATAACGAAATGATCCGTTGGGTGAATGAATAGGTCCATATATGTCTCATTATATTCTTTGTAGAATATACGGAGACTCAAAACCAACCTTAAAAATGGATGGTTTAATAACTAATTTTCAAAAAAAAAAATTAATTTTCCTAATGAACAAGTAGTGCATATATTTTCATTGGATGATAGAATTTCAAGTTCTTTAATGGGTGTCCATGAGAATTTTCAATGATCCTACGCATCATCGTAGATCCTGGATGACCAAGATAGTTATACCAAACGAAACGTTATTGGTGTTGAGAGCTTCTAACTCAAAACTATATAAGTTTCAATTGATCTTATAATTGTATTGTACAACCCAGATGAGAAAGCTTTGAGCTTTTATAAAATATGCTTCTGACCTTAGATATTTCAAGTGATGCATAAATAGTCAACATTTTTCTCATTTGTAGTTTCAACATGATATCTCTATTACTGTGTATATTTTTGAAACTAAGTAAATTTCTTTTAGACCTACTTGAGTATAATACCCTATTTATACATAATTTAATACAATTTGCTAACAAAATTATGGTTTTTTCAGAACCTTCGATTACGTTTACGAGACCTGATATAGTATTTACCTTAGTTTTGGTTACTGATAAATTTGATAAATATTTTTTATTCTGAAGAATAGTGTGTATTATTGCATTGTCGAAAATACATATATTTGCACCTTCCTTTTTAAAAATAAATAATTCATCCATATCTATCTTTCATTGAAAAAAAAAAAAAACTCATATGTTAGTACATCATTGATAACAAAATATAAAATAAAAGAAATTATTTTACTTCTAGAAGGGTACAAAAATATGTATTAACATAATTTATAGCAAAAACATGCAAAAGTAAACATGACAGTATTAACTAAGCAACTTCCTAATTGGTATAAATATTTTCATCACCAATTAAGTAATTTATTTTTCCGTCCGTATTATCAAGAAAATCTGACAAGTCTAAACTTGTGATGACTATAAGATCATCATCTTGATTTGTAAAATTTGTATCAATTTTCTTTTCTTTCGCTTTTACAGAGACCTGATACAGATCAACCAAGTGCTTGGGTGCTCAGACATGCTATATATGAAACAAACATCTTCATAATTTTTAAAGACTTTTTTCTTTACGTTTTTGCTCTAGTTATATTTAGCGTTATAAACATTCCACTTTTAATGAATGTTTTCTGGATTCGATGTCCTGAAAATTTATAACCATCATGACCACGTCCACGCTCTTTGCTTACACTAGCAATTGCTTCTAGAAATGCTACTGCACTAGCTGGACGGAGTTCATGATTTTTCATCAGAAACTTATTGTTCTATTCTACCACTAAAAGACATGAGATTAGTTCAGAATATTTTATAAACATGCGTTCTCTATATTGCTATTGTAGGAGCACATTAGAGGCATGGAAAGTATTATATGTCTCTTCTAACAAATCTGCATCAATCAATGTTTCACTACATAAGTTTAGTTATGAGGTTATCTTAAATAAGGTAGAATTATAATCAGCAACTGATTTGAAATCTTGGAGTTTTAAATTACGCCACTCATGCCGAGCTTTAGAGAGGACGATAGTTTTCTAATAATCATACTTGTCTTTTAGATTTTTTCACAAAATCAGTGGATCTTTAATTGTTAAGTAATGGGTTTTCGGGCTCTCATGTAAATGATGACGAATAAAGATTATTGCACTTGCTTTATTTTTTAGAGATGTTTCATTTTTATTTTTAATAGTATCAGTTAAGTCTTTAGACTGCAGGTACAATTCGATATCAAATATCCATAAATGATAGTTCTTTCTCAAAATATTAAGTAGAGCAAATTCTAGTTTTGCAATATTTAACATAGCTATATGCATAAAATATCACAATTAGTGACATAATCAAAATGATAAATAATATTAACATTATATTCAAAGAAAATTTATGTATAATGAATTTCTTTATGAATATATTTGAAACTTCAGGTTGTCAAAAATTTCATACATATATTTTTATAACTTCAGGTCAAAAATGATAACTTCATATTTTAATAATATGTATTTAGAACTTCAGGTTCTATTAATTGAAATTTAGAACTTCAAGTTCTAGTACATTATAAATTAAAGAGAATAAAAACATAAAATATAAACATATAAAAAACAACGTAAGCAGTTAATGTGAATAATATACTAAGCCGATATAACTGTGCATGTAATACATAATAAAAATAGTAAATAATGGTGGCAGTGTTGCACATATAGTATATAACAATAAATAAATAAAATCAAATTGTAAGATACGCAATGCATGATAATAATAATAAATAATAAAGTTAGTATAATAATTGAGTCGGTAGAGCCGTACATAGATTTAGTTAGTAGAACCCTATATTGATTGGGTTGGTATAGTCAAACTTCTCAGTTAGATTTAAGATTAGAGTATTAAGAACTTCAGGTTCTAATAAATTTGTTCAGAACTTCAAGTTTTGGATCGTACTGATAACGTATTATAAAATTAAAATAAATAAACAAAAGTAAAAGCAAGAATTATCGGAGAGAGAGAGAGAGAGAGACTAGAAACAAAAGCAAACGGCATGTTAATTTTTCACTGGAGCTTCACCTATATATACACAAAATTTAGTTAGTTAATCGACTTACAAAATGGTTTTTATATTATTATTTAGTATAATGATGCATCCAGAACGTTCATAACATTTTTTTGGTTTTTTTTATTATTTTTTTATAAATTGTCATTTATTTGGTAGCTTCATTTACTATTTTACACTTTCATCCCTAACTGCAATGGACAGAATTAATAATGGTAAAGAGTCAAATAATTACATTGTGAGGAGAAAAAATGCTAGTTACGAAATTACTGGGAGCATTTTCATATTAGGAGCAAAAATTCGGGATAAATTATAAATATCCCAAATAATAATAGTAATTTATTTATTGATTATTTATCAATTATTTTTAAAATTTTTAAGTGTTAATATATATTTTAAGGACACAAATTAACACGTATACTACCTTTCAGTAAAAGTGATTGAATATTTTTTTTAATCCTAAAATATATAGGTATAACCTTTAGTAAGAGTTTTAGGTCGAAGTTCAACACTAATACATTCTTTCAAAATTTTACAAGAATAAATAGTTTTAAATAAAAATACACTTGATAAAAATATAAAATCTCAATAAAGGGTTAGCTTTCAATTTCATCTTCAAAAAATGATTATTACCGTATTTTTTTCATGATGTAAAAAGATAAATAAATTTATTTTTACAATGTTTAAGAAAATATATATTAACATAATAAAATATAAATACAGATATTTACTAAAATTTTAAATATCTGAAATATTATTTAAAAAATAAAATTGAGTTGTCTTATTCAATTAATAATATTATTCATAAATTATAATTTTAATAATTATTATTAAAATTAATTTAAAATTATAATTTATGAATAATATTAATAATTAGATAAAATAGTCAAATATAAACATATCAAATGCCATTTTTTAGGAGATATTACGAAAAAAAAAAATCATGAAAAATAAAATCACCTTGAATGAGTCCTATCTTTTTTATTAGATAAGTAAACCCCTGCGGGGCTTTCCATTAAAAAAGTTAATATTTTTCCGTTCAAAACCATCAAATATCTTAAATACCCTTTACATTATTAATAAATAAGAATGTTAATTAAAAAAATATTTTTAAAAAAAAAAAAAAACTAAAATCATCGTCCATATTGTGGGTGGTTTCCAGGTTGATATATCTGGGTTTCCGAGCAAAATCTTATGCTCTTTCCAATCTCTGCCAACTCAATCCACAGAGACTAGAGCCATTTAAGTTAAACTAAAGAGCTTCAAAATACACATCTGACATCTGACGTGACATGTTTGATTCCATTTACATTGCTTGAGCTCGAAAAGATTGGAAAATATATACAACGAAACTGAAAGAAAGAAAACAAATGAGAGTAGAACACATCAGTAAAATCCTGGGTTTCCAGAATTCTAGAACCCAGAACTGGAAACCCAGAATTTCTGGTTTCCAGCAACCTCAAGTCCCTCCTCTCCTAGATCGACAGTGACATCTCCCTCAAGTCCCTCCTCTCCGGCCTCCATTTCACCCACCACCAGCACCGTCGCCACCGTCACTGCCCCTTCATCAAAAAAATAAAAAACACAAAAACCTATCTTTGAACACAAACACAAACACTTAATCCTAAACCAACATTACCCACCCAACCAAACCCAGAACCGATGGAACCGACTCGCCAGTAACACCCCGATTCGCCATCAAACACCCCCGATTCGCCCGCAACACCCAATCTCTACCATTGGGTTTGTCGGAAGCGAAAGGAGAGAGGAGAGGAGAAGCTAGTGAGGAGAGCGGCGATCTCTCGCCTGTCTTTCGCTGGTCTCGACGGAGAGAAGAGAGTATGGAGGCCACGAGAAGACATGACCACGGTTCGGTTCGGTTCAGTTTCGGTTCTAAAAAAACTAGAACCGGAACTTTAATAGAAATAAAACGGTTCCGGTTCGGTTTTGGAACCGTCGATTTTGTAACGGTTTCGATTCCGATTCTATAACGGTTTCGATTCCGGTTCTGAAACCTTTTTTTAAAATGATAATTTGAAATTTATTTCTAAAATTAAATAAAACCGAACCAATTCTATAACGGTTTCTAAAGTGACATTTAAAATGATAATTTGAAATTTAAAAATTAATATTAAATTTTATTTTAAAATTAAAAAAATAAATCTATACACAAACGAAATAACAAATTTAATTATTTGAATAGCAAATTACTCACAACTAGCATTATTACAATCGAAAACTACTTTTATATTTTATAATAATAATAATGACCTCCCCCTTGATCGCGTTGGACGGTTGGACACTTGGACACTTGGACTTGGAGTCGTGGATCATTTAATATAATTGAAAAATGACAAAATAAGATAAAAAAATGAAAATACTCAAATACCCTTAATTTATAAAATCCATTATCGGATTACCCTCACGGCTCACTGACTGTTTGACTCACTTTCAATCTTCTCTCTCTATGACTCTGTCTCTCTCTTAGTCTCTCTAACTCTCTCGTCTTTTTCTTCTCCGGTTCTTCTCCCTCTTCTTTTCTATTTCTCTGTTTTCTTCTTCTCTCTCTCTCTCTTCTCCTTCTTCTCTTTGTTTTCTTCACCCACCGATCTGAGTTCTGGAACCCAGATCAACGTCTGGGTTTCCACGTCTGGGTTTCCGAAACCCAGATCGACATTGATGGAAACCCAGACGTCGATCTGGGCCGATTTGGGTTCTGGAACCCAGATCGGTGTCTGGGTTTCCATGCTGGAAACCCAAACGCCGATCTGGGTTTCTGGAAACCCAAACGTCGATCTGGGTCCAGAACCCAGATCGGCGTCCAAACTGGCGTCCGTCCAAACCGACAGACTGTAGACCATGGATGACTTGACCGTTGGGGCCACGCAGCCCGACTGTTGGCCCCAACGGTTAATTCTCGTTTTTTTCTGATTTTTTCGTTTTTTTTTTAAAATTTTTTTAAGAACCGGAACCGTCGGTTCAAAGCGGTTCCGGTTCCACCGGTTCTTTGAACTAACGATTCCGGTTCGGTTCCGAATCGGAACCAGAACTTTATATTCTGGTTCCGGTTCTACAGTGATTGTTCGGTTCGAACCGTACTGTTTGAACCGAACCGTGGTCATGTCTAGCCACGAGAGGAGGTGGAGGAGATCTGGGTTTGTTGGATGTGTTTTGATTTTTTAATTTATATTTCAATATTTTAATTTATGTTTAATTTTTTTAGTTTTTAATTGGGAGAATTACTTATAGGGCTCTGAATATATGTCTTATTACAATCGAAAACCACTTTTTATAACAATGACCTCTCATGTACTAACGGTTTGACCATGTTAAACGTTTAATATAACTAAAAAATGACAAAATAGAGTAAAAAAACCAAAATACCCTCAATTTATAAAATCCAACCACGACCTTCTCTCCTTCCCCTTTCTCTCCTTCTCCTTCTCTTCTTCTTCTTCTTCTTCTTCTTCTTCATTTTCTTCACCAGTCGATATCCCTCTCTCTCCCTCTCTCTCCCTCTCTTCTCCTTCTTCTCTTCTTTTTCTTCAGTTTCATTTTCTCCTTCTCTTACTCGAATATCCAAATCCATATTTAGGTATCACACGTCTAGATTCACAGACGGAAACCTAGATGCCCAAATATGGGTTTCCATCTGAAAACCAAGATGTAGGTCTAGTTCCTTCTTGAAACCTAACCATTGCCTGCCATCGATTTGGATTTTCAACCTAAACCTGCATCAATGTATAGGTTTTCATATTGGAACCCTCCTCCTAACTTTGTTCGACAATGACGAACCCACTCAGGTTGGTTTGATGATGAACCCAGATGCGTTCATACCAGAAGATGATCCGGGTCTTGTGGGTTTTGATTTGAGTCAATTTTGTGGAATATTTGTGTTGATTTTATGAGTTTTGATTTTAATTAAAGTTGGTTAAAGACGAGGGACTAAAGATGATGGGGTTGATTTTGATTTTGTTGATTTTTTATTTTGACTTTGTGTGAGATGTTGGTTGGGTGATGAACTCCATGTTGGTTAAATGATGAGATGTTGATTTTTTTTAATCTTCTTTGTTATTTTTTTGTAATATTATTTTTTTTTTTTTCAAATTGATATAGACCGTCCATCCTTTAGATGGACGATTTAGATCCATTTGATAAATTTTTAAATTATTTTTTATTAATTAATATAATTTTTAAAAGAAAAATAAAAATCGAAGAAATTGATAAAATGTCTTTATTATAGTTAACTTTCACAGTCAATTATGGTCAAACTATTAGTACAGAAAAAGTATTATTATAAAAAATAAAAGCAGTTTTCGATTGTAATAAATTATATATTTGGAGACTTTTCGATAATTCTCTCATTTTTAATTTATATATTTTTAAATTTTTTTTAAATTAATTAAAGTTCTCCATATTTAATATGTACAGCAACGATTTGATGAATTAAATTTTTATTTAATTAATTAATTTTTTTAATTTTCTATTTAATTTTATAAATCAAATAAAATCATTCACTCAATTATTATTATATCTTTCAACTTTCATATCAATGGATTTTTTAATCGATAAAGAAAGATTCATCTAATGAAAAAAATGGGAACCAATTCATCGTTATTTTACTTGTAATGGGGTTTTTCATAATAACCCTTTTAACAGCAGAGCCAGGGACTGAGCCTCCTGAGTTGCTGTGAAATTGAAATGATGAGGCGTGGTGAGTTACACGTGACGGTGAATACAATGCACCTAATCGTATAGAAAGCAGAGAAAGCAAGTCCTACAACGCAGGAAAATTCAGATATAAATAGTCTTGAATGCATTTTGCCACGTGTATATCGCTTGTTTAATCTTATCTGCTCACATTATCCGAAAAAACAAACATTGATTTTCGAGCCCACCACTAACCGAATAAAGGCACGCAGGGTACTTTTTGTTCCCCCGTCACATTAAAATCACCCACGTGTCAACATCTTAATCTCCAAAATCATTTTCTTTTTCCCTTTCTCACGTCTCCTCTCTCTTTTTAACCTTTCTTTTCTCTCTTTTTTCTCATCCTATGCCACCCGTCTGCTTCAATTTGTTAGATTTCAAAAAATGGTTTTCTCAGTATTTTTTATTAATTTATTTTTTTAATCATCGGTATCGGCCTACTGTACTATCAAAACCAACTTCTGAGGTCCACTTTAAACGAGCCACTTATAGATATATATATGAGAAAAATTATTTATATTAAATAAAATTTGTAAATTAAACTCACAATCCATTGTAAGGTAAAAATAGGTGAACTTTGAGCTTTACAACTTAATCATAGTCACTTTATATGTATTTTTAATTTAATCTTATTAGTTCGTAGTCGATAAAATTATTATAAAATCAACCATTATAAATATAATTTAAATTCTAATTTTTATATAAAAGAGAGACCTCTAAATAATTTCATATTTAATGTAACTCTCACAATATAGTATAAGGCTTTCAATATTTTATCATTTAATAAAAGTAAATTTTATTATTCTTTATTAATAAAACTGATCTAAAAAATTATCAAAATCAATCGAAATTGAATATTAATAGTGTTATTCAAGAAACTGCTCCTATACGAGATAAATCAACTCATACGGAGATAGGGGACAGCTCATATAAATTGATAAGAAAATTACTTTTATTAGCTATAGAATTCATACCATAAAGCATAGGACTGTGGCGTTTATTAACAACGTCAACAGTTAAACTATGGCATGAGGATTGTGGCGGTTAATAACGCTGCCAAGAGCCAAGCTACAATAAAGTAAAACTTGAACCAATAATAGAGGTAAAAAGTGTAAAGTATAATCACCAATTTAAAAAAATTTTAAAAAAAAAACGTGCAAACTTATTTTTCGATATATATTGTTTGATATTGGTATAAAAAACATGATTCAAAATTCCTCGTTACTATGTGTCAAACAAAAAAATTTCTCGTTACTAAATCATAATATATAATATATAATATCGGATCAATTTCACTTTATTTAAAATAAATTTATTAAATATATAAAATTGATTGAATGTACATCTTTGCACCCCTACTTCATCTTTTTACATAAATCAACAACATAGAAATATTTAAAATCATCACATCAACGTGATGTTATTAAATAAGAGTAAATAATTATGATTTTGTGTTTATATATATAGCAATTGTTTGTCAAAAGCTTCATATCTATGCTCTCTAATAGGCAAAAGAGAGTAGTCAACGCTAAATGAGAGAACTTTCAATATACTAGTAAAATTTTTATAGGAAATTATCCACACTCGCCGGTGATGACACTTCAACCTAACCATTTGCTTGAAAGAAGCAAAGTTAGGTTCAGAGTGACACCGCTACAAATTGTTAGAAAAAAAATTGATAATAAGAACATATACAAAGAATTTGCAGTAGGAGAAAAAAATAAAATAAAAATTTTTATGTTACAACTTGTAATAACTATGGTATCCTTGAGATAAATTCGTTATTTATTCTCTGAGTTGACTTTTATCTCCTAAGATACAACAACACCAACAGATATCTTCTGACAAGTTAAACTACATTTGAATTTCTATCACACTGGAATCTTATGACTAGGAATAATACTGTTTGAGAGGAAATAAGCTAACAAATAAAATAGATTATATTAGTTATCTCTAAACAACTAGAAAATATGTCAATTTATAATATTCATGTGGACAATTACAAAACTGATTTTAAATCAGTTATTAAATCAATTAACGGTTATATTTTGAAAATTTAAATTTTCATTTAACACTAACAGTTACAATTTGAATATTTAATTTCGTAATTCATGACAATTAAAACTGTAATTCAATTCTACCATTAATACATGCAGTTATAATTTGAAAAATTAATTAAATTTTGCTGTTACATTTTTTCAAATTCAATAATTACATTCATGACACTAAATCAAACAATCATATTTTGAAAATTAAATATTCAATTCAATTTCTATTCATCCAATGATCATTTTTTTTTCATAAATCTATTTTGATCCATCTCAATCAAAATCTCTAACCCAATAAAATTGGTGTTCATCTCATTTTTTCAACAATCCCCCACATAAATGAAATTGATAGAGGAGACAAAAAATATAACTCAAAGAATACTTATAACTTGGTGATAGAGTTCAACGGTCAAATTCTACATAGTATAGGTAGGTTTTGGCCTTTGAACCTTCCATTGTGAAAAAATATTTTCTTTATTGGCTGATCAGTAGACGCAATGTTCTTAAATATTCAACCGTTAGTGTAAACGATTATATTCTTCACACAAAAATTTTTCCTAACACAATTCAATTCGCACTGTTATGTTCATTTTGGCTATGAACATCTTTCTGGTTCTGCAAGAGCTTCTAAAGAATTGATCCACCAAAATTCTCTTTAAAAAATGCCTCATTTCTCTCTTACATATGTGATCTCTTAATTTAGAGTAACCCCCATTACTCTACTCAGATTCTTAATGCATAAGGATCATTAAAAGCATAGCTTATCCTAACTTCCATAAATATCATTATTTTATCATAGGAATAGACAGGATGATAACCTCTAAAGAATAGGAAGATATCCTCCATAGTGTACAACCAAGTCTTTACCATTAGGTTATCTCATTAAACCTAGATCTTGGGATTTTCAGTCACATAAGTTGGGTTTTCTTTGTAATGACTTATTATTTCATGGACTTCAGTCTCATTCCCCTTTATAATTTTTTGATTAACTCTCCATTTTACCTTTTGATTAGTGGATCTGTAATGTTATCCTTTAACTTTATATAGTTAACAGAGATAATCTTAGTTGAGAGTAGTTGTCTCATGTTTATGATGTATATATCTAGACTTACCATTTTATATATTACTCCAAGTCATTCTTATTGCAAACTAGCTATCACAATAGATGCAAATTACAGGAATTAGCTTTGACCACATTTTGGAATATCCTTTAGAAAATGATATAACTCAGATTCCACACTTATCCATATAAACTTTAATGAATATTAATTTTTCCATCAAATTTCTTCATATGATCAAACCTCACAAGGTTTGAAAACTTTCACATAATAATCAGATACTGAAATAATACACATAATCTATGAATAATACACCAGATTATTTCCTAAGAAAGAGAGGTCGTCAACAATAGATACACTTAAATACTGTTGACACTCAATTTTGGTCAACTTGGTTCTCCATACGGCGACTGCCTTCTTGACTCACTCTGATTCTCCGATTGGGAGGGCGTGGGGCCACTTCTTCTTCGCGAACTGGACATCCTTCCCCTCTCGGGCGTAAGTTTGAGGAACGGACAGAAACAACCGGTTGTTCTCTTATTCTGCCAGCCTCTTCTCCTCTAATAGGCACGTCACCCACCGGCTGGTATTGAGGTTGAGGGTTTACGTTTCTGGGAACCTCCTGGGCCCGGGCCTATGTCAGGGTTCTAATGGCCTCTACTAATTGTGCCACCGTATTCTCTAACGCCTCCTGACGCACTTCCTAACGCTGCTGCCAAGCTGGGGCAACGTCTCCCCCATCGGCTGCTTGATGCAGGGGAAGTAGAGGCAAGGCTGCACTAGACGTCCTTGTCGCCTGACCCTGACCTTGGTGTCCCTCCGATTAGTCAGCTTCTGTTGTAACAACCTTGGTTGTTTTGATCCTGGCCATGTCAACAAATCACAACAAAAGAGTAAAATATTAAAAGGAAGTTATCAAATCGCAGTCTGGGCCCTTCCTCTAGCGTCAAATAATGTTGACACTCAATTTTGGTCAACTTGGTTCTCCAAGCCCAATACCTGCGACCCAACAAATCTCACACGAAACAAGTATTATAGGACCAAAACAAACAGGACACGACAAGACTTTTACGTGGTTCGGCAAGAACAATGACCTACGTCCACGACAATTACTCCTTCTCCTTCTCGGAGTAATTGTATTTTATTTCACTCTGTCTTTTACATTGAATTCTACCCCCTATAAATAGCAGATGTGTTACAATAAAAAAAGACTTAAGGATTTTACAAATAAAGCAAAAAATAATATACATTAATTAAGATAATATTTTTCGAGATTATCTCTTCTACATATATAGCAATTTTCAATAGTATAAAGATTCAATTTGCATGAAAAAAGGCAAGTCGACTCCTTTCCTGTTTTGAATTGATTCTCCTTCCAGAAAGTCAACTGGTCGGCTCTAGCAAATAGCCCGCTCTGCGACTAGACGCTGCATTAAACGGGCAGACTACTTCAAGAATCATATGCTCTTATTGCCGAACAGACAAACAGACCTGACCGTTTCTCTGGCTATCATACAGTCTTCTTGATCGCTGAGACTATTGAGTACACGAGCATACTTCCTGGTCGCTGCGATAGCTTCTGAAGGGCACTTATTGAACAGCCTTTTGATTACGAGCAGATTATCCTTATGTCTTTGCCCACCGACTAGGTCTTCATACAACCACTCCATATTTAACGTTTTAAGGTAATCACCCACATAATTAGGTGTGCTCGGGCATATCTGTTACTGAATTATTGTACTCCTTCCTTTGACTTCTGACTATCTTGACCAGTATTCCTGGGCCTTCGTTCTTGGGCTTTTCTATTGTACTTAAATGCCCACAACAAATACTAAGTCTTTTCTAACCAGATTATTTTTTAGACATGCACTATCACACTATCACACTCCAACAACGAATTCATATTTCATTGTAGATCTACCTATACATGTTTGTTTAGAGGATTTTCATAACTCCTTGGCTGTCTTTTTATACATGTACACATTGTATAAGCATCAGCCAAACCATTCATAATATAATCCCTAAAAAGGGAATTTGAATGGTTTCATGCATTAATAGTACTAATGAATTGAATGTCTATCTCGTCATTTTTTACCTTAGAAGCATCTCCCATTAAAAATCTTGCAAGGTTTAGGGTGGTCAAACAACATTCTTTGCTGTCACCTCTTGAAATTCAAACCATTGAATTTCTTAGGTTTTTCAAATGGTTAATAGAGATCAAAATTGATATCATTGGATTATCTAACTATGCAAAAGATAAAGTTATTATCATAGGTATTTATAAAACTAAGAAATAATGATATTTTAATTCGTTATTAATTCTATTGATTATGCAGTAACAAAATATTTATTCAAGAATTAATATTGTAAATTCAATTTAGAAGTAAACACGACTGTGATTACAAAATTCAAAAATTAATACCGCAATTATAAAGTCAAAAATTAATTCTATAAATTCAAATTAGAATTAGTGGCTGTAGTTATTCATATCTATAGTTACAAAATTCAAAACTTAATTATGTAAATTTAATTCAGAATTAATCAAATCTACAATGACACACCACGATTATCATTCAAACTTGCAATTATTCATATTTATTTCATCAATAAATCTTTCAGTTACAACCACAATTGTTATTCAATCTTGTAATTATTCCATTCAAATGAAATCAATTGTAAATTATAGTTACAATTGTAATTTAAAACTTATTCAACATAAATAAAAAAATGTTTATTTCATTCAAACTTTAATGAAATAATTAACTTATTAAATCAACATAACTGCAATGAAATCAACTGTAATATTCAATTACAATTCTCATTCAAAATTAAAATAAAATTATTTATTTCATTCACAACTGAAATGAAATAAATAAGTTATACAAATTCATTATTTCATGTAATCAATTGCAATTATTTGTTTAATTTAAAAATTGTAAATGAAATCATTTAAATAAAATTAGTTGCAATCATTCTATCATTATTTCAATAAAATGAAATACTTAATAGCAACTAATTATAATTTATTTAAATTAAGTGCTTTTTGAGTTTCAATTTCTCATTCTTCCAAGAACCATTTTGGATTTATAATCACATTAATTCAATGTCCTCGCAAAGAAGAACATGATCACCTCGATCTTCCAAAATCGAGATCACACCTTAAAAAAAATAGTTAATAAAATTTGACTTTAGTGTCTCAATTTTCCAACAATTGACTTAAACAAACATGTTAAAAGTCAATTATCATAATTGCTTATTAATAAGTTATTAAGCTACCGACTTACACTTTTAGGAAAATTTAAGAATATCAACCAATCTAGATATTCAATTTCCCTTAAAATTAAAATGTTTTTCAAAACATATTTGGATCCGAAAAACCATTTTTTTCCCCAAAATTCAAACTCAATTTCCTTGAGTTTATTTGAAACCAACCAAAAAATCTCAAAAATCTTGTCTTAAATTCAAATCCAACTAATTATAATTGAATTTCAATATCATGAAAATTCAAACCCAATTGATTTGAGTCGAATTTCCAATACTATTCTTGATTTATTAAGAAGCTGAACTTATTAAAGTTGAATTTTTTTTGTCAAATCAAGATAACTATCAAGAATAGAAAACCAACACTTGGTTATTCACTTTAACCCAAAAAAAAAAAAAAAAAATTCCAAAGTTCTTTATATTTCATCAAAATCAATTTGAAGAACAAATGAAACATAAATTGGTTGCAAAATAATACTAATACAACCCGTTTTCGCTCCTATTCATCAAACAATTTTACCAAGAAAATTGTTTTCTTAAAAAAAAAAAAATTAAACGATTTTTTCTCAAAAGAAAAAAAAAAAAAAACTGTTTTGAAATCAAATACATATAGAGTAAAGAATTAGATATTTAGAAATTATTAAAATAATTAAAAATTGAATTAATCAATCCCAACTGTTGTAATACCTATTCTTCAAAACAAAAAGAGCAAAAATTTGTCTTAAGATTGTTATAAAAAAAATTGATAATAATTTATTTTTGAATTTCTATCACACTAAAATCTTATGACTAGCAATAGTACTGTTTGAGAGAAATAAACTGAAAAATGAAATAGATTCTTGATTGTTTTTGAACAATTAGAAATGATGCTAATTTATAGTTTTTATATAAGCGGTTACAAAACTGATTTTAAATCAGTTATTAAACTAATTAATAGTAACGCTTTGAAAATTCAAATTTTAATTTAATACCAACTGCAATTCATGACAATCAAAACTGCAATTCAATTTTACAGTTAATTCTTGTAGTTTTAATTTTGAAAAATTAAATCTATATTTTAATTTTATAGTTACACTTTTCCAAATTTAATAACTATATTCATGATATTTAATCTAGAAGTTATATTTTGAAAATTAAATCTTTAATTAAATTTCTATTCATTCAAACATCAATTTTTTTTATGATTATATTTTGATCGATCTCAATTAAGATTTTTGATCAAATAAAAAATAAATCTTATGTTTATTCCATTTTTCGTAACGCCCCTCCACGTGGGAGTAATCATGATCATATTTGATGTTGTGCCATCAACATAAGTTGTGAAATGCGAACAGTACGTGTGAGAGTAAATTTCAAACTGGTTAGACTACGTTCCAATAATAAGGCAATAATTTAAAAATTATTTTATTATACGTAGACCCCACGTAACACTATTGTTGTAAAAATTGACCAAGGCTACAGTGGGCACTCTTTGACTTTGCAGAAATTTTGAACAGTTATCCCATTTTCAGTAATTTTCCCCTTTCAGGGTAACCGATCGACCGTCACCAAAAGAATAATTATATATAAAGGATAGGGCCAAAATAGAATTAACTAAAATTAATAAAAGAATATCCTCAAGATAAACCTACCCCTTTATAAAACGGGCGAAGGGTCTCGATCAGGACCCAGTCCACCGCTGCAAGAATTGTATACATACGAAATTGTATGCACGGACAGACATTTAATGTTAATTCAAATCTTTTGATGTCATTTATGCAATTTTGCAAAACAAAATTTCCTCTTACAATACAGTCTATGTTTCATAGTTATTCTAAAGGTGCAAGTAATACGATTTCCGTAACTGGCATGAGAGTTGAGATTTATAATATCAACTTTATCATGAAAATAAAAAAAGAATTGAAAGTGAATTTAACAACATCATTGTCATGCATTTTACAATGAAGTTAAAATTATTGGTTAGATTAGTTTTAAAGCATACCGGTCAATTAGTTTATCATATAATTTTATAGTTTAAGTAGTTGTGCGTTTTTACAAATACCTTGTTGATAATGATGGATTTAAGTGTGCATAAGCTCCAGAAATAATAATCAATTAGGTGTATTTTATCAATTTGATCCATCCTTCGTTAGCTTTAGGGGTAAGCAAAAAAATTGGAATCAAATTAAATCGATCCGAATTGAGCTGAGTCAAATCGAAAATATCGATTTTCAACTTATGATTTAGTTTGATTTTTTATGTCAAAATCTGAAAATTTTTCGTTTTAATTTGGTTTTGGATAAAAAAACCCTACTGACTTGAAAATTGAATCAAAATTTAAAAAATTTGGGATATAAAAAACTCAAATTTAAAAAAGAAAAAAAAAAGACTCGATCCAAAAGCCCACTCGGTTCGGTTCGATTTATTCGTATAATTCTATTCGATTGGCTTTTTATTTTGAAAACCTACTGTTTCAATTCGGTTCGGTTTACAATAAAGCAAAATAGAGGTCAGAAGGATGAGTAGGCAGATAAGCCCAGGGGGCAATGGTTGTTATTATAATCCACAAAATACGACATTACACGTCATACCCCTCTAGATAAGGACCTTTCAATCCATCCCCTCTATAAATAAAAATAAACCAACCTAATCCATCCCATTCAATTCAATTATTGATTGCCGTAACTTTTCAAAAGACTCACCAACTCTCTATTTTTGGTTCTCCTCTCCCTGTCTGAAGCATATCAACAATTTGCTTTGCCTTGATATTGTGGAGAAAGAATGGCCAGTGTGGGTGGTATGATGGGATCAAAGGGCTCTTCTTGCTCTTCGTCTTCGTGGGTTCAATTCAAATCCATGAAAAAGAAGAAGATCAACAGAGTGAAGGTGTCGTGTTCATCATCATCATTAATGGATCCATACAAAACTCTCAGGATTGAACCGGGCGCCTCTGAATCTGAGGTCAAGAAAGCTTTCAGGCAGCTCGCTTTGCAGGTTTCCTTTGTTTTTATTTTCTTGCTATTTTTAATAAAGAGGATTGTTGGGTTGTTTATTGATTGATTGATTAGATTTTTGTGTTTGTGTGATGTGAATTTCAGTATCATCCGGATGTTTGTAGAGGAGGCAATTGCGGGGTGCAGTTCCATCTAATCAATGAAGCGTACGATGTATGTTAACATTTCCATTCATTATATTCGAATCTTTCATGACATAGCTGAGTTGAGTTGCTTACGCATGTTATTAACTTATTATAGAAAAACTATAAATTAATAAAAAAAATCACGTGTTATGTTTTCATTTGAAAGGACTCTGAACGTCAACATAACAGCTCAGAGTCTCTTAGTTCCCACATTTTCTCTGATCTCCTAAGTTTCATTTTGCCCAACCATCCTCCATTTTTGTTTTATTGTTAAAAACTGCAAAAGTGGACTTCAAGTTTTTCTCTGAAAATTATTTTTTAATTTTGCATTTTTCAAAAACAAAAAATAAAATCCCTGATTTTTTGAGTTTTTTTTTTTTTTTTTTTCTAGTAGAACAACTCGAAAGTCGAGGAATTTGTTTTAAAAAGAAGGCAAAAGCTAGGATGAAATTTGGCGTTAATTGAATTATTTGGGGGGAAGAAAGGAGGGTATCGTGAAAGGTTGTGGATTTTAATAATTTTCCTATTATTTAATTTATTGCTGATTTGATTATTTTTTCTATTTTTAATTCTTATTATTTAATATTAAATTTGCAAAGAAATCTATTCTGTCAGAGCCTGAAAGCCCGGTGAAGCCATGCGTTTAGGAAATTAGATTTACGAATTAATGCTTGACATCCGCACAAATTTATTATTATTATTTTTTAATTTGGTATATTATTTACATTAAAATTTTATTGGATTTTCATTTCTATATTCATTTATTTCCAAATAAATATTATGAATACTTCTCAAGAATTGAAAACTACGTTTGGATATTCTGTTTTTTAAAAAAGTTAATTTACTATATAAAAACAATAAAGTACTTCTGTTTTTATTAATTTCCATTAGAATAATGTTTAAATTATGTTTTTATTTTAAAACTTTTTCCAAATCGTGAATTAAAAAATTTTAAAATTTTCCTTATTAACTATTACCCATAAATTATCTTAATCAAACAAATTGTAATATTGTTTTTGAAATATCATCTACTAAAATTAGAACATTGCCGGCTCATTCATTGACACGTTTGAGTTTAGTTTCTGTATCATTAAATCATATTCGTGCTTTATCAAAGAAATTGTAAATGATTGGTAGATTGGTATATTTTTGTTGTCCTTATAATTTTTTTGAGTTTACTAAGTTGCTGGTTAGGAAGAATATCGAATGATCGTTGATCAGTAAAGTAACTCAAAATTGATAATAAGGAATAATTTGATGGGACAGCATATAAAATAAAAATAATTTATCTTACTTTTAGAAAATAAGTTCAATATATATGTAGAGAAAGTATTTTAAAGAATATATACATATATATATTTTTGGTTTTAAAAAAAGATAAGTATTGAAAAGAAGATAACAACAGAAGCATCAAATAGTGGTGGTAGTCAAGGTGGCAAAAAGAGAATTTGGGTGGGGAAATTAAGAAGTGCTTTTGATATGATAAAGATGGTGGATTGCATTTTGTGCAGATTGTGATGAGCAATTTAAGAGAAGAATCAAGGGAACCAGAGATAATATATGAACCGTTCGATCAAGGGAGTGATGAGCCGATGAGGGGAATGAACGATCCAGATTGGGATATGTGGGAAGAGTGGATGGGATGGGAAGGAGCTGGAATTCGTGACTACTCGTCTCACATCAATCCGTACATTTGAGATTGAGACTCTTTCATTTGTATTTGTAATTAAATTGATAATTGGGGTCCACCTTCGTCATCCTGAAAAATTGTTGTCTCTTTGTATATAGTGGAATGCAAGTGGACAATCCAACTCAAATCACATTTGTAAATAGTATACTTTAACTATAATTATATCATTAATAAAACAAGAAAGAATCAAACAAACCAGAGTTGATAGGGTGATTGCGGATCCCCTTATCTATGTTTCCTTGTTTAGTTTTATTGTAATAATTGCGAGTCATACTATTTGTTCAAATAAAATCAAATTAACAATACCGATTGGATAAAAATTTGGTGGTTGAAATAATATTAATTCAAATCAAGGAAACAACCAAAGTGAGAGTCAGCAATATCTTTACAAAGTGAGAGTCAGCGGGGAGCTCTCCCTTTGCCAAGTTGAAGAAAGATGGTAACCAGTCATGGGAAGCTTTTCACATGAAGTGTTAATCTTTGGTGGAACATTAAGGGTGCATTTAGTGTGCCGTATAGAATTCGATTAAATTAATATAGAATTCAACTAAATTAATGCCTTGATATGCTTGTTGTAGTAGGGATTAGATTGTCTCTCGTTTGTTGTTGTGTGGGACTGCACAAAAAGTATATTATAAACAATAGGGAAGATCACTGTCATGTTTTTGAAATGTTGATTTCGATTATAGAAAGATGAAGTTCATAGAAGGACACTAATTTACTTTTTCCATAAACGTTAAATCTCCATCAAATCTACACTAAGGTTCTCAAAATTGCTACTCGGCTGGTGAAGATCATCACTCACTACTTGATCGGTGAGATAATTAGTAACAATTTTTTGATTTATCTACGATTAATCGGCATTGCAAAAAAAATAAAGAAACTAAAATGAAAACTCACTAGCAATGGTGATGATGACAACACAAGGGCAGCAACCAGTAGGAGAGAAGAAGAGAAACTGAGCAAGAGACCTTGAGAATCATAGACTTGAAGTGAACTGATGATGGTGACGGTGATCGCAGTGCTCATGGTGATTGCGAAGACGATAGATACAAACAGATTGATAAGTAGGAGAAAAAGAGTTAATTTGTCAAAGAACGAGAAGGGTTTGATTTTGAAGAAAGAAGAAGAATCGAGAAGCTGATTTGAATGAAGAAGACAACTCTCTCTATGCCTTCTTTTATTTGGCCTTTACACACCAAAATAATGTAGTTTTGATGTGCCAAAAACAACGTCATTAATTTATTTATTTTAAAAAAAAAATTAACCCAAAACAGCGTCATTTTGGGCACACCAAAATGACATTATTTTGGTGTCTCAATTTTTTTTTTTTAAAAAGAATCGTGCAAGCAAGTCGAGTTGAGTCGAGTTGGCCAAGTTAGGTCGACTTGGCTCAAGTATTACCCAGCAAAAAATCAGACAAATTGGTCGATTTTTGGAGCAAGGATCTACACTATATTAGTTTTTGTTTTTTGGATGTGAAGGTGAGTGGATTAGAATTTAGGATTTAGCTTTGTTATGATGTGTGATTATCAACTAGATTAACTCTACAATCAATATATCTATATATATATATCAAAAAGATATATTTTACTAGGTAAAATTATAATAAATTAAAAAACTGTATCAAATTCCTAAAAAATTATTCTATTTATTGAGGTCTTTCGAAAGTGTATGTATACCTTAAAATGTAAGTGATTTCTTTTTTTTTTTTCTATTTTTTCCATTTTTCAAAATTTCTAATGGTGATTGCTTGATATGGATGCGGCGTGGAAGGCAAAGGGGCCAAACACTAGCTTCTTATTACAAATATCCAAATAGGTATCTAGATATTAAGAACAACTTGTCAACAAATGATGTCATTTTATTGATTGCAACTCTTTGAAATCATTATTCGCAAATAATTCTATTATATATTATAATATATAATTCTTTGCTATCTCATTTCTCCATTTTAAGTAAATATCTCCACCTTGTAATTGGCTCATATAGAATATTGTTAATACATCTTTTCATATAAATGATAAAGTCCCGTTCTTGTTATTTTTATCATTTTTTGCCATCATTTAATCAAGAGTGGAAAAGAGTATAACTTGAGAATATACGTCATTTGGATGCATTTATAAACAAGATAAGTGTTCATAACGATTAAGCTTTAATACAATAAGACTACTCCAATAATATGTTTGTCATACCAAAATTACTGGAGTTATAGATTTATTTGGTATCTCCCACCCCAAACTCAAAATTAATTAGAATATTAAAGAAAAAAAAAAAACTAGAGTTAGTGGTTATTGTTTTAATATAGAAATTTTATTACATATATCGTAAAGATATAGAAAATGACAATTGAGGGCATGTTCACTAATGTTTATAAATGTGTTTCCCCTTTTTATTGACAATGTTTTTAAAAGAAAATGAGAAAAATACAAACAGCTTTTTCATTTTATTCCAAAAAAAAAAAAAAAAAAAAAACTGAAGCATTATTTTTATGTTCTCTTTATTTTTCACTTTTGTTTTTTATATTGCTAGTGCTAGCTAGGTGAGTGGCATTTGGAACCCTCTAAATGAATATGTTCTATTTTTTATAAAAAAAATTATTACTTTTATATAAATACAAGGTAATTTTTGACACTAGTAGTCAATAATCTATTAGGATCTATTGAGATTAAACAACGCAAAAATCCATTCTCACAATATCAAAAGAAATATCAACCTCTTTATAAGAAGAGAAAAAATAGATTGGGATCTGTCGAGATTAAAAAGTATATGCTTGATTTTAAATCGACTCTCACATTAAAAGATATCCACTCTTATGATAGGAAGTGAAAACTCTCTATAAATATTAATAAATATGCGTGGTTAGAATCAAACATTTATTATAGATGTAAAGAGAAAATATACTAGTCACTTAAACTATGAATAAATATGTAAAATGAACATATATATATACATATGTACGTACATATGTATGTATGTATGTATAAGTTTAATTTAAATTTAAATATAAATTATGAGTATCATAATAACTTAGACAACATAAATTTTATTAAGTTTTATACAACAATGCAAATGTATTAAAAATATCATCCAAAATTCATTAAAACATGTTAATTATCTACGAGCATAGTTCGTTTCAAACTCAAACTTATAACAACAAAATTATATAAGCAAAATGGTAATACATAACACTTGAAAATAAATTATTTTTTAATGATTACCATAACAACATTATTGTATAATAACAAAGTAGGTAATCAGGTTGAGGCAAGTCAAATGTGTTTAATCCAAACTCGATCAAATATCTAATTTTAATGCTTCAACCTTCTCCAAATAGAGCGAGACCCTGTTGATTTTGAGGCGAATCGAGTCAAATTTGTATGTCACAGTTAAAAGTTACAATTAGTAACAATCTCAAATTAACATGTCTTAGAACTTCATCTAAACAATAAACATTAGATCACAAAAAATAACCTTAGTAGAATATGTTTTATGTTTTTGTGTCCTAAACAAATGAAACTCTCTAATTAATCCTAAAGAACCAATCATGTAGAAGAAAAGGGTAGATTAAAGTAAGAAGAAACTTACATTAGAAATCTGAATAAAAATATACTTAACTTTAAGTAGATTCCATAGAAATTTATATTAAATATTATGGTTCCAAAAATCACTACTCACTAATTAACCAATGAGATAGTGGTTAGTGATTTATCAATTATTAGATGAATATTGTTGATCGATGGTTAAATCTTTTGTTTTTTTTTTTTAAAAAAAAAACTTAAAAGGGAAGTTAATGTCATTATGGTTAAGACTTAGTTATTGGTGTAATTTTATCAAACCTTAGGGTTATGTAGTTTTACCTAATATATATACACACACACACACGTACACACACATATAAAGAAAACAACCCTAACAAGTTTCCGTTATTTTCTCAACCGATACCCTCCTCCACTCTCTCTCCTTCTCCCTCCTCTCTTGTAGACCTCTTTCACTACCACCTCATTCTCCACTATTTCTTCCTCTTCAAATTTCACCAGATCAATCCTCACCCTTACGGCCTTTTCATTACCACTTTCTTTCAAACCACGAGTCAGGCCTCCTCCAACTTCATCTATGTTAACGTCAACTACAATATGACCACGAACATCATCACAATCTGCTCTCCCACCCCTTACTGGCTGTCTAAGGCGATTGTCTTGTCGCTTGTCAAAGTGTAAATGAAGGTTCATTTGGGTTTGAATCGATGAACCCAGATGAACTATATTGATTTTTCATTTTTTTTTTTCAATTTCTATGGGTTTCGATGATTGATGATGTTGCTAATGATAATTTTGGTATGTTGATTTTTTTATTTTTCAATCTCTATGATTCGATGATTTTTTTTTTTTTTTTGTTTCCGGTTGATAGAGATTAAATTTTTTAGATATGGGTTGTAACTAAATAGGCCGAGTTGACCAATTGGGTCGATTCTCAACCAACTCAATTGAGTATACAATCTACCCGATTTCAACACCTGATATGAGAGTTATTAGACTAGTAAGGTGCTGTCACCAATTAACTGACGAAAAATTAATCAAAAATCGATCAAATTGATCGATTTTTGGAACACAGTTATACATAGATTTTGATGAAACTTGTATAAATATAAATTAAATATACCCATATCGTGATTCTCACTAATAGCATGAATCAATTGACTTCAGGCATCACACTCCGACACCCAAGGCAAAAATGCTTTGAGTCGCCAGTAACCTAAATAAAACAATGTGCCTTTGAGTCATCCTAGGAAATTTTGTCTCAGGTCAAATTGCCTTGAGTACAAATAATTTAGCTCGCTTGACCCAAGACTATAATTTAACCATGATTTTCATAAATTCTTCAACTCAAATGAGAAACGACAGATTTCAACCTTTTTTTCCATCAATAATGATTCAATTTTAAATAATGTTTTTAACTATTGCTACTTACTAGACATGTTTTCATATTCTAATAATTCGAAAATCAATTTTCTATTTTCAAGTGTTATCTATGTGAATAAGCACTAAAACAATATAACTAAAAACCTAATATATGTTTTTAATCAATTACATGATGTCTTTGCTCAGTATTAACGCGACTTTTGTGTACTTTAATACATATTTTCATTAAAAAATGAATACATATTTACATCATATCTAACAGAGTAAGGTCAGATAGTCTAACATTGTTATTCAAAATTCACATTCAAATAGGCTAGATAGTCTACATTTTTGCTCGAAATTCATATTCAAATTGTGTGATATATGGCTAAATCTTCTATTGAAAAGAGAGTGAGATGTAAAGCTTAAAACAGTCACAGGATTCTTTTACATGAACCAAAGTAGCAAAAACTTGGTAGTGAACAATTAAATGCACAATATCTACCACATTCCTAGAACCTAATCATATGCGAATGACAAAAACAAATCTTACATATCCTAGGTTCAGTTGAGACAACAATAAGAGCAAGATAAATGTCATAGTCTGAGAAATGTTTCACCAAGAAGAGTATATAAACTAGATCATTCACAAACAACACAGCAGATGGGCTTATTCAATTATAATACTCTTTTAACTTAACACCATCATGGCAAATGTAATCTAATAAATTAAAAAGACAACCGTTATTTGGCATCCTAAACAAGACCCTTAAACAACAAAATCAAAAACTAACTTACAATAGATAAGATAGTCATTGAGGTAACTTGGCAGATCGAAAAACATCAAACTTGGAGAGTTGAGAGTAGTGGTATTGAATGCCATTATCATTTAAAAGGCCGTCAATCAAGTTTTTATCTCTCTCGGGCTCCAAACTCTCACACTCAATCTCATAAGTGGTACCAAAGGCGTAAATGGTCTCATCCAACTCCAACTTCAACCCTTTCCACTCATAAACAGCCCTTACATTTTTGAAGCCACCCAAACAAACAAACTCATTGACCCCATATTGCTGCTGAACTAGTTTGATGATATTGGAGTCGATAGTTGATAGAAGACAAGGTTGGGACACACAGGGAGTGGCAGTGGAGAGAGGGAGGGGCTCTTCAAGTTCCAGGGCGCGACTGATGCCATTTGAAATGGTGGGTTTGGCTTTGAGGGAGAGCACACAATGAGAATCGTAGAATCGAAGACGAAGGATTGCTGAGTTAGAAGAGAGTTTGGAGAGTTTGTCGTCGAAGAACAAGTTTTCTTGAAAAAGGGTTTGTTTGTGAAAGGCGGAGAGGAGGGTTGACACTTTTGAGTGCTCATTCCTGTCCTTCAACCGCACCTTCACTTCCACTTCCATGCTTTCTTATCCCAAAATCCCACAAGATCACTCTTAATTAATTTCCTGCAATTTTTTTTTTTTTTCTTGTTATTAAATCGGATAACTTTTCCTAGGCCATTGTTTTTTTTCCTATTTTCTTAAAGAGTAAAACATTGACTATACGCAATTACTTTTGTTTTCTTTCTTTCTTTCTTCAGTTCTATTTTTACAATTAAAAAAAAAAAAAAAGATGGTGTGTTTTTGTGAAAATAAAAAAACAGGCGATGTCAAATATTAAAATATATATGTTTTAGGGATAATTCCACAGTCCACTTTAGCTTGTTATAATTGCTAATCATCCTTATACTTTCAAGAAATTTCATTTTATTCCCTACAATTACTACCATTACTAAAATGATCAAAAACTACAAAAAATATTTTGAAAATTAACTTTGACTGTGAGGAGTTATTTGGATATTTCCATAAACTACAGAAAATATTTTAATAATTTTCAAAAATACTAGAAAATTTTGGCATTATATCAAAATACTGAAGGAAACTAGAATCATCCTTATAATAATCTAAATAGTTCATAGAAAATAAATAAAGTTAGACATTTCATTTTTGATAAATCTATAATTGTGATTTATTTCACATTTGATATTATCTGAGACTATTTATATGGCGACATGAAAATGAAGGTAAGGAAATGGAAGCACCTTATATATATAATAAAGAATTAATAGGAGTGAAACACGATAATTATGAGTCTAAAACTAATGTTTGTTAAATTTATAGATTCATATTTATCGATTGGATGATTATATTGAATTGATCTTAATCTTAAGTGTATTATGAAATCTTGTTTTGTGAGTTATATTTTTTGATTTATATGGGTGAGATCGGTTTAGATGCTCGATCAATAACTCCGAACTTTGGGGATATGATTTAATAAGTAGTTGAAAACATTCTATACAATAATGTAATTTACTCATTCTTACAAGAAGTAGAGAAATAATTCTTTTAAGAGTTAATTCAGGTCTTAAATAATAAGAACACTCAATTTTCTATTTATATGTAAACTGTTGACACTCAATTTCGGTTACCCGGTTCTCCAAGCCTAATACCTGCGAAACAACAAATAACAGATGAAACACGTATAACCAAGATAAAAACAAATAGAACACAATGGATTTTTTATGTGGTTCGGCAAAACTATGGCCTATGTCCACGACCGTCAACCCTTTTTCCTTAGGGTCACAGTGTGTATATTTTACTCTGTCCTTTACACCGAATTTTCTTCTCCATTTATAGTGGAGATGTTACAATTGAAATAAGTTTGGGAATCTCACAGATAAGACAAAAAATAATTTACATTAATTACGATAATATCTTTCAAGATTATCTCTATTATATTTGCAATATCTGTCTATAATATCGTAATTTGATTTGCATGAAAATAGGCAAGTTGTCTCCTTTCTCAAATTGAATTGATATGTCTTCCAGAAGGTCAATTGGTCAACTTTAGCGAGCACCTTGAGTGAACAGATTACTTCAGCGATCAGATATTGTCCTCTGCGAGCAGACTCTGCTTTTTCGCTAACCATCGAGCAGATGAAGAGACCTCCCGACCGCTTTAAGCCCTTTAGGGGAGCACCTTCCGAGCAGCTCTTCCATTGCGCCCAGATTTCTTCGCATTCTACCACACGTCCACTTGATTACTCCACGATCAGTTATATAATCAGGTGCGCCTGGGTGCAGGCTACCCATCGAATGCGTGTATTTTCCCTTGAATTTTGACTATCTTGACCAGACTTGGGCTTTTTCTCATGAGACAATACAACGGCCCTCATCCTTCGGCTTTTCTCCTCCTCTTTCTATAATCGCCAAAATACCCATAACACTAGCTCTCTTGTTTTTCAGTACATTTTTTGTACTGGAAATAATATTCTCAATTCCAGAGTACTTTTGGCGGGATATGAATCGTCACCTTTTTTAAACATTATTTTATCCCGTTCCGGCAATTCCTTAGGCACGGGTTCTCTGTGCATCGTGTGTTGTGTGCATTTAATGCACGTCTTCTCAATGACTGCTGATGATGACGAAATCATGATTTTCACGCTAAACCGTTGGATTAATGACAACTCTTCGGCTGTTCTGGTCTTACGATTGGGGTTCTAAGGCGACAGCTATATATAAACTCTCAATCGTTCCATTTTCTCTCTTTACCAGTCACTTTGGAAGACAGGCGCTTCTTGGCTTCTAGCTTTCTCTTATCTGCCATTACCTTCTTTCATCCTCTCCTTCTTCAATAGTGAAATCCTCCATTCTCAAGGTAATTTTTTTTTTTATTTTGATTGGTACTTACATTTGCCAGATTACGTATGTATAAGCTTATTTGTTGTTTATGAATGCTTTTATCGTATTTTTTGGCATAATTTGTCCTGGAGAGCCTAAAAAGATATCTGTTTAACTACTTTAAGTCATATCCATATATGCCATTCTTTGTCTGTAGTCACCTTATACTTTTACTCTGGTAGAATTTGGAACTTATTGATTGTTTAGTAATCTCTGTAATCTGTTAGGCTTGTAGATAGGTTTTCCCTGCACTTAGTAGCCCCCTTGCATGCGCGACTAGATTTTTAGAAAAATAGGGATTACCTTAAGCACCGAATTCTGATCTGTCTTTTGCGACCTGATTTTCTTATTGTTTTTGTAGATGTCTAGTCGTAGTCGTCGCTGTTATAAAGTGGGGTCTGCTAACATGGACTTTGAAGAGGAGCTACACCAAGTCAGGAATACTGAAAACACGACCTCCTAGAGTAGTGAAACTGCTTTAGACCCTATCGAGCACCGTGTTTCACCTGCTCGTGTCCCCTTTTTTAGATATGATTCTTCCCTTAGTCCCAACAAGCTTGAATCCATTACTGAGGACTTCTTTTTACCCTTCGGATGCCGGGCTATGGTGCCGAAGACCTATGACCACGCAGCCTAACCTCCTGAGGGTTTCTTCCCTATAAGCCGCTAGCACATAGAAGCTGGCTTTAGATTTCTAGTCCACCCCTATCTGGTCGCCCTTTTAAACAATCTTAACTTAGCTCATTTTTAACTTACTCCTAACTCTTATGTTTATCTTACCGCTCTTGCCTCAATTTTCCTTAAAAATAGTCTTCCTCTACCGACTCCTGCGATGATTCAACACCTCTTTCTTTTTAAGAGTACCACGAGCCCTAATTTCTAGAAGAAAAACGGATTTTATTACACCTCTGCCCGAAACTTCCCTTACAAAGTAAACCTCCCAAAGGAGGTTAGTAAGTCCAATATAGGCGACTACAAATCACGATAGTTCTATGCGTCATGTCTGTCTTTGTCCGATCTCATAGACTTTTCCTTTTGCTCTTTTCCTAATAAGTATACTCATACATATGTATAATTATTTTACTCACATTCTGCTCGTTACTAACGTTCACATCTGTGTAACCGTTGCCAATAGTGAGATTCCTCTATCCAGCCAGGAATTCGCTTTACTGGAAAGATTTTCAGAAGTGAAGACTCTTTCAGACGACCAATCGCCATATGATAATCTCTTACAACTACACAGTCTCACCTCTGCAGCTCACCAAAAATTGCTCGATAAGCATTTCGATCTAGGGGCTCGTAAAGACAAAGAGATCTCCTCAGCTTTTGAGGCTTTTGGAAGGGAAATTCCTAATTTGTCGGAAAGTCAACCCCCAACAATGGTGAGGCTCTATTTCGACCAACCTTTTCCCGACAAGGCTCCTGCCTCGAAAAAATCTGATCAAGCGAGCAGGAGTTCTGTTTCTCAAACAGTTGCTGAAATTCCTACGGAGCCGTCTCTTTAAAAAGACTCTAATGCGTCTCCTGTCCACCTTATGAGGCAAAAATCAGTTGGGAGAAAATCTTCAAACAAGGACGCTCACAAAGAAGCTGCTCTTCAACCCATTCCTGCTGCCAGCAGTTCGTCTGCTCCTCGGCCCCGAAGCGTTGATAAAAGTAAGGGGATCGCCAAATCGGGGGCCGCAGAACCCCCTTCAAAGCGCCAAAAGACGCAAGGGAAAGACCCTATCACTGAAGAGCAGTCCTAGGAGCAAAACTTTGATGCAGGAATATACTACAATGATCCTCTAGATTGCGCGCCTCAGTTCCTTGGCATGAAGAAGCCAGCCCTTTATAATGAAGAGATGAAGGACGAGAGACTAACTAACTACCTGGGTTTCCATAATCTGCTCGTAAGTCTTTATACCTATTGTTACTGGTTTCTTCTTCACTCTTTATCTTTTTATTAACAGCTTGTTTCAGGCCTCCATGGCGTACATGAAGCTCCTCAGAGAGATCTCAGACTGGCTCGAGGAGAAAGCTACCATAGAAGTAACAATAAATTCTCTAGAGGACGAGAAGAACAGAATTTAGGAAGAAGTAAGTTCTCTTGAGCTAGAGGTTGAAAGGTCCCGAAAGGCTTTTCGCGATCTGGAATTGGAGCATGAAAAATCCCTAAACTAGAGGATTGAATAGCAAAAGAGTATGAAGATACAAAACGAGCATATTATCTCCAGAAACAAAGAGATCGATGAGTTGAAGAAAGCTCTTCACTTTTCCCAGGCCTCCGAGGAGAAACTGAAAGCAGAAAATTGGCAGTTAAAGAAAGAACTAACCTCGCGCGAACATGGAGTAGCCGAGGCTAGAATGGTTATGGAGCCGATGAGGCAGGAGGTGATTTCCTTTAAGGAACAATTGGTCCTAGAACAGAGCCAGTATAGAAGCCTTGGTCAGAGAAGCGGAGGAAAGGATGTGGAGCCTATTTTTATACAACTTATGGCTTAAGCGACTAGATGTAGATGTATCATTCTTTGGTAATGAAGCCGTAGAGGAGGTGAAGTTGTACGCTCAAGAGGCTCAATCAAAAGCCAATCTCTCAGCTTCTCAACTAGATCACCCTCCTTTTGACGCAGAACCTTCCTCCAGCTCTCCCCACCAAATTATAGAAGATAGAAGTGGAGCCACGAGCGAGCAGAATATTCCTCCCAGCACTCCTTAAGAATTTTTCATTTGTTTATTCATATAAATTTTTGTCACAAACAATTTTATTTTACCTTATGAATTGTTTATCATTATTTTCCATTCACATGTTCTTCTTAGTTGCTTGGTAGATCGAAACAGTAATTAAATTTATTCATTATTCAAGCAGAGTAGGTGTGAGGACAACTATGGTGCTAAAATTATCATTTTTTAAGGTCCCTTACCTCCGCTCGGTGAAATATCTGAACAGATCGTTTGCTCTCTTTATACGTTGTGTCAATTCCTCTCAGCATTTGAACCCATAGATCAAATGTTCCTTTCAGAGCCTGCTCGTCCACAGATTACATAGATCTTCCAGGGTTATTTGTTAAGTCCACAGGCCATGAGCATTCCTTCCAGAGCCCACTTGCTCCCAGGTAATGCTAAGGTCTTTTAGGACGTTTTTTGGCTCATAAATAATGATTACACATTCCAGAGCTCGGCTACTCACAGGTGGTAATCATATCTTCCAGAGCATTCGCTTACAGATATCAATTGCACCTTCCAGAGTCTACTCGTTTACAGGTAGCAATTGAACCTTCTAAAGCATGAGTAGAAATAATAAACGGCCGAACGTGAAACGATCAGAAATTGCCTTTTAAAGAAAATCTTTATTAAATTAATAACTGCATTCACACAAGCCAAAAAATAAGTAATTAAAGGATGAACTAAATAACTCAAACATAATAAGGCCGTAGGTTCTCAACGTTCCATGCTCGGGGAACTTCTGCTCCTTCCAAGTTCGTTAGGTGGTAAGCTCCATTTTTTAGACTGTCCTTGACGATATAAGATCCTTCCTAATTTGGGTCGAGGGTTCCGTCACTAGCTTTCCGAACAGTTGGTAGAACGAGGCGTAGAACCGGATCGCCTGCCTTAAACTTTCGGACACGGACTTTTCTGTTGTAAAACCTGGCAATTCTTTGCTGATAGACAACAATCCTCAACTGAGCTTCGTCTCTTGCTTCCTTGACCAGATCTAAATTAGCTGCGAGCAGATGGTCGTTATCCTTTTGATTGAACATAACTTTGCGTTGACTAGCGACCTCATATTTCACTGGAATCATCACTTCCGTACCGTACACCAACGAGAAAGAGGTTGCTCCTATGGTGTTGCGAGTAGTGGTTCTGTACGCCCACAATACCTTCTGCAGCTCATCCACCCAAGCTCCTTTCCTTACTTCCAGCTTAGTCTTTAAGTTCTATTTGATGATCTTATTTACAGCTTCCACCTGCCCATTTGCTTGCGGTTGGTTTACTGTCGAAAAGCTTTTCTTGATCCCAAGATCCTTGCAAAACTTCTAAAACTGCTCGCTGCTAAACTAGGTTCCATTATCTGTCAAGATCTGCTGTGGAACTCCGAACCTGTAAATAATATTTTCCCAGACAAACTTCTCGACTTTGGTAAAAGATATTTCAACAAGCTCTTTAGCTTCTACCGACTTCGTGAAGTAATCCGCTGCTATAATGTCATGTCTGCATTTTCCCTGAGGTGTTGAGAGTGGTCCAATCAGGTCCATGCCCTAAATGGTGAAAAGTCATGGACTGACCATCTGCTGCAAGAAAACTGGTGGACCTCGGGGTATTTTGGCAAATTTCTGGCATTTATCACATTCTTGACCACTTCAATCACGTCCCGCTTCATTGTAGGCCAATAAAACCTTTGTCGAAAGGCCTTCTGAGCCAATGAGAGCCTCCCAGCGTGATTACCACAATGTCCAAAATGTATGTCACCCAGAACGGCTTGACAATCTAAGCCATCAATGCACCTAAGCAGCTTGTCGTCATAAATACAGTATCAGGCTGCTCGTGCTTGAAGACAGCGAGATTCTAATTTGCACTCAGGTAGTTTCTCATTCTATAGATATTCCACTAGAGGGTTCATTCAAAAATCTTGTGCCACTACAACTGTCATCATCTTATCTCGTGATTCTGTACTTGGGGCTGGTAGAACTTCTACTGGTACAACCCCTATAAAGTCTGCATCTTTAGTGATAACTAAACGAGCTAACGCATCTGCATGAGAATTCTGCGATCGTGGAACATGGTGTAGCTCGTATTTTTCGAACACTGCTAAGAGTTCCCGTACCTTTTACAGATAGATGGCCATCCTAGACCTTTTAGCCTGATATTCTTCTCGAACTTGGCACACAACAAGCTGAGAGTCGCTATAAATTCTTACCCATTTTGTTCGCACCTCTTTGGCCAATCTTAACCCTACTAATAGTGCCTCATACTCGGCCTTATTATTGGTGGCCCTGAACTTGAACTTCGAAGCGCATAAAATTCTATGGCCTTCCGGACTTATTAGCATCACTCCTGCTTTTGCCTTCTGCTCACTTGAGGATCCATCTACATATAGGTCCCAGAAAGGTCCTTCAAAAGATTCAGGTTCTTCACTGCTGGATCCCGTGAATTCAGCCACAAAGTCTGCTAGCACTTGTACCTTGATTGCTGTTCGGGGCTTGAATTCTATCTCATACTAGGCGAACTTGATAGCCCACTCAAGTAGAGGACCAAATGGGTCAGGTTTTTGAAGGACCTGTTTCAAAGGATATCTAGTCGGGACTTCAATGGTATGAGTCTGGAAATAAGAGCGGAGCTTCCTAGATGTTACCACCGAACAATATGCAAGCTTTTTCATGGGTGTATATCTGGTTTCTACATCGAGCAACCTTTTGCTAATATGATATGCAGGAAATTGCTTCCCATTTTCTTCACGGACCAATGCTCCGCTAAGGGCATGATGAGTAACTCCTAAGTAAATGAGCAGTTTCTTCCCTTCAACAAGCTTAGATAGCAAATGTGCTCGGCTTATGTATTCTTTTAGTTGCTGAAAAGCTACTTCGCATTCTTCAGTCCATTGGAAGTTTCTTCCCTTTCTCAGCACATCGAAAAATGGAATGCATCTGTTTGTCGACCTGGATATAAACCTACTGAGAGCGGTAACTTGGCTGTTTAAACTCTGCACTTTCTTAACCTTGGTAGGTGATTTCATGCCAATTATGGCTTTAATTTTTTTGTGATTTGCTTCAATTCCCCTATTATTGACCATGAAACCTAGGAACTTGCCCGAAGCTACTCTAAACGCGCACTTCAAAGGATTCGACTTCATCTAAAATTTTCGTAGAATCTGGAAATCTCTCCTAGATCACGTACATGCTTGCATGCCTACTTGGATTTTACCAACATATTATCAATATATACTTCCATCGCTCCCCCAATAAGATCTTCAAACATTATATTTACTAACCGCTGGTAGGTTGCTCCAGCATTTTTCAACCCAAACGGTATCACTTTATAACAATAAAGTTCACAATCAGTAATGAATGAAGTATGCTCCTTGTCGTCGGGGTTCATTGGGATCTGGTTATACCCTGAGTAGGTATCCATAAAACTAAGGAGCTGGTGCCCGGTAGTTCCATCGACGAGCTGATCAATCATTGGCAGAGGAAAATTATCTTTTACGCATGTCTTATTTAAATAAGTGAAATCGATACAAGTCCTCCATTTTCCATTCTTTTTTTTCACCAGAACAGGATTTGTTACCCAGACTGGGTAATATACTTCCCTAATGAACTTATTCGCCAAAAGCTTTTCTACCTCTTCCCTGAATGTTTCATAACGTTCCTCCGTCATTGGTCTTCTATTTTGGCGAATTGGTTTGTGGAGAGGATTGATATTTAGCTTGTGTTACATCACTTCCGGGCTGATTCCTACCATGTCTTCATGATTCCATGCGAAGACATCTAGGTTTTCCTTTAAGAACTTAGTGAGTTGTACTTTAATACCCGGGAGTAAATCTTTCACTATCTTTAAACACCATCTAGCATCTTGCTCACTAACTTGTACATCCTCTAACTCTTCTACAGGACCTGTCGTTGGGTCTTTATCTATCTCTCTTAGATCCAGGTCCTGGCTCACTCTCGTAGCACTAATCAGTTGTGTTTTTTCCTCGGTCACCATGCTGACCTTCTTTTCTTTGACCCCTGCCTTTATTGCATTTTTATAGCATCTCCTTGCCATTTCTTGTTCCCCTCTAACACATCCTACCCCATTTGGAGTAGGAAATTTAATCGTGAGCTTTCTGATGGATACTGCTATATCTAGATCATTCACAGTAGGTCTTTCGAGGATAGCATTATATGCTGAAGGACAGTTAATAACCAAGAAATTAGCCATTGTCAGAGCTTGTTGGTCTGAATCTCCAACGGTGAGGGGGAGTTTGATCTACCTCAATGGCACAATTGCATCCCCCGTAAAACCAAAAAGAGATTCATGGGACGGTGTTAACTGCTCGGAAGCTAAGCCTATATGCTCAAAATAGCCCTTATACATTACATTCACCGAGCTATCAGTATCTATCATTATCCTCCTCACCTCGGCACTACCAATCCTTGCCCTGATAACCAGTGCGTCATTATGAGGCTAATGTAACCCTCTAGCATCCTCTTTACTGAAACATAATGCCACCTAATGTCATTCTGGCCTTCTTGGTTGGCCCTTTTGCCTCATTGTGCCCCGTTAGAAGGACACGGCTAGCCTCCCGCACATAGCGTTCTTGTGATCTGCTGGATGCTCTTGCAATGTGTGGTCCGCCATGGATAGTAAAAATGGTATTTACAGCGGGTAGGTGGCCCTGAGCAGCCATCTGCTGAGGTTGTTGTTGGACAGGTTGCTGAACTGGATCAGGGCGCTCCTGTATTGGTTGATACCTTTGCTGGGGATGCTGATTTTCTGGTCGCACCACATACTCTCTTAAGCGACCTCTTCTGATCAATTCCTCTATCTCATCCCTAAGTTCCATACATTGAGAAGTATAGTGCCATTTTCCTCTATGATAAGCACAATATTTCCTCGAGTCCTGGAATCTCTTTGAGATATTCGTGGGATTAGGTTTCCCAAAATTCTCCCATCATTTCTCTACTTCAAATATACTATCATGTCTATCTGTCAGGACGTTGTAATTCTGGTAGTGATTTTTTGGTGGGGATACTTTTCTTCCAGACTCATTCCTCGATCGTTTCGCTACCTGATTACTGGAGCGATTCTTGTGACCGCCTTCTTCACTTTCACGCTGACCTCTATTTTTTCCTTGATGTGAGCCGCTCGCTTTGTTTTTCTGCTCGCCAGCCTTATTTTATCTGAAAGTATCCTCCCAGAGAATCTCTTTCCTCGTGTGATCATAAAAATCACCAAGATTTTTTATAGGGGACCTGTAAATGCTTTCATAAAGCTTCCCATCCTTCCTAAGTCCTGCTGAAATTGCAGTTAAGATACTTTCATCCGAGGGGTTCTTTACGTTGTTTACCTCACGTCTGAATCTGACAATATAGTCTCTTAGTGTTTCATCTCGCTTCTGGAAGACAGTTGCCAAGTGACAAGTTGATGCGAGCTATTTTCTCAACGCCTTGTATTGGTCAGTGAACTTTCTCTAGCATTCATCCCAGTTGCTTATGCTGCTAGCCGGAAGGCTCCTCAGCTATGCCCTCGACATATTTCCCAATGTAGTTGGGAACACTCGGCACTTGACCAGGGAATTAGACTTCTGCAGATCCATTTGAACGTTGAACGCATCCAAGTGATCATACGGATCATCGTCTCTATTATAAAATGGGATGCTTGGGAGCTTGAATTTTGACGGTAATAGCTCTATCTTAACTTCCCTTGTGAATAGGGTTCTATCTTTTCGTTTCTCTGCTTGACTGTGGAGCCTGGGTCCCGCTTCTAATTGCTGAACCCTCTGTATTAATTCTTGCATCACCAGGTCCCATCGTTCAACTCTGCCTGTTGGGGACCGATGACTCATTCTACTCTCCCTGTCTCCAAAGAATTGATTTTGTGACATCTCTTGGTCAATGGGCACTTTTTCACGCGGCCTGTTCCTTCTATAAGAACTTCCTGCGTGATACGATCCTCTTTGATGCACACGCTCTCCATTTTGCTCATGAACTCTTTCATTCCCTTGATCAGTCTCCACACGGCGACTGCCATCCTGAGTTGCCTCGATCGTTAGGCTGGGAGGGTGAGGCACTACTTTTTCTTTATGAACCTGATGTCGTTTCCCTCTCGAGCGTAAGTTTGAGGAACGAACAGAAACGACCGGCTGCGCTCTTACTCTGCCAGCATCTTTTCTTCTAGCAGGCATGACACCGACCGACTGGCCATGAGGGTCTGCATTCCTAAGGACCTCCTGAACCTGGGCTTGCGTCAAAGTTTTGATGGCTTCTGCCAATTGCGTTATCTTATTCTCTAACGCTTCCTATTGTTGCTGTCAAGCCGGTGCAGCTTCTCTACCAACGGCTGTTTGATGTGGGGGAAGAAGGGGTAAAGTTATACTGGACGTTCCTACCACATGTCCTTGGCCCTGATGGCCCTCCAATTGGTCCGCCTCTGACGCGACAACCCTCGTCATCTTGGTCCTTGCCATGTCAGCAAATTACTTACAAACAAAAGAGAAAAGTATTGAAAAAGTTATCGAATCGCAGTCCGGGCCCTCCCTCTAGTACCAAATATGTTGACACTCAATTTCGGTCAACCCGGTTCTCCAAACCCAATACCTGCGAAACAACAAACAACAGACGAAACACGTATAACCAAGACCAAAACAAATAGAACACAATGAATTTTTTACATGGTTCGGCAAAACTATGGCCTACGTCCACGACCGTCATCCCTTTTTCCTTATGGTCACAGTGTATATATTTCACTCTGTCCTTTACACCAAATTTCCTTCTCCATTTATAATGGAGATGTTACAATTGAAATAGGCTTGAAAATATCATAGATAAAGCAAAAAATAATTTATATTAATTAAGATAATATCTTTCGAGATTATCTCCTTTATATTTGCAATATCTGTATATAATATCGTAATTTGATTTGTATGAAAACAGGCAAGTTGTCTCATTTCCCAAATTGAATTGATCCGTCTTCCAGAAGATCAACTGGTCAACTCTAACGAGTACATTGAGCGAACAAATTACTTCAGCAATCAGATATTGCCCTCTGCGAGCAGACTCTGTTTTTTCGCTGACCATCGAGCAGATGGAGAGACCTCCTGACCGCTCTAACCCCTTTAGGGGGGCATCTTTCGAGCAGCTCTTCCGTTATGACCAGATTTATTCGCATTATACCACACGTCCACTTGATTACTCCACGATCAAAATGATCAGTCATATAATTAGGTGCGCCCGGGTGCAGGCTGCCTATCGAATGCGTTTACTTTCCCTTGACTTTTGACTATCTTGACCAGACTTCTTGGGCTTTTTCTCATGAGACAACACAACGGGCCTCATCCTTGGGCTTTTCTCCTCCTCTTTTTATAATAGCCAAAATATCCACAACATAAACGAAAAGATAAATTTATAAGTTATTATGAATATATTATTCATTAGAGAATCAATGATATTTAAAGGAATAAGAAATAATTGGAGAGGTAAAATAAAAATTTTGACCTAACTCTAATGATGAACTACTTGTGGATGATCAAATCATATGTAGTGATTCAATCAATTAATACTGAAAATTTCAGACTATATAAAAACAACTGCAGTTTTAAAAGTGTAATACTAAGTTTTTAGTAGAGTAATTCTAAGGTTAATAATAGTGAATTATTTAGTTAAAGAGTTTAATTAATAATTCTGATATTATTGGAGCTCAAAACTATAAATCCATTGGATTATCTTGATAGATCATTTCATTATAAGAAATACATGTAAATAGAATATTATAGTTGGACCATCTAATTATATGTGTTACGTAAGTAGTAAAATTTGTGTTCACTTGATTTTTGAATAATATTGATTATTTAAATTATTTAATAATTAAATAATTAATTATTAATTATGAATTAATAATTATTTAATTAATTGTATAAAAGGTCATGAATTCGATTCTCAATAGTGACTTTAGTTTAAATTAATTAGTGATCACAAGTTTGATTTAATAATATAACATGAATTAATTTTAAATTAATTATATTAATAGGACAAGCGTTTAATTCTTAATAAATAAGGGGTTTTAATATTAATTTTGAATTAATTCTATGGAAACCATAGTTGTTGCCTATAAAAAGAAAAGAAAGAGGTTTTTACCTTTTTTTTTTTTTTTTCAACGACTAAATATAGAGAAGAAGAATTAGTGTTTTCTTATTTGTATAACGGAAAATAAAAACTCACATCTTATATAGTTATATTTGATTATTTTGAAAAAAAAAAAAAATCAAAAGTAAGTAAACACAATTCTATATAATTATGTCTTGGGGTGGGCATTTGGGTGTTCGATTTGATTCTAGTAAAATAAGAACTGAATATGTATATTTGGATCGGTTCGGGTTAATTCTATGTTTTCATGCCCACCTCTAATTATGTCCACTCACTTGTTCTTGATATAGAGATATATAAAAAAAGATTAGGTGGTGAGTAATCCATAGAAAATCAAATTGCTCTTTGATAATTACTTTATTGTTTAGCCAACGGTTAGTCAAGTGTTTTTATAATATTTATGAAATCTCAAATGATGTTAATGTAAAAAGGGCCAAATGTCAGGGTGTTGAGTAATTTGAACTTAAAATAAAATCTATTTTTGAATTTCAAATTTGTAATGTTAATAAAAAATAAAATAGAATTGTTATAAAATTGAAAAAAAAAAAAAAAAGATGTTTGGCAAAGAAAAGAAGAGGGATGTACACGACTTGACAAAAAGTTGCGCAAATTGCGAGCTAATACGGTGCAGACCGTCCTCTCTCTTCATCATATAATGCATTGTATTACAAAACTTATTTTGTATGGGGAAAGTGGCTTTAGTGCAGTGGTAAAACCGAAATACTTATTCATTTGTCCTATAGTTGGTTGTGGATTAAACTCATAAGTCTTACTTAATGTGGGTAATTTTTTCCACCCATATGGAATGTCGTCTCCCATCTTTTGGGAGTTGATTCCCAAGCCATTCTCTAGAGTCCTACTGCAGTTACTCCCAGCAAAACTCTAGACTGGTCTCACTAATCAGAAGAAGAAAAAAAAAAAAAAACTTATTTTGTATAAGCATTCCAAATGAGATTGCCAAACATGTGTGTTGTATTATTTTATGCTATCCAATGCAGGGTCTAGTTGGAGAAATTTATATTTGCTCCGTGATGTCTGTCCACGATACATGGATTTGAATCTTCGACTAGAATTTGTGAAAGCACAGTTTCCATCGCTGGGTGCTGTTTAAACATGACTATATATTAATATTAATTACAACTTAGAAAGACAAAAATAAAAGGCTAATATCTAAGCACTGAAAGTTATAATTGTACCACCATTCATAGTCATATCTACTCAAACTCATCATATAAAAGAGCAACACTTTCCAACCTTTCCATCATAATTAATGAATCGTCTTCTCATCTTAATATCTTTAAATTCTTGACAAAATTATGAGAATATTTTGTATGTTTGATTCTTGACAAGAGAAAATAAAAGTAGAAAATATGTTACATTTTCGGATGCAATTAGACTATAACATTATAAATAACAAGACAAATTATAAAAAGAAAAATTACCTTAGAAATCAAAGAGAAATGCATTACTTGTTTGCCAAGGCACCGAAACTGCTCACGGATTTGATTAACCAACATTGTACTTTCTTCCATGGTCTCAATGAATGTTTGCTTCATAGCCTCAGTTTCATCTTCAAGCTTCATCAATCTCTTTTCCACCTCTTTACCTAAATATATCTCGGAAAATCGTTTTTCGTCTACATTAGTTGAAGTTTTACTCGCCAATCTCCACTTATCAGAAGTTGTATGTTTACTGATGCTGCTGCTTGCAGGATTAAAATTGTTCAGCTTCCTTCGCAAGGAATAATACATTTGTAATTCTTGTGATGTGATTGCAATTGCCTTTCTAACCAGAATGTCTTGAGGCACATGCAAGAAGCATACATTTCTGGCGCATACACTCTCCTGAGGATCTAAAAATTGCATGTATAGCATGTCAACACCAAAACTATCTAATATCTAAGCTATAATCTTGAAGCATTGATAAAGGGAATATTACATAGTGATATGAAAATGAATAAATAATAGGAAAGAGTGAGAGTGAAAGTGAAAGTGAAAGTGAAAGTGTATGATGGTTGCTTACCATATATAGTTGTACTTCTCAAACAGGATGGTATCTTCAAGAAACCTTCCATTCTTTGCTTTTCTTCAAAGTGAGTGAAGAGAAAAAGAGTATTTTGTACTTCTAAGATGAACATAGTTTTTATTATTTTTCTTCTTTACCTCTACTTGTCTCTTGTCTCGTTTTGAAGAGCAAATTGCAAAATGAATATCTTCATTCAATATGTCTTAGTTGTGATTGGTAGGCAATTTCAGCTTCATTTGACTGCTAGTCAAAAGGTTGGTTTAAGATAGGAGGCAAATTTTGGCTCTATTAATGCAGTCTGTATCCTGACAAAATAAATTTCTTGCCTACAAAGCAAAATAAAACCCCTTGATCAAACGTGGGCCTTATTTATTTTTATGTTTTTTACTTGACATCAATTAAGCTTTTATCGAGATCAACTAATATAGAAATTTAAAGTATGACTTAGATTTTTACTCCCAAAAATCGAAAAAGAGCCACCCTCACAAATGATGGGAAACTACGATAAGACTCTAAAATACAACTTGGATCTCTACTCCCAAAAGTTGAGAAAAAATTATCTCACATAAATGGTGAAAATAAGAGTTAAACCGACCACTTGAGCATTGTACAAGTGAGAGATGACTTTACCATTAGACCACTCTACTCCTCTCCGTGCAAACATGGGCTTTGATCACTAGTTGATCATGACACTACCAGCCTAAAGCCCATGTACACATCTTGAATTGCTTCATTGCAATACAACCTACAAATAACAATAACAATACAATACAATACAATTCAATGCAATGGTACCAAAAGTGCCTTTATGACAAGTATGGAAGGGGTGAAATGGGCAGATAGGAATAACAAAATCGTATAAAGGCCGAGCAAGGTATGAAAATCTATAAACCACATACAATTCATTTACAGCGAACCTGAACTTATTCTATTACAGAGGTTACTTATTCCTTAGTGTTTATAAAAAGGGCAGAATATTACATGAGTGTGTTTCAGTTTGTGTTTAACATTTCTACAAAGGTGTGGTTTGGCATCTTCCGATTGTTTATCTTGAACTAGAGTTGAGAAAGCCTGCAGCAATCCCTCAGTCAACTGGAACTTCGACCTCCATTTTAAGTCCAGAACTTCCAAAAACCTGAAACAAATTCAAAACAATGACAGTGACAAGGGAAAAAAAAATGAACTTTTCAAACAAACAAATAGAGCAGATATAATCTGACTACTAGTTCCTCAAACAGAATGACCATGCTTACGGAAAAAAATAGACTATATATGGAGAACTTTAAAGCACAGAATTGTACATGATACAAAATTTAAAACAAAACAGATGATCCTAATAGGCATATTATTTATTGCTTTAAAAGACAAACTAAAATGCTTAATGTATATACAGATAAATTATCTCGCTTTATCTATCAAATTTATCCAATTCTTCGCTTCAGTTCGTATAATCTTCAAGTTTGATCACCTACACATTAAAAAGATAACCTAAGTTAGTAGTCACTGAGTTTCTCATCCATTTGTCACTAACTTCTGTTTGATTTTTCATTCAACAAGACATGGACTTTACATTTGGAACACTAGGAAGAGCCTAAGAAAAGCAACTTAAGGTTGGCAAAATAATATAATCATATTTGTATGAGTATTGCTTTAACTGAAGGGCAGTGAAGATACCCAGTAGTACTTAAATAATAAAGAAAGTAATAACAGCTGGGAAATGAAAGAAAGAGGTGAAGAAAACAAAGTTGTTGAGAAGATATGGCATTGTGAAGAAATCTGTCTGCATCAACCTGAACAATTTATATTATAAAAGACTGAATAGCCTGCTGTTGTTAGTTTGGCTGATAAAATTAGATGGTTAGGCCCACTGAGAGAGTCATCAAGGACACTTTGGATAATATGTAACTCTTATTATATGTTCTTAACCTCCCCAGAGAAAGAGAGACAATTCCAGTAAGACCATTTCCATTACTTTTATCCTATTAAATTATCTTGTCCTATCTGTTACCACTTACCATCAGCTATTAAGAAGCATCACAAGCGTTATATACTTGCATGCATATTCTTCTTCAACACTCTCAGATAAAATTCAAAGAGACAAAATATAATTTAAAGCACCTTAATGAAGTCATCCAACATCAAATAGGATTCCTTTGCATAACCAGCTTCGTTGAACACTTGAGTCAAGACTTCCTGTAAGACAATGAAATGATTTCAGTGACACATAAGGTAGAATATAACCAATAGATCAATATATAAGGAAAAAATTTTGAACATGTCTTAATCTAAAAAATATCTTGCAGGCAATTTTTTCATAACGTTCGCATGCATAGGATTTAAATTGCAAGATAAAATGAAATGAAAACCCCTTTTCCTTTTTTCACAGAAATGCAGCCGGAATGTGATACTGTAATTATATAAGTATGCATTAGAAGTTACTTCATTAAACAGAGATTAGAACATATCAGTTTACGTTTGTAGTATTTCTTTTGCATTACCAAATATGGAACAGTTCTACCATCATAACGAATTTCATTTAAACCTATGCATACACACAATAATGACATAGGCATCAGTTCTTCATGCAAAAACAGCAAAAGAAATACACTGGGATATCTTTCCGCATAGATGACGATAAATAGAAGGTACAACTGTGTAATGTCAGCAGTTTAAAATGTGCAAAATTACTAATTCATGACAAATAAGACGTATGTAGGTCCAATACAGGTGTCATTAAGAATTATCTGTGGAAATACACCAAAAACAGTGCCCAAAAACTATGATTTAACAAATTTACTAGACGCTGCTTAGACACGTAGCAGTATTTCCAATCCACATTTCTCAATTACATCAACTTCCAAATGTGGCACAATGCCTATGTCTAATAAGATACACAGATCACAAAACTATCACCCCAGCAGTAGGGCAAAACAGATGAACTGTACTGTTTATTTATACATAAGGAGAAACATAAGTGAGTCTAAGAACCTAAGTACCATTCAAAACAAATTACATCTAAAAATGTTTATTGAATGACCTCAAGATGTTAAAGTTCCTTTGTTAAAAGAAAACAAGAACCCATAAAAAATGCTCTCAGTGACAGTGGCTTATCACAATTCAGACTAACCCAAAAGGTGGACATAGAAATTCACAGCCATATTATCAGTCATTGGATTATTCAAGGGCACAATATATCAAATTATTTCAAAACAAAGCAAGTAATGAAAAACTGAGCTCCGCCATACTATTATATAAACAATAGATTATATCAAAATAAAGATCATCTCCTAAAACAGCCAATAACTGGATTCCACAGTCAAAAGTAGTTTATCAACAGGCATCGATTGCGTCCAAACAAAAAGAAGTTAAAACTTGTGCAAGTAAATTATCATTTAGAGGAAAAATCTTGGAATCGTTAACAATACCTCTCTTTGCTCATTGGACATAAATGTACCGGACAAGTCACGCAGCACCTCCAATACATCATTAAAAGACACCTTTCCATTGCAATCCGAGTCATAGACTTTGAAAATAACTGAGACATGGAGACATAAAGCAATTCAATTTCCTGAAGCACATAGCAGATAATGATAAACAAACCATAATACTAAAAGGTGACCCCATAAGCTTAATATTATTACTTAGATGGTTATTTTCACTAGAATGAATCAAAATTGTAAGTGAAGTTGAATAAGACATACATTCAAGTTTGTGATGCATGGTTGCTTTAGCACTAAAAGCAGACAAGAATGCCACAAAATCCTTAAAGTTCAACCCATCCACCATCTTAAGCAATCTCTGCACGACCCCAAAAGCTCTCAAATTGAACTCACCCACTTCAACAAAAACATATTATTATTAGGGATAATCTTATTTTCACCTTCATAATGCTCAAATCCCCGGGTATTTTTTAAAATCGTTAATATCTCCCTTACCGATTTATTAAATAGGTCAAATAACCTTTGTAGTTTATGAAAATGTTCAAAAAACTCCTTATAGTCAAAATTAACTTTGAAAAATCAAAGTTTAACCCTTAATATGGAGGGGCAAAAGCTGCAAAACAGCAGAAACACTTTGATCATTTCAATAATTTCAGTAATAACAGCATCGGAAAAAGCTAAAATGGGATTTCTCAAAACTACATGGATAATTAGCGACTATGTCAAACTACATGGGGGAAAGTAGGATTATCACTGATTATTATTACCTGAGAAAGGGGATTCATTGCAAACTCAGGCACTGATAAGAACTCATCCCCAGAAATAAACCCTTTAGCATTTCTATCTAGCTGGCAGAATCTTTGATATAAACACACTATTTCTTGCTGAGAGACTGCAATCAACAATCCAAAACACAAGCTCAAGGAAAAGAAAAAAAAAAGAAAGAAATGAAACAGATACACAGAAGTTAAAAAGGTAGAATAAGAACCTACACAGATGGTGGCAGTGTCGTTGAACTTCTTCTATGTCATATTGAGTTAGCATGGATGACGCACTCCCCATTTTGGATATAATTGAGACTTGAGAGGATGGAAGAGAAGTACGCAAATTCACATGGCCATCATCGACACTTTCTTTGTATTATTAGAATGGAGACATGCCTGATGACGATCAATCCAATTTCATGTCCATCCTCATCAATTAATTGTTGTTGGGCCCAAAGCCCGAAGGAATTGGATGTAATTCAATTAATTGATCAATATTCCCTCACCAAGTTTAAAATTTACCTAGAATGACCAAAATACCCCTTAATGGTTCAATAAATTAATTTAAACAAAAATCAGAAATGGAAAAAATTAGAAAGTGGAATTTTCACTGTTTGTCTTGAATATGGATGATAAATAACTTTTTTAAAAAATAGATTAAGAAAGGAATTTTGATAAAAATTATGATCTCCATCATTTATCGTTATGATGGATAATAAAAATGTATTATTTTTTTCAAGAAAAAAGGTGGGGATTGGATCTCTGCCAAGTCTTCGATTCCATCACTGTGGGTTTCATTGTCGATAGAGATAATCAAATCTTTATTTTCAATTCTATAGGCATCCATTGACGATATAGATCGATAGTTTGCAACGCAATGAAACCCACGTCTCCATTGGTGATTAAGGGAGATCAATCTCCATCTCCATGAAGATAAACATTATTTAATACACCAACTCTAGAATACTTAGATCTAAATTATTTTCCATGAGCTCCAAAACGTGCTTCAACTTTTTATAATTGAAGGCTATAAAAGCAAAAAGGACTTGTTTTATTATTGAAGCCCAGAATGATCAACAGATGCAAGAATAGGAAGTCAAAATGACAGTCTTACGTGTATTTCTATGGATAGCAAAACCTGAGCTGTTCGGCAATTCTTATAGTAAAATGAGGGCAATTTGGGTAGTTTAGTTGGCAGTGAAATTTAGAGGCACAGTTCAATCATCTTAGGCTTAAAAGAAGAATCTAGATGAATGTAAATCGGCTGATTTATTCCAAAACGCTTTTTTGCTTGTAGCTTTATGTTGCTTTCATGTTTGTATTTGTATTTTGATATTGATTTAACGCTAATTGTATTTTGGCAAATAAAGTTGTTTGATTTCTTCCAGAGATATATAATCAAATCGCTATTTAATTTGTAATTAGATTTGACTTGTTGAAGTTGTTAGGAATAGGCGCACACACTTTCATATTTACATACATGTTGCTCCCATTTTCACTGGACAAAGAAGTCCATTTATGCCCAGACGTGGCAATTGTTCTGGGCTTCACAACTGCACCGCTTTACTGGGCTTGTACTCTTTTTGGGCCTCTTTTAGGCTTGAAGACCTCTACCCTATTTGCTCTATTCATGGTTTCACTTTCGAATTTATTTGTAAATAAATAAGAATTATTCAATTTTATCATTCACATCAATATTTAGAAGTGGACTACGATATTATTAAAGTGCTCAATCGAAGATACCTCGTCCAGACGTGACCGGTTAAGTTAAACTGTCTACTTCTAGTTATCCAATTGGCTGCACCTTTCCGATCATCTGCTGCTATGTGAATGTGCCTATGAGAATGATTGAATGAGACTGTATAACAAATATCTAAAACTGTGGAAACGACACATACATACCTATAAGTCAGACCCACCAAGTTGCAGAGGACACCAATTATATATGCTAACAACTATCAGACACTTACACAAACCAAAATAGCAACAAACTAGTCGGTAATTCTCATGGCTTCTGAGGTTGGAGCTGAGGTTTTGCTGTCAAAACGGGTGCAGGATATGTTCCTCGATGGTGAACAACCAGCAGCACCATATATTTGTAGAGATGGTGATACGGTTGAAGAGGTTTCTGCTTCATTATCTCCCGTTCCCATCATTGACCTCAGTCTACTCTCGCGGGAAGAAGAACTGGAGAAACTAAGATCAGCACTCTCTTCGTGGGGGCTGCTTTCAGGTCTAGTTCTTGATAGAATTTTTAAAACAACAAAAGCACGCATGAGAGATGTAAATCATTTCACAAAATCATCACGTGTCCCCCTCTTCTATGTTGTACTTTGTTATCATATTTAATTAAATTCATATAATCCCATATTGTATTATAAACTATTTTCAGGATTTCCGTAACCATCTTGTTTAGAAGATTTGAATATCTATTATATCCTATAAATAGGCTCTCCATTATAAATTAATATACAATTTATTCATCTTTACCATGATATCATATTGTTAACATATAGTTAAATAGACAATCTATTTATATTTATCAAAATTTATTCTGGATTTTCAGGCAATAGGTCATGGAATTTCAAGTACATTTTTAGACAAGATGCAGCAGGTTACCAGGGAATACTTTGAACAGCCAATGGAAGAGAAGAAAAAGCAAGCCAAGGGAGTTTCAGAGTTTCAAGGTTATGGGGCTCACCCCGTCCCCGTAGTGGGCCAATTTCTAGATTGGTCTGATCGCCTATTTCTTGATGTTTACCCGGAGCATGGAAGAAAACTCATCTTTTGGCCGCAAAAACCACTGTCTTTTAGGTACTATCATATCCAAGTATTAATGTATTATAACCTCCAATCTTAAATACTATAGTTATGTCTTTTTTTATCAACTTAAGTTTTTGAATCTAGTAATAATTAACATGATATCAGAGCATGAAGATTTATATGGTTCAAACTCTCTCTCTCATTTTTATTTTGAATTCTTCTTGCACATGTTATATAATTGAGAACGTTTAGCATGTCTTCATTATCTGTCATCTATCTACGTTGCATATAAAAAAGGTTGTTAACATATCATAATTTCAAGTTTTAAATACTATAATTAGATTTTTTTCTATCAGTTTAAACTTTGTTTGATGATAATTAACACCAAGAATTCATAAATTTTTCTCTTAATATTTGTTATGAATGACTCTTTACAGAGGTATGTTAGAAGAATACTCTCTTAAGATGAAGATGATGACAGAGCTTGTGTCGAAAGCTATGGCAAAGTCTCTGAATTTAGAAGAGAACTGCTTCTTGAATCAATATGGGGAAGGAGCGCAATACCAAGCTCGATTTAACTACTACTCACGTTCTCAGAGGCCTGATCTTGTTCTTGGCTTAAAACCACATGCAGATGGATCAGGGTACACTATTGTATTGCAGGATGAAGAAGGTTTTCAAGTATTCAAAGATGAGAAGTGGTTTACGGTACCCAAACTATCGGAAGCTGTCCTAGTCCTCATGGGCGATCAAATGGAGGTATTTAACTCTCAAAATGAACTCCTATAGCATGTAAATACCATATTCAGTAACCAAGTTATGGATGATACTTGCAGATAATGACCAATGAAATATTTGTTGGCATAATTAGCCCCCACAACCTCCCCTAGAATCCTGCGTTATATAGGAATATTAGAAGTAATAGAGGAACAAATTAGAAAATAATAACAACCTTCAAAACACAAGAATTTACGTGAAAAGCTTCAAAACAGCAGAAAAAACCACAACTTTTAGAAAGAAATCTACTATGTGAAAAATTATTATAATCACATAAACTACAGCATGTAACATGTAAAATTGTTATTTAACTCTCAAAACTCTTATAGCATGTAAATACCATCTTCAGTAATCAAGTTATGGATGTTACTTGCAGATAATGACCAATGGAATATTCAAAAGCCCAGTACATAGGGTGGTGGCAAGCTCAGAACGGGACAGGATTTCAATGGCTGTGTTTTATACACCTCAAGTGAATAAAGAGATTGGACCAGAAGAAAGCCTAATCAATGAGGAAAGACCAAGATTATTCAAGAAGGTGAAAGATTATGCTGATATACATTGGGACTACTACCAGCAAGGCCAGAGAGCACTGCATATTGCAAAAGTGTAATCCCGTGACATAATGCTCTCTTATGTTTTGTTTGTGCAAATGATAGATGTTTGGTTTTGTAACTATGTATTATGAAAGAAAGCTTCTCATCTGAAGCCGCCTGACACTTTATCAGCATGTACAACATCTACTTTCAGCATGCTTATTAAGTTACTATGAGCATTTTGAAGCCTGCTTTTGGCTATGAATTTCTAAAATCAGCATTTTCGCTAAACACAAGGTCATCATAGTACAAGTAGCCATATCTATCTCCTACCGTATAAGACATGCATTTTAACACCATCCTTCACATACATACTTGACAAACTTAAACAAATGGGTTATCCACACAGAGAAATCACTAATAAGAACAATTTGGATATCACATTAGACAAACCCAATCCAAAATCTCAAGCTGTTAGATATCATGTTAAAAATAAATAAATAAATACATAAATATGGGGTAAGAGTAAGCTTTCGCTCTTATAATATGGCAACAAGATTCATTATCTACCATAATCCCGAACTTGTTATTGATAACTTTTTCTAGGTGTGCAGAGTGCCTGATACTTTTAGTGAATAAAACCTGGTAAGTGCACTAATCACAAAGATGTAGTACAACAGTTGTGAGATCATTCCACGTGTAAGAAAATAAATAAGAATGGAGTATCATGGTTTTGCAAAATTAAAAATTGAACAATGAAATAGAGAATAAATGACAACTGAACTTCTTAATGAGAAAACAACCAAATGAAATGTTAGGTCACCAATGTTCTATCGCACTTTGATATGATTAAACCTTAGCACTTCAATTAATATACCTAATCTTTAATGGAGAATTCTATTGCCTATGTTCCCAAGACTACAACATCTATTGATCCTAGAGTGCTTTGGCAATTGAAAACCTATTAATAGATTAATTATTAACCTAATGGAACAATGGTCATCTCCAATCAAGCCTATCATTCACCTAAGTCCACTAGGGTTTATTAAGAAATTTCTTCAATAATCCCTAATATGTAAACTATTTCATTTCAAGAACAAGAACATAAATGGTCATTTAAAATTCAAAACCAAGAAAATGAATTTATCATTGAAATAATTGAATAGAATCATTAATTGAACTCAATAGTTTATCAAAGTATAAAGAACATTAGCTCCCTAAATAAAGTTTAGTTACTCATCAAAGTTTGAATACAATCACAAGATAATGAAGGAAAAGATTAAACCAATGATCTCCAAGGAATGGTCCTCCAACTCTAGAAGTCAGCTCTTCTTGCTCAAGAACTTCTCTTTGAATCTCTTCCTCCTTCTCTGGATTGGCTTCCAAAAACCTGATAAATACCAAAATGGATTATGGATTAAGAAATATATAATGTGGATGAGATGTATTTTTCTCCCCTGAAGGTGGTTGTTGAAACTCTCCAAAAAACATCTCTAAATAGCCGAAAAACCTAGCAAGCGAATGGACCAGACTACCCCTTAGAGTTGATAAATTCGAAACTGCTGTAGAGGAATTTGCTAGCTCAACCCGCAACCTTGAGCTAGCAGACATTCCTAGCAGATTGAAAATAGAGGGAATTGTGACTTAAGGCCACGACCTAAAACTAGTGGCGCTTCATAGTGGAAAGATGGCAGAGCAAACTACGACCTCAAGCCGTGAAGGTGGAGCTAGCAGCACTAGCTGTTGCCTCTGCCAAATGTAGTACTTTTCCAACTATTTTTATCCAAAATACACTGCTCTTTTAACAGCAACTCTTAAACAACATATGCACACCTGAAACATTACACAAAACACATCAAATCCAACATATTCACTTGAGAAACAGACCTAAAGAATAGGAATTAGGGATCCAACACAAAAACAAAATAATCACAGAGCTTTTAACAACAGAATTAGAGAGGATAAGCTGCTTTAGCCAAAATTTGATTTGTGTTCGATGCATTAGCAATGTGGGAAATTATGTGTGAAAACAAAATATCACATCAAAAGCAAGTGTAAAAAAAATGGTTAATAAACAAATTTGACTTACAACAGTCTGATAAGCCAGTTTTTTGCTTGTACATTGAATCAATGTATAGTAACTAGTTCTAAAATTTTAATTTCTAAGAAGCAAATATTATACATATTAAAATCTGTTAGTCCAAATCAATATAATTTCCAAGAAGTTAGGATTGTGTCATTAAAAGAACATGGCCCTGTAAAAACCAAAAATGAAAATTCATGTGATATACAGGCTTATTAAGAGCATTCCCAAAGGACTTTTTCCAGGACAACAAAACTGAAGGTGAATATAGTGCAAACACACAGAAATAATCCAAACAGAAGCATTGTCTGCATTTTCCATAGGCTGTCAAGGAAATGCAAAACGCAATATATGTTTTATTGTTAATTTCCCCTAATAATCAATTTTATCATCCAATAATACACTGGGAATCTGTCTTTGACATGAGGTGAAATTAAAGGTAAAACTTATCAAGGAGAAAAGGAATCAATGTTCGATAATGTGAAAAAAGCCAATAAATCATCCATATATAAAAGTAAGCAGCACCTCCAGGCTCCAGACACATTAAGTGCAGGTTTATTAATTTACCAAACTCTGTGCTCCGTCCTTATTTTCCATGTTTTCCCTCTTTAAAAAATTATAAGGTATACCACATTATACACACTTCTAATGATATATTACTTCTATTAAAACAGATTGCCATCTTTTATGATGTAATTCCACAAAGTTCAAAGACGTAAACAATAGCGAGAAGGAATTTCATAGGCACACAATATTGTTATACTCTAAATTGTCGATGCTTCTCAATCCTAAAGCACTTTTAAAATGTTCAAAACTAAAGACCTTATCAACAGAACATCTAATGTAACAAAAAATAAGTTAAAATACAATAAGTCTCTTAGGAACAGGCTGGAAATTGCAGACTGCATGTTGTTTGATCTATTTTCTCCCATCACCTTCTCTAAAGCTTTCCGAACACAATGGTCTTATCCATTCTTGCATCTCGCTTGGTTTCTAACTTGAGGGATAACACCATAAGTTGTAAAATATATCCCCACATATTACAATATATATATATATATATATATCCCCACAAAAGTAATTACCCCATACTATATCTCAGATGAAGTTCAACATTTAAGAACAATAGTTAAATTAATAGTCAATCAGATCCTAAAAGTACAGATACACGCTCATAAGGAGCATTTTGAAAAGACATTTTTCAAGGACTACTAAATGAAGGTGAATATGCAGCAAAGCAAAGCAATAAAGCATGCCAATTCAAAAAGAAGCATTGACTACATTTTCCATAAGAAATTTTTTAAAGAGCTGCAAAACAAAGAAGATGCTTTATAGTTAGTAGTTACTTCCCCCTAACCAATTTCATCATCCAAGAATATGTTGAGAATCAAAGCCTGTGAATGGCTAGCTAGTTGTTCCATCTGGGATGTCCCCAAGACTTAAAAGTGCTTGACCATTTTCATGCGACATACTTCACACACCCTGGTAACTAGCATAATGATCATATGCTTAAATTCTATCACTAATCAGCCATATGCATAGAATTCCCATGTGTATTCTAATTCGTTTATTTACCACATTGTTTGATCTTCTGATTTTCCCTGGTGTCTCCTCTCAAAGACTGTATGTTATGACATATTATAAACATTTCTCCAAATGCACTAAATCTGTTGACACAGATTGCCATCTTTAATGCTGTAGTCTCATAAACTTCAATCAGAGAAGAAAGTTCATGGTACACACAGTGTTTGTTAACTCCATATTCCAAACACGTCTACCATCCCAAAAGCACATCTAATATGTTTACAACTTAAAAGACCAGATCCAACAGAACATCTAATGTTACCAAAACACAAATAAAGTACTAGCAATAACTTTTGGAGATTGCATAAAAACATTAAAGAGGTTCTCATATCAGGAAGAAAACCCAAAAAAAAAAAAATAATAATAATAATTAAAGACTTGTTCCATTCATTCACTACTACTCTCCTTTGGAGCACCGTTGGGAAGCAACTTGGCGGGCAGAGAATCTTCGGAATTACCAAACAATTGCTTCCTATAAACCTGATGCAAGCGGCCGAAAAGGTCTTTCTTAATGGCCTCAAAAGCCACATCCAATCTCTCCAACTGCTCCAAAGAATTCTTATTATACATAAACAAGCCATAATACAAATCAAAGCTATCCCCTTTCGTGTTTTCGACCAAATTGAGCAACGTCTCGTACCCTTTGGTATTAATAGGCGAAGACTGGAGGCCGAACCTCTCAAGGACCCGGCCCATTGTATGCGTAACAAACTGTGAGCCAGCTGCATACCTATCATGCTCCCCACAACTCATCTCCACCATTCTACACCCTTCTTTCGCAAAAATGTCAAGAAACCTCTCGACCCTCCTCACTCTCTCCTCATCATCTCCTACTCTAACCTTATCATACACGAAAGGAAGGCCAACCCAGGAATCCTTACCACTCTCAGGACCAAACATGGGGTGCGTACACAGGATGTCGAAGTCAAGAGGCAAGTACTTGAGGAAGAGATTCCTGGGGAATTCTTTGACGGAGAGGACGTCGACGAAAAGGGTACTCCTCTTTAGCCTCTGAAATGGTATTGCTTTGAGGACCGACTCAGTCGAGAGAATGGAAGTGGAGATGAGGACGACATCCGGGTGCTGCTCGCAGAGGTCGTGGATGTCGTTGTAGAAGGTGGCGTTGAGTTGCTGGGCAATGTGGGTGTAGTCGGAGCGCGAGTGGAGGAGGAGGGTGTGGTTGTGGCGGGCGAAGGCTTTGCCCAGGAACTGCCCGAAGTTGCCGAAGCCGACGATGGCGATTTTCAGTGAGGCGGTTCGCAGGTACTGGGATTGGAGTTGGGACTCGTAGTCGAATGGCTGGGCGGCGTCGATGGCGCGTATTGGGGGGATCAGCCGCCTGGAAGAGCGTTTGAAAGCTGGTTTCGGTTTCAATTTGATGGATTGATAATTGAAACCGAAAAGGCATGGGTTGATGGTGGTGGTAGTTACGTGGGCTTTGACGCAGGAGAATACCATCTCCTCTCCAATTCAACCAGAAACCTTACTACCCTTCTACGTTCACACCTCTTCATTTTTATTTTTTATTTTCAAGCAAACCTCGCATTTTGTTTATTTTATTATTATTTTTTTATTAATATATACGTATAATGTTTGTATAATCAGAACGTACTACCTTTAAAAAATAAAGGACCAATCAATCAAATTTATTCATTACATTATCTTTCTTAAAATAAATTCTCTCCTATTTAATTCAAATAGAATGAGTAAATTTGTTTAGTTGGTTTTTACTTTTCAAAGTTAAAACGTCCTGATTATAAAAATCATATATATATGTCGATGTCTGAATTTACCCGATCATATTCGTGTTTTAGGCTCAAGCTACAGATTTGGATTGATGTTGTTATGCAATAAGTGAAGTAGGAAGCAATGGAGATGAGGTCAGAGAAGAAGAAGAAGACACCAAGAAATTTTTAAGTGGTTCGGTCCAAAAAGATGCCTACGTCTATTGTTCACTCTCTCACTATTTTAGCAGAGTAATGACACTAAAAAAATTGATCATCTTTTACAATGAAGGTCCTCCCCTATTTATAAAGAAGGGGAGGAGTTACGGTAGAATGCAATAAAATAATGTACAGTAAATTAATATTACAATGATGGGCTGTATTTAATGCATCTGAATTACATTTAATGCGATTGACAGCGTTAGGTTTATTCTGCCCAAAGCATGGGTTTAGGCAGCTAACCCACGTGGGTTAGGTGAGATTCCCATAATCCAAGCTGTAATATCTGACTAGATTGATGTGGACGGCACGCCTTAAGCTGTAATTTACCTGACAGCTCTGATTTCTATTGACTTGTTATTGATAGACGGGGCAGAGGTGAACCTCTCAAGCTACCAGAATACTCTCTCAAACTAGCGAGCAAATAAAGCTTAAGGTAATTGGGCGCCCTAAGGGTCATAGGAGCAGATTATAAGCGAGCTCTCAAGCGATCAGATAACTCAATGGGCAAACGATGTTAGAAACGAGCTAGAAAAGCGAGCACGAGTAGAAATTGACGAGCGGTTGATCGATCAAGCAAACGGGTCCCTATTCGATCTAATGAGCGAGCACAGTGACGAACAGATACCGAGCAAGGTACCAAGCAGGACACCGAGCTTAATAACGAACAGATTAATGACCAAAAGGAAGACTTGGAATACGAACACAATAGCGATCAGAAAAGAAAACAAGTTGGCGATCAGGCGGACGATCAGAGAGATGGGTCGATCACTGGGTTTCTTGGGTTTTCAGGTCATTGGACCCATACTGTGGATCTTTCTTGACCCAATTGGCTTGGTTGTAAAATTACCCATAACAATACACATTAAATCTTTTTCAAATATTATAATTGAATAGAGAATAGGAGAGAATATTCAAACTCATAATCTCTAAAATATAAAAATTGTGATAAAATAATTGAAATAATCGAGAATGTGATAACAAAAATACAAAATTAAAAGAAAGTGCCCGAAGAGAGAAGAGATCATTCATTTATGAACTTCTATATCTTTCTTACAATCATTCTCAAGTGAAGGGTTCCTTTGGACTATCATAATCATTCGTATAAATTACAACATAGTGAACTATAATTATAGATATAAATTATAACATAATGAACCATAAAATTGATCAAGATGATGGAGTTGTTGGGAAGATGAAAAGTTAACTGTTACTTTTATGGATTTATGGAGATTCATTCTAATATATTTATTATATTCATAACACTTCATCTTAAATGTCCATCATATAGTGAATATACTCGATTAAATCTTTATTAGTAAAATTCTAGTGGGACAAAAACTTATAAAATGAAAAATAGTACATCATTCATTTGTACACTAACTTTTGGTGATATAACTAGTGCAAACTACTTCATTAAAACATCATCAAGAAAACCCCAATGAGATAAAAACCTATTAAAGAAAAAGAATATAGTCAAAATATTTCCTTCAAATAATAACTCCCCTTGATATACACACTACCCCTCTTTTTAATGTGCATATGTCAATATTCTTATTAAATTATTTTACACAATATATCATGTTGATTAGTACCTTTGTCAATTGGCAAGGAAATGGAGGAGAAGTGTATAACGAGCGGCTTGTGGAAACATGGAATTGATCATAAGTATATGTCATGAACATCAACCCACGACCACAAGTCGCGTTATCTAGACAGAGTCCATCGTGAGTATGAGTCACGAGATGCGTTTGGCGACCTCAAGTTACGATGGTCAGGTAGAGGGTATCACGAGACAACGTTGCGAGCTGCGTCCAGCAATTGTAAGTACCGATGAATGGCCCGACAATGTCGCAATAGTGGATTGTGAATCGTAACTCGCAATCATAGGTTGCAATGCAGACTGTCAAACATAGATCAAAAGCTGGTTAACTTCGATTGGAATTAGGATTTTAATTAAGTTTTAATTACATACCTCTTTTGTTAATTGGGTCCCCTTGGATACACATGAGATATCGATATACTTGACAAACAAAATTTTTATTCTAAAATTTGTGACTGTAATTTATTATATGTTTATTATATCTAATTACAACTAAATGAGTCAGATCACATTTACGACAATTGACATATAGAATTACATTTACTGATTATAATCAGACATATTTATTTATTATAAGATTATAATCGGTAATTTTAGAATATAATCACTCAATTTTTTTTTTTTTGTCAAGTATATTGATATCCTAGGTGTATTGTAGAATGTGCCTTTATTAATTTAGGATTTTTAATTTGTTTCTGTTAACGTCGGAAAATGGTTTTCCTTAGTCAACGAAGTTGTTGTTGGGCTCAAGCTGCAGTTTCATATGGACAGCAGGACACATGCAAAGTAACAAGAATGGAGAGGATGGGTTAGAGGCGAGGAGGAAAAGCACAGAAGAATTTTAGAGTGGTTCGGCCCAAAAAGATGCCTACGTCCACTGTTCACTCTCTCACTATTTTGGTAGAGTAACGACACTCAGAGATGGGATCCCATTTTACAGTAAAAATCGCCCCCTATTTATAGAGGGGGATGCGCTACAGTTAAGCAGAATAGGACAAAAGCAAACAGTTAACTATAGTTACACTGACAGATAATATTTAATGCGCCGGAAACCTAATTAATGCGGCTGACAATGCATTAAATGCGGCCAAAAATACAATAAATGTGGCCGAAAACGTCGCATCCGAGGTCTGTCTAAGGGAGATTTCTGATGATTGGGTCGGATTTGGCATGATGGCCTACCGAGGTCACGATCACAGCTTCTAGCGGATATAGCGTGCATGGCAAGCATTGGGTCAGTATTCTGCATGGCACTGTTGATTGATGTTGACTCGAAACTCTTTGAAATGAGACGGATTGAACTTCCAGCAGATGGGCTGCCACATCAAACGGTAGAATGAAGCAACTTCTGATAGGAGTGGTTACCTGGAGAGGCAGGGGAGGCGGTTATGGGTCGGCGCACCTGCAGCTAGACATGGCGATGAGGCGGATAAGATCATGAGTGAGGAAGTAGGCATGCGGCCATCATGCTCAGGAACTAGCCGTTAGTTCAGTCGGACCATCGTAGGAGAAGAGGACTTGCTAGATACCTCTAACGGATGGCTCAGCTTGGCGGATTTCTAGCGGGCAGGATTGGCGGAGGAGAAAACGGCCTAAAATGGCGGATAACTTGGCGAGCAGACTTAGTCATCATAGGTAGCGGCAAACGGTAAGGACCATCGGTCAAACAGAGCGAGTAAACCTGACGAAAAGTACAGCGGTCTCAGTGGCGAAGAAGGTTGCGGTCATAATTTGATGGTCAGACTGAGCGATCGCGAACAGTGGTCACGACCAGCGCTCGCCGATGGGTCATTCTTCCAAGAGAGTGAGCCAGAGGGATGATGGAAAATTGGGCCCTAGGGGGATCAAGCCTGCACTGTAGATCCTTTTGGGCCAGACTATTCTGGTCGCCGTAATTTATCCATAACATAAAGCCCCCTGGCTCTTGGTGCTTTGAGGAGGACTAGGAGACATGCATTCCGGAACGAGCAGAATAGGTGGGAACAATTACAATAAAGAAGGGGGGGGGGGGGGGGGGGTTACAGCACCTTTTTAAATTTCACTTTATCGTCAGGCCAAGTGGAGCTTCCCCAGACAACAGTTACAGGTCACGTAGCGCACAGTGCGCATTTAATGCACGTCACTCAACTGAGGCACTACACGATGACAAAATCCTGAGGATCGTGCCATGTCGTCAGATTGAGGGCGGTTGTGCAGCTGTCTTCATCTAACGGTTTGGGTTGAAATATTTTTAAAGAAGAAAAGACGCCCCCCCCCCCTCCCCCCCCCCCCCCCCTCCGTATTCTTCCTCTAGTCTAACTCTTCAATCCTGCTTTGTGGCTATCGTCTGTAATTTTTGGCGACCATCATACTCAAAGTAAGGCTTCCTTACCTTGCCCACATTGCTCTTGTCATTGTTATTATTTTTTATTTTTCGCATGGCATGTGTTCTTCTGAGAGTCTGGACCGGTCGGGACGGATAACCTCCGTATTGCTCCATGGTCCGACGAAGTTCGGTAGCAGCCGAGGTAACTAGCTCACTTTTTTTCTTCCTTTTTTCAATCTCGGGGGGGGGGGGGGGGGGGGGGGGTGGGGGGAAGAGAGAAGGCCCTACAGAATGAGGCCTTTATTCCCCCGCTCTTTCATGACTTCCTAGGCGCACGGCTTGACGCTTAGACTTAGAAGACTTAGGTTTCTTTCGTTCATTCTTTCTTCTTCTTTTTTTTTTTAGTCTGGTCAGTTGTCAGCGGCCTAACTGGCTGTTTCTTTTGTAGATGTCAAACCGTGGATTCCGGTACGGTCGAGTCATGTCTAGCGAAGAGAGTTCAGGGGAGAGGTCTCATCGGCATGATGGGGACTCCTCAGGTGCCACCGTTCAGGGCAGCGAGGATACGCCGAGCTCTTCTGGGCGAGGGGAGACCTTTGCCTACTAGAAATTTTATCAACATGACTCCTAATTGACCGTTAAGGAACTTAAAACTGTGGCTGATGCGTTCCATTTCCCTTCCACTTGCCGTGTCATGGTTCCTGCTCATCGTGACCATGCGGCTGACCCTCCTGATGGGTTCATTGCGATCAGCCGCCACCATGTGAAGATGGGGTTTAGGTTCCCGGTTCCTCCATATATAATAAATTTGTTAAATGACCTGGAGATAGCCCCTTTCCAGCTCATACCGAATTCTTACGGTCAGATCACCACCTTGGCCTACATCTTCCTCAAGAACAGCCTTCCGCCACTGACCCCGAACATGATCCAGAGCCTTTATTTTTTCAAGTCCAAGACGAATCTATTGGATACCAAGCGAGACGGGATTTACTACATAACCGCTCGTAATTCCCCCTACAAGGCATTTCTGTCATCGAAGGCTAGCAAATCGAATGTAGGGGATTATAAATCTAATTGGTTTTATGTTATGTGTCGGTCTCTGCAGGAACTTGTCCATTTCGATTTTAACAATGGTCCTGGTAGGCTTATTCCAGCTCGCTACTGGAGAGTCCTCACACTTGTCATTACGTCTTGTTGTTACTAATATTCTTTACTTCTACATGTAGCTTTTGTTAAAGGGGCGGTCAGCCTCACGGAGGAGGAGACAAAAACGTTGAAGAGGTTCGTCAAGGTGAAGAGCCCTGAGGACGATTTCTTTCCAAAGAATTCCTTGCTAAGTAAATACTGGCTTGCACCCAGGACAGAGACCGTAACCCTGAGGTTGGCTTTCGACGTTGGTGTGCGAAAAGGTCGGGAAGTCAAATCCATCCTCGCAGAACCTAGTGAAGGAACTTCCACCCCCGCCCCAAAGAAACCTGAGACAATGGTGGATCTTGATATGATTTCTCCTCATTCGTCGCCAGCAGCTGAAACAGGGGGACTTAAAGTGGAAATTACTGGCTCGAAGGAGCCCCCAACAGAGGACGTAGGTCTTTTGGATACAGTGGTCGAACAGACCACCGAAAGGCCAATAACGAAGTTTAAGAGTGTGGCAAAGAAAACTGCAAAGCAGACAAAGGGTGCCACCGTAAAAGGGGTTCCAACTTCGGAGGCCGAGGGGCAGAATGAGGAAGCCTCGGAGCCCCCTGCCAAACGCCTAAGATCCAAAGGCAAAGGCAAAGGCAAGAAGAAAGTGGCTGCGACAGGAGGGGTTGATGAGGGGCCAACCCCCGAAGCTAACGCTGGGGAATACTTTGACGATTTTCTGGATCGGTTGCCAGTATTGTCGGGCCCTCATAAGCCGGATGTCTATCAAAAGCACATTCGTGGCGACCTGCTGGTTGACTACGCTGCGCGCTGCAACGTGTTTGTAAGTTCTATTTACTGCCGTGTAATCGCATTTTATACCTGTATAAGTCGTTAACATGCTGTTCTTTCAGGCTTCATTGGCTATGATGAAGATGCGTCAGGACCACCCTGACTTGATTGGGGAGAAAGTTGCTCTCGAGGAGGCGAAACGGGAGTTGGAGACGGAGGTCCAGAGTCTCAAGGAAGAGTCCGCGACAGTTGAGAAGACCATTTTCGATCTGGAGAATAAACTCAAGGAAGCGAAGAAGGCTGCGGATAGGGAGAAAAGATTTCGGCTTGCTGCCTCCGACTCGCTCGCGAAAGCCACCGAGAGCATGGACAAGATCACCGAGGAGGCCGCCCTTCAGAAGAAAAGGGCTGACGATGCTGAGAAGAAAAATGAAATAACGCTGAAGGATTTGACCGTGGCAAGGGACCATCTTGCTAAGTCGCGGGAAGCGCACCGCAAAGCAGATCTCCGTGCCAGACAAGCTGGGGAAGAGGCCACCAAAAAGACGGGCGACAAGTTCTTGTACACAATGTGGCGGCGTTACCCTTCGCTGGATTATTCGTACCTTGGCAAGGATGCGATGGCTGAAGCGAAGAAGTATGAGGCTCGCGCTGTTGCAGATGCCCAGGGAAAAGCGGCGCAAGGTGCTCAGAAGGGATCGGCTCCTCCTGCTCCCCCGAAAGCCTCTGACGCACCACTCGCTCAGACTGGTGCTCCGTCAACCAAAGGGGGTTCTTCCTCAGCTCCTTAGGGGTTGGCAAAGGATGAGGGTCAGGGTTCATTATCTCAGGGAGCCTCCAGCAGTAAAGATCCCAAGGATGCTCCTTCCAGCTCCTCAAAGGATCCTACAGATGCCCCTACCAGCTCCTCCAAGGCCCCTTCAGACAAGTGATTTTAATATTCCTCCTCGGTGCTAATAGGACTTGTCCTTTGAACATTAATGCCTTCGTAATTACGATTCCTTTTTTGTCTTTGGAGCAATTTGATGGAGTAATTTGTAATTATTGATTGATCATTATCTTAGTAGAGTTCCCTTTGTTTTGTTCTGTCGCTCCTTTATATTCTTGCGAACGTTGTTATAGTATATTGCAAATAGTTATAACCTATCAGACAGATAATAAATAAAAATGGTTAAGGGTGCCGACCGCCCTCATACGTACCTTCGGAGAGGTATACTAGGGAAAATGATCCTTTGAGTCGTGGATGACATCCATTATACGACTCCTGACACATATAATAATCTGAGGTACGAAAAAGAATTCTCGAAGATGGGTGGGTAACTTCGATCCCATCCTCATTGGTAGGCACATCAATGTAATTATAATATTTCTGAAATAGGTGGATGCATCGATACCAACCGAGAGAGACAACGATGAATATGCAAGATAGAAGAAAAAGTCAATTAAATGGAAAGTAGGTGGACTATCATCGTGCCTCCCTCGATTATCGTCAGACTTTGATGAAGTGTTGCGTTCAGACGGACCGGAGCCTAGATCACATGCTATAATGATCCTTTCCAGTTGCGCTCACAAGGTTAGGACCTCGGCTGCGCTCACAAGGCCGTAGCCTGAGCCTCTATAGCATAATGGAATGAACCTCTCCAACTGCGCTCACAGGGCGTACCCGAGCATTTACAGCGAGAGTTGTGGAGGCTGGGGCCTCGGCTGCGTTCACAGGGCGTACCCGAGCCTCTACAGCATAATGGAATGAACCTTTACAGCTGCGTTCATAGGGCATACCCGAGCATTTACAGTGAGAGTTGTGGAGGCTGGGGCCTCGACTGCGCTCAGAGGGCGTACCCGAGCCTCTACAGCATAATGGAATGAACCTCTCCAGCTGCGCTCACAGGGCGTACCCGAGCATTTACATGAGAGTTATGGAGAGTGTCACTTCGATCGAGCCCCCTTTATTTTTTGTTGAGCGGGGCTGAGTGTCACTTCGATCGAGCCCCCTTTATTTTTTGTTCGCGCGCGAAGTTGGAGGGGGAGACCAGTTAGCGAGCGGCGATCAGGTGCACGGGCTCGTGGCCGTTTTAACCCCTCCCGCCCCTTAAGGCTATCAGATGTTGGAGCTTCGAGCTGACGCTTCGTTGCTTTATGGGGGCGTACCCCATTCATGTCTGCTAGGTGGTAGGCTCCGTTCCTCAGATCTTCATGAATCAAGTAAGGTCCTTCCCAGTTCGGTCCTAGTACTCATTCGTTTGCCTTGCGGGCACGGGGTAGGACTTCTTGTAGGACAAGGTCACTTGGCTTGAATTGTCTTACTCGTACTCTCTTGTTGTAATGTCTGGCCATCCTCTGCTGGTAGACGGCCGTCCTGAGTCGAGCAGCTTCCCTTGATTCCTTGAGCAAATCTGAACTGGCGGCCAAGAGTTGGTTGTTGTCTTCAAGGTTGAAGTTTGCTCTTCTGTGACTGTAGACTTCAAATTCAGCTGGAATCATGGCCTCAGACCCGTAGACCATCGAGAAGGGGGTCTCCTCCGTAGTATTGCGGGCGGTAGTGCGGTAGGCCCACAACACTTTTTGTAATTCGTCGACCCATGTCCCCTTCCTGGCTTCGAGCTTAGTTTTCAGGACCTGTTTGATGACTTTATTGACTGCTTCCACCTGACCGTTGGCCTACGGGTGGTCGACTGTGAAGAAGCTCTTGACGATGCCGAGGCTATCGCAGAACTCTTGAAATTGTTCACTTGTGAATTGGGTCCCGTTGTCTGTCACCAGCTGTTGAGGTACGCCAAATCTGCAGATTATATTATCCCATACGAATTTTTTGATCTTCGTCGTAGAGATTTCGGTCAGCTCCTTCGCCTCTGCCCATTTGGTGAAGTAATCGACGGCCACAACAGCGTATTTGCACCTTGCTCGACCCACTGGGAGGGGTCCGATTAAGTCCATGTCCCAGATGGCAAAGGGCCATGGACTGATCATCTGTCGGAGATAGGCTGGTGGGGCTCGGGGAATCTTGGAAAACCTCTGACACTTGTCGCATTTCCTCACAAGGTCGATGGCGTCCTGCTTCATTGTCGGCCAGTACAACCCTTGTCTGAGCGCTTTTTGGGCTAAAGATAATCCTCCGGCATGGTTGCCACAATGTCCTTTGTGAATGTCCTTCATCAAGACGCTGTACTCTGGTTCATCGATACACCTGAGCAGAGGGGCGGAGAGGCCCCTTTTGTAGAGAACATCACCATAGATACAGTATTTGGTTGCTCTGATACGCAGACGACGAGCCTCCATCTTATCCTCTAGGAGTCTTCCTTCCTGCAGGTAATTGATTAACGAACACATCCATGATCCGTCCGCCACTGTCAGAGTCATCACTCCCACGCCAGACTTGGTGCTTGGTTTGGGCAAGAACTCCACAGGTACATTTTCAACGCAGCTCGTATCTTGAGCAGTTGCCAAACGAGCCAGAGCGTCTGTGTGGGAGTTCTGGGCGCGCGGGATCTGGTTCAACTCGAATGCTTCGAAAGTCTTCAGTAATCTCTGAACCTCTTATAGATAGGTTGCCATCTTTGACCCTTTAGCTTGGTATTCACCTTTTATCTAGCAGACCACCAATTGGGATTCACTGAAGATTCTGACTTGCTCAGCTTGCATCCTTTTGGCCAGGCGGAGCCCTGCCAGCAATGCTTCATACTCCGCCTCATTGTTGGTTGCTTTGAAGCCGAATTTGAGGGCGTAGAGAAACTTACCCCCATCAGGACTGATCAATAGAACTCCGGCTCCAGCACTCCTTTCGCAGGATGATCCATCTACAAAAAGTTCCCAGTATGGTCCTCCAGAGGTCTCAGCTTGGTCATCCACAGGCCCGGTAAACTCGGCTATAAAATCTGCCAGTACTTGCCCCTTGATCGTCGGTCTTGGCTTGAATTCGACGTCATACTGGGCGATTTCAATAGCCCACTTGATGAGTCGGCCGGAGGTATCTGGCTTCTGAAGGATTTGCTTCAGGGGATACCTGGTTAGGACTTCGATCTTATGCGCCTGGAAGTACGGACGCAGCTTTTTGGATGCCATTACCAGACAGTAGGCGAGCAGCTCCATTGGGGTATACCTGGATTCCGCCTCGATAAGCTTTTTGCTTACATAATACACTGGGGCCTGGGCTCCACTTTCTTGTTGTCTTACTAAGGCTGCACTCAGAGCATGTTGGGACACCCCCAGATAAACGATCAAAGTCTCCCCCTCCTTCGGTTTAGTCAGCAGCGGAGCACGCCCCATGTATTCTTTCAGTTGCTTGAAAGCAGCCTCACATTCATCAGTCCACTTGAGATTCCTGACTTTCTTCAACGCTTCAAGGAACGGAGCACACCTGTCGGAGGCCTTTGACACAAACCGGCTTAAGGCAGCAATCTGAACGTTCAGACTTTGGATCTCCTTCACATTTCCTGGCAACCTCATGTTCAGCAGGGCCTAGATTTTCTCTAGATTGGCTTCTATTCCCCTGTTGTTCACGATGAAACCCAGAAATTTTCTTGAAGATACCCCAAAGGCAAACTTGTGAGGATTGAGCTTCATTTGATATTTTCTCAGAATCTGGAACATCTCCTCGAGGTCCTGAACGTGATTGGTAGCTTTCTCAGATTTTACCAGCATGTTGTCCACATATACTTCCATGCTTTTTCCAATCAACTCCTCAAACATCTTGTTCACTAATCTCTGGTAAGTGGCTCCCGCATTTTTCAGACCGAATGGCATTACCTTGTAGCAATAGAGCCCCCGGTCAGTGGTGAACGACGTACACTCCTAGTCTTTGGGGTCAATGGGGATCTGGTTATAGCCTGAATAAGCATCCATGAAGCTAAGGAGCTCATGCCCTACCATCGCATCCACCAGTTGGTCGATCTTGGGTAAGGGGAAACTGTTTTTTGGGCAGGCTTTGTTCAGGTCAGTGAAGTCTATGAATGTTCTCCATTTCCCGTTCTTCTTCTTTACCAGCATGGCATTAGCCAACCATTCTGGATACTGAACTTCACGGATGAATTTATTGGCCAGGAGCTTGTCCACCTCTTCTTTCAGAGGTTCATTGCGCTTTTGGTTCATTTGTCTCCTCTTCTGGCAGACCGGCCGATAGCGGGGGTTGGCGTTCAATTTGTGAGTCATCATATTGGGGTCAATCCCCACCATATCTCCATGGTTCCAAGCGAACACATCTACATGTCTCTTAAGGCAATCAATCAGTTGGGATCTTACTTCCGGGACTAAACTTCTCCCTAGCTTAAGACATCTCGATGCGTCTGCTTCCACGATCGGAATGTCCTCAAGTTCTTCTATCGGACCGGTGCTTTGATATGTGTCGAATTCCCTGGGATCTAAGTCATGACTGATCCCTGATGAAGTGATCGCTTGCAATTCGCGTTCTCGAATCACTTCCAACTGCCTTCCTTCAGCCCCATTTCTGATCGCGTCCACATAGCAGCGTCGAGCCATAGATTGTTCACCCTGTACACATCCTACCCCGCTGGGGGTCGGGAACTTCACCGTAAGGGCTTTGGTGGATACAACCATCTCAAGGTCATTCATTGCAGGCCTTCCCATTACCACATTATACGCCGAGGGGGAGTTAATGATGAGGAAGTCTATCAACACCGTGGACTACCGGGTACCATCACCGAGGGTCAAGGGTAATCTAATCTGTCCAGCAGGGATGACCGAATCTCCAGTGAATCCATAAAGGGGCTCGGGGGATGGTTTTAGTTGATCATCACCAATCTCCATCTGATCGTAGCAATCCTTGTACATCACATTCACGGAACTGCCAGTGTCAATCATGATCCTCTTCACCACTGAGTTGCCGATGCGCGCCCTAATCACCAAGGCGTCATTGTGGGGGAAGCGGACATCCCGCGCGTCTTCGTCAGTGAACACGATGTCCTCCGTCATCTTCCTGGCTCTCTTGGCGGGTCCTCTTAACTCTCTCTGCCCCATGGGTTGGATGCGTCTGGCTTTACGCACGAACCGCTCCTGAGATCGGTTAGATATCCCTGCCTCCGAGGGCCCTCCATGGATGGTGTGGATGGTTCTGACGGAGGGTCCTTGAGTAGAATTCGGCTCTGGCTGACCTTGAGCTAGAGGGTCTTCTGATCGCAGTCGGAGCCGCTGTTGTTGGGATGGTCGCTTTGGGGGCCTCATAACATAGTCCCTTAGGCGACCATTTCTGATCATTTCCTCAATAGCATCCTTCAGTGCCCAGCAGTCCGAGGTATTATGCCCAATGTCATTGTGGTAGGCACAGAATTTATTCCTGTCTCTCCGTGCTTCGGGTCCCTGAAGGGGAGCTGGCCGCCCGAAATTTTCCCTGTTCTTCTCAGTTGCATAAATCCGGTCTTGAGTATCCGACAGGGCATTATATGTGTTATAACGACCTTGGTACCGTGGCCGCTCTAGTCCCCGACTGGTGCTCGGTCTTCGCCAGTCCCTGGCTTTCTTGGCAATCTGTTAGTTCTCTCTTCGACCTCCAGGGTTGCTTCCCCTATTGCCCCTCTTCCTTCCATGCCTAGAATTACCGACTTCATCCTTCTGGGAACCTGTCTTCCTAGGATTGGTTACCTCTTCCCATCGGATCTCCTTTTCGGCTCGCTCATACAACTCTCCTAGGTCCTTCACAGGGGATCTGTATATGCTCTCATACAGCTTGCCATCTTTCCTTAGACCGGACGAGATGGCTGACAATACTCCTTCATCCGTAGGATTTTCCACATTCGTCACCTCACGCCTGAACCTGTTAATGTACTCTTTGAGAGGCTCACTCGGGCGTTGACAGATGGTAGAAAGGTGACAGGGTGGTGCGAACCGCCTCTTCAAAGCCTTGTACTGGTTCAGAAACTTCTGCTGGCACTCATCCCAGTTGTTGATGCTGTGAGGAGGAAGGCTCCTGAACCATGGTCGCTGAATGTCCCCAAGAGTAGTCGGGAATACACGACATTTCACAAGCGGGCTGGTCGTTTGGAGATCCATCTGGATGTTGAAAGCGTCCAGATGATCATAGGGATCCGAATTTCCCTTATATTGAGGAATGTTGGGGACTTTGAACCTCGGAGGGAGTGGCTCCAGTTCAATTTCTGACGTGAAGGGGGTTCTTTCTCCAGTCTGGCCCCGCTGCCCCTACACCACGGACCGCGCTTCCAACTGACGGACCCTCTGGAGGAGTTCCGCAACCAATGTACCTTGTGTCTCAGTTCTCCCAACAGCAGAATGTCTATCCCTTCTGCTTGGAGATCGATTGTTTTTAGCCTCCCGCCCTCCGACATTAGGTCCTAGCCCCGCTCCATCTACGAGGGCCGGGATTCGATCGTGATTGCGGCCAGTTTGATCCGGTCGACGTCTATCACGGGCTTGTGGAAGTCGGGCACTTGAATGCGCGCTGGAGGAGTGGACAGATCCTTCTCGTTCAAACTCCCTGGCGTCCCTTCTGCTCACATTAGGGTCTTTAGCGTGCCTCCCACGAGAGGTATCTCTTCCTGGATCTGCCTGAGGAGGAGCTTGAGGAGGCTGTGCCTGGTTCTAGAACAGAGTTCTCATTTCGCTAATAAACGCCCCGACAGTATTCTCCAGCCTTTCTTGTCGTCGCTGTAACATTTGCATGGTATCCCCCCTTGCAGTATTAGATGTCGGTTGGCGAGTTGGAAGAAAGGGTATACCTTGAGCACCTCCCGTCACGGGTACGCTAGACGTTCCTTCCCCAGTATTGGACACACCTCCGGCGAACATAACCTGGTGTTGGTCTGAAGTTTTTGGCGATTGTCTGTTGCACTGGGATCTTTAGGAATCCTCCCCCTAACCATGGCGAGTGAAGAATGAGCTGTAAAGGCTGGCGAATTGAAAGGTGGCGAAACTGGAGATGAGCCCCTTCTTCTAGTGCCAAAAATGTTAACATCGAAAAATGATTTTCCTTAGTCAATGAGGTTGTTGTTGGGCTCAAGCTGCAGTTTCATATGGACAGCAGGACACATGCAAAGTAACAAGAATGGAGAGGATGGGTTAAAGGCGAGGAGGAAAAGCACAGAAGAATTTTAGAGTGGTTCGGCCCAAAAAGATGCCTACGTCCACTATTCACTCTCTCACTATTTTGGCAGAGTAATGACACTCAATGATGGGATCCTCTTTTATAGTAAAAATCACCGCCTATTTATAGAGAGGGATGCGCTACAGTTAAGCAGAATAGGACAAAAGCAAACAGTTAACTACAGTTACACTGACAGACAATATTTAATACGCCGGAAACCTAATTAATGCGGCTGACAACGCATTAAATGCGATCGAAAATACAATAAATGCGGTCGAAAACGTTGCATCCGAGGTCAGCCCAAGGGAGATTTCTGATGATTGGGTCGGATTTGGCATGATGGCCTACCGAGGTCACGATTACAGCTTCTAGCGGATATAGCGTGCATGGCAAGCCTTGGGTCAGTATTCTGCATGGCACTGTTAACTGATGCTGACTCGAAACTCTTAGAAATGAGACGGATTGAACTTCCAGCAGATGGGCTGCCACATCAAACGGTAGAATGAAGCAACTTCTGACAGGAGTGGTTACCTGGAGAGGCAGGGGAGGCGGTTATGGGTCGGCGCACCTGCAGCTAGACATGGCGATGAGGCGGATAAGATCATGAGTGAGGAAGTAGGCATGCGGCCATCATGCTCAGGAACTAGCCGTTAGTTCAGTCGGACCATCGTAGGAGAAGAGGACTTGCTAGATACCTCTAACGGATGGCTCAGCCTGGCGGATTTCTGGCGGGCAGGATTGGCGGAGGAGAAAACGGCCTAAAATGGCGGATAACTTGGCAAGCAGACTTAGTCATCATGGGTAGCGGCAAACAGCAAGGACCATCGGTCAAACAGAACGAGTAAACCTGACGGAAAGTACAGCGGTCTCAGTGGCGGAGAAGGTTGCGGTCATAATTTGATGGTCAGACTGAGCGATCGCGAACAACGGTCACGACCAACGCTCGCGATGGGTCCTTCTTCCAGGAGAGTGGGCTAGAGGGATGCTGGAAAATTGGGCCCTAGGGGGATCAAGCCCGCACTGTAGATCCTTTTGGGCCAGACTATTCTGGTCGCCGTAATTTATCCATAACAGTTTCTTATTTTAGTTGGTGTATTTTCTTTTATTAATTAGGCTAATTCTTTTTAGGGATTCTATTTCTTTAAGTTGTTTAGTTTATTTCCTTTAGGATTTTACTTCATAAAGAAGGTTTGTTTCCTTGTATTGATTGGGGTACTTATTTTTAGGAATTCCATTTTCTAAAATTGTTTAGTTTATTTCCTTTAGAATTCAATTTTCTAAGAAAGGTTTATGATAAGGGCATTTTTAGTCAAGATTTAAGCCACCAAATTTGTATCTTTGTCATTGTTCTCAAGTATTTTTTTTTATGTGTTTTGTTAGTGTTTTTTAGCAAATAAGTCTTTAAATGGTTTGTATACTTAATTAGAAAGGATTCGATTTGAAACAAAGTCAAAGAAGTGTTGGGTTTAGATTTTGTGAAAAAAAGGGCATAATCATGGATTTTCAGGCTTCAAAGATAGGTTGACTTGTGAAAGGTTGTACAGATCCATCAATTTGAGTTATCTGAGCTTCAACATATCAAATTAAAGTTATAAATGTCTAGTTTTTATAGCAACTAACCGTTCGTGAATCGGAGGTCTCCGTAGAGAAAGATATGACTATCTTAGTGAGCAAAGTCAGAGCTAGCGAGCCCTAAAGCGCTCCCTCACCAACTTGCGCACCAACCAACGTGCCCCTATCATCCAAGCGTAAACACTAGTATGCTTACACACTAAATCATGGGCTAAGAAGTGCCACATATTGCCAGGCCACTCTAACAACATTAAAAAGAGCATTTCCGAAGGCATTTTCGGCTCTTCACTTTCAATTCATGCCTTAACTTCCACACCTTTAAAAAGGGACTTGTTAACGTCGAAAAATGGTTTTCCTTAGCCAACGAGATTGTTGTTGGGCTCAAGCTACAGTTTCGTATGGACAATAGATTGCATGCAAAGTAACAAGAATGGAGAACATGGGTTAGAGGCGAGGGGAGAAAACACATAAGATTTTTAGAGTGGTTCGGCCCAAAAAGATGCCTACGTCCACTGTTCACTCTCTCACTATTTTGGCAGAGTAACGACACTCAGAGATGGGGATCCCTTTTACAGTAAAAATCGCCCCTATTTATAGAGAGGGGGATGTGCTACAGTAAAACAGAATAAGACAAAAATAAACAGTTAACTACAGTTACAATGATGGACAGCATTTAATACGTCGGAATCTCAATTAATGTGGCTGACAATGCATTAAATGCGGTCGAAAACACAATAAATGCTGCCGAATCTGTCGCATCTGGGGTCTGCCCAAGAGAGATTTCTGATGACTAGGTCGGATTCACCATGATGGGCCAACAAGGTCAAGGTCACAGCTTTTGACGGACGCAGCGTGCATGGCACGCCTCGGAACTGTACTCTGCATGGCATCGTTGACTTCTGCTGACCTGGGGGTCCCTTCGGGACGAGACGGATTAATCTTCCAGCAGTTCGGGCACTGGAGTTCTTTTACAGATCTGGCAACCTAGAGGGTTGGAGAGGCGGATCGCGAGGTGGTGCGCCCACCGCTGGTCGAGGTAGGGAGGCGGACAATATCATAAGTGACGGAGCCGGTGTGCGGTCACGCTCAAAGAACAGCCATTGGTTCGGTCGGATCATCCTGAGTGAGAAGAGCTCGTTGAATATTCTTGATGGGTGGGAGATCTTGACGGATACTTTGGCGAGCAGGGTCGGCGAAAAGATAGGCAACCAATCATGGCGGATAATCTGGCGAGCAGGACTAGTTGTCACGGATGGTGGCCAGCGGTAAGTCTGAGGGATGTGAGCTACTGGTCGACGACGAGGACCATCGGTCAAACTGAGCGGAATAAACCTGTTAGAGAATGAGGCGGTCTGAATGGAGGAGAAGGTAGAGGTCCTGGTCAACTTTCAGTACGGAGTGTCTGCGATCAGATTTAACGGTCAGGCTGAGCGATAGCGATCAGCGGTCACAAAGAGTCATCCACTATTGGGCCCCTTCTCTGAGATGATGGACCAGGCGGGCGGCGGATAATTAAGCCCCTGGGCTGATGGGCCTGCACTGTAGATCCAGCTGGGCCCGATTATTCTGGTCACTAATTTATCCATAACATAAAGCCCCCGGCTCTTGGTGCTTTAAAGAGGACCAGGAGACATTTAATCCAGGGTGAGCAAAATAGGCGGAAGCAGTTATTGGGTTGAAGCGGTTACAACATCTTTTGAATTCCACTTTATTATCATGTCACGTGGAGCTTCCCCGGACAACGGTTATGGGCCACATCGCTCGCCGTGCATATTTAATGCACGTCACTCAACTGACACGCTGCATGATGACAAAATCTAGGGAATCACGCCACGTCGTCAAATTGGGGGCGGTTACATAGCTGTCTTCATAAAACGGTTGGGGCTGAATTATTTTAAAAAGAAAAAACACCCCCCCATATTCTTCTTTTGGCATTTTCAAGATTCATAGGCATTTTCATCGTCTTCCTCCTCTGCTCCGATTCTTCGACTTTGCTTAGTGGCTATCGTCTGCAGTTTTTCGGCGACCACCATACTCAAGGTAAGGCTCCCTTCCCCTGTTCGCATTGTTCTCGCCATTCTTGTTTTTCATTTTCTGGGCATGTGCTTCTCTTAGAATTTGGACCAGTTAGGGCGGGCAACCTCTGCACTGCCTCTGGTCCGGTGAAGCCTGGTAATAGTATAGGACATTTTTTAGCGTTCCTCCCTCCTTCCTTCTTCCCTTAAACCTGGGGGAAACTTTACTGAACCAGACCCTTCTCTCTCCCCCCCCCCTTTTCTACGACTTCCTAGGCGCACGGCTTGACGCTTAGGCTTAGCGAAATTAAGTTTCTTTTTGTTTCTTGAGTCTGGTTGGCTGTCAACGGCCTAACTGGCTATTTCTTTTGTAGATGTCAAGCCGTGGACTCTGATACCGCTGAGTCATGTCTAGCGAAGAGAGTTATGAGGGGAGGTCTCTTAGTGCAACAGCTCAGGACAGCGAGGACATGCCGAGTTCTTCTGGGCGAGGGGAGACCTTTGCCTTTCAGACCTTTTACCAACATGACTCCCAGATGACCGTTAGGGAGGTTAAAACTGTGGCGGACGCATACCATCTTCCTTCCACTTGTCGCGTCATGGTGCCTGCCCATCTTGACCATGCGGCTGATCCTCCCGAGGGATTCATAGCAATCAGCCGCCAACATGTGAAAATGGGGTTTAGATTCCCAGTTCCCCCATACCTAATCAACCTGCTGAATAATCTGGAAATAGCCCCCTGCCAACTGACACCAAACTCTTACGCACAGATCACTACCTTGGCCTTCATTTTCCTTAAAAATGGTATTCCACCACCTACTTCAAATATACTCCAGAGCCTCTATTTCTTTAAGTCCACCACAAATCCTCTAGACACTAAACGGGACGGTATTTACTATATTACCGCCTGTAACACCCCTTATAAGACGTTTTTGCCATCGAAGGCTGGTAAATCGAATGTAGGGGATTATAAATCCAAGTGGTTTTACGCCACATGTCTGTCCCTGCAGGATCTCGTTCATTTTGACTTTAACAATGGTCCTGGTAAGCTTGTTCCAGCCCACTACTGGGGTATTCCTTCATATATCTTCATGCCTAATTATCACTGATATTCTTCTTCATTTTTACATGCAGCTTTTGTCAAAGGAACGGTCAGTCTTACGGAGGAGGAGACTAGAATGCTGAAGAGATTCGCCGAGGTGAAGGACCCCGAGGACGATTACTTCCTAGAGAACTCTTTCCTAAGGAAATACGGGCTCGCACCTGGGACAGAGACCACGCCTTTGAAGTTAGCCTTCGACGTCGGTGTGTGGAAAGGTCGGGAGGTCAAGTCTGTCCTCACAGAACCTGGTGAAGGGACTTCCACTCCGGCCCCAAAGAAGCATCAAACAATGGTGGACCTTGACATGATCTCCCCCCCTTCTTCGTCGGTAGCTGAGATAGGGGGGCCTGAAGTGGAGATAACGGGCTAAAAGGGGCCTCCAGCTGCGTCAGTGGATTTGTCGGCCACAACCGCTGCTCCGTCTGCTAAACAGCCTACGGTGACGTTTAAGAGTGTGGCGAAGAAGGCGGTGAAGCAGACAAGGGGGACCACCGGGAAGGGAGCTTTGACTTCAGAGGTCGAGGACGAGGAAGAGGAGGCCTTGGAACCCCCTGCGAAGCGCCTAAGGTCCAAAGGTAAAGGTAAAGAGAGGGTGGCTGCAATGGGAGAGACGGATCAAGGGCCGACTCCTGAGGCTAATATGGGGGAATACTTTGATGACCTGTTGGATCAGCTGCCAACGATATTGGGGCCTCACAAACCGGATGTCTACTAGGAGCACATTCACGGTGGCAACCTAGTCAACTATGCAGCACGCTGCACTGTGCTGGTAAATCCTACTCCTCTCTTCATATTCGCACTTTATGTCTGCTTATGTTGCTAACATGCCCTCCCCCATTTTTAGGCTACATTGGCCATGATGAAGATGCATCGAGATCACCCTGACCTAATAGGAGAGAAGGCTGCTCTCGAGGAGGCGAACAGGGAGCTGGAGGGGAAGGCCCAGAGTCTCAGAGAGGAGACCGCGACTGCTGGGAAGACTATCGTCGAATTGGAATAGAAACTTAAAGACGCGGAGAAGGAAGCAGATAAGGAGAAAAAGCTTCGGATTGCTGCTGGTTTCTCACTCGCGAAAGCCACCGAAGATGTAGATAAGATCACCGAGGAGGCTGCCCTTCAGAAGAAACGGGCTGATGATGTCGAGAAGGCTCACGGTGCTGTGCTTAAGGACTTGGCCCAGGCACAGGAGGCGTGTCGCAAGGCGAAACTCCGGGCTGACCAAGCTTGGAAAGAGGCCACCAGGAAAACTAGCAGCAAGTACTTGTATACTTCGTGGGTGCACCATCCTGAGTGGGATTATTCATACCTCGGGAAGGAGGCAGTGGTAGAAATTAAGAAGTATGAAGCTCGTGCCGCTGCAGACTCCCAGAAGAAGGCCTCGCAAGATGCTCAGAAGGGGGCAATTCCTCCAGCCCCACAGAAAGTTTCTGACCCGCCACCCGCTCAGACCGGTGCCTCGTCTGCCCAAGGCGGTTCTTCCTCAGCTCCTCAAGGATTGGCAAAGGAAGGAGGACAAGGCTTATCTTCTCAGGGAGCCTCCAGTAGCAAAGGTCCAGAGGACATCCCCTTCAGCTCTTTAAAGGACCCAGCAGGTGCTTCTGCCAGCTCTTCCAAGGCCCCTTAGGATAAATGATTTTAATGTTTCCCCTTGCTGTTGATAGGACTATTCTTTAAACATCGATGCTTTTACAATTATGATTTTTGTTTTGCCTTTGGAACAATCTGTAATTATTACTTTACTATTATCTCAGTAGGGCCTCCTCCAATTTGCTTTTTCTGCCTTCTTATCTTCATTTATATGTAATCGTAGAAAGCTATAAACGAATATGCCCTGCAAGATAAACAACAAACGAGAATAATCAAAAAGTGGGCAGATCGCCCTTTCACGTGTCTCTAGGAAGGTAATACAAGGAAAATGACCCTTTAAGCCATGGAAGTTTTCCAATAGGCGGCCCTCGGCTCAGACTATAACTTGGGGGATAGAAGAGGATCCCTGAAAGTAGGTAAATGACTCAACTTTCATTGTTGAAGGACACCCCCAGATTAGGAGTAATAGGCCGTCTGACTTTCTGGCAGTAATTAAATCATTTAGTAAATGAGCGAATGTGTTTCGCATCATCACACGATCATAACACCTCTCATACATACACATAATCATCAGTGTGTTGCAGAATAGAAGAGATTGGATGGAGAATAAATGATCTGATGACGAGTCTTTGCTGATTGTTTTTGGAATTGAGGAAGAATTATGTTCAGAGGGTCGGTGCTTGAACTGTATGGCACGGTAACCTCCTCCAGCTGCGCTCACAAGGCCGTAGCCTGAGCATCTACAGCGTAACAGAGTGAACCTCTCCAGCTGCGCTCACAGGGCATACCCGAGCATCTACAGCGAGAGTTGTAGAGGTTGGGACCTCGGCTGCGCTCACAAGGCCATAGCCTGAGCCTCTACAGCATAACAGAGTGAACCTTTCCAGTTGCGCTCACAGGTCGTACCTGAGCATCTACAGCGAGAGTTGTAGAGGTTGGGACCTCGGCTGTGCTCACAAGGCCGTAGCCTGAGCATCTACAGCATAATGTTGGGCCGAGTGTCACTTCGATCGGGCCCCTTTATTTTTGTAGAGTGGGACTGAGTGTCACTTCGATTGAGTCCCTTTATTTTTTGTTCGCGCGTGAAGGTGAAGGGGGAGACCAGTTAGCGAGCGACGATTAGGTGCGCAGGCTCATAGCCGTTTTAACCCCTCCTGCCCCTTAGGGCCATCGGATGTTGAAGCTCCGTGCTGGTGTTTTGCTGTTTACTAGTGGTGTACCTTAAACAAGAATACACATAAGCATCTGATGTTAGCAGTAATTCATTAAAATTGATAGACAGCTTTTCATTCTTATCTGTACATGGCTCGTTTTTCATACATAACAAGACAATAGTGGTAAATATAAATAGCTCAGGTATAATATGTCCTCAGGTGGAGGGCGTTCCAAGCTCTTGGTAGAATTGTCCCATCCATATCCACCAGATGATAGGCCCCGTTTTTCAAGTTCTCGTGAATCACATAGGGTCCCTCCCAATTCGGCCCCAATACTCCTTCACTTACTTTGCGAGCGCCGGGTAAGACTTCCCGTAAGACAAGGTCACCTGACTGAAATTGACGTACCCGGACTTTTTTGTCGTAGTGTCTGGCCATCCTCTGCTGGTAGACGGCCATTCTGAGGCGAGCGGCTTCCCTTGATTCCTCAAGTAGGTCTGAACTGGCGGCCAGGAGCTGGTTGTTATCGTTAAGGTTGAAGCTTGCCCTGCGGTGACTGTAGACTTCGAACTCTGCTGGAATCATGACCTCAGACCCGTAAACCATCGAGAAGAGGGTTTCTCCAGTAGTACTACGAGTAGTAGTGCGGTAGGCCCACAACACCTTCTGTAGTTCGTCAACCCAGGCCCCCTTCCTAGCCTCAAGTTTAGCTTTCAGAATCTGTTTGATGATCTTATTGATTGCTTCCACCTGACCGTTAGCCTGCGGATGGTCGACCGCGGAGAAGCTTTTGACGATGCCAAGACTGCTGCAGAACTCCTGAAATTGTTCACTAGTGAACTGGGTTTCGTTGTTCGTCACCAGCTGCTGGGGGATGCCGAATTTGCAGATTATGCTGTCCCACACAAACTTTTCAATCTTCGTTGTGGAAATTTCTGCCAACTCTTTTGCCTCTACCCATTTGGTGAAGTAATCGACGGCCACAACAGCATATTTGCACCTTGCGCGACCCACTGGGAGGGGTCCAATTAGGTCCATGCCCCAGATGGCGAAGGGCCATGGACTGATCATCTGACGGAGATAGGCTGGTGGAGCCCGGGGAACCTTGGAAAACCTTTGACACTTATCACATTTTCTCACCAGGTTGATGGCGTCCTGCTTCATCGTTGGCTAGTAAAACCCCTGTCTGAGCGCTTTCTGGGCTAAAGAGAGTCCTCCAACATGGTTGCCACAGTGTCCTTCGTGTATGTCCCTCATCAAGACAGTGCACTCCGGCTCATCAATACATCTGAGCAGGGGGGCAAAGAGGCCCCTCTTATATAGAACGTCACCTTATATACAGTACCTGGCCGCTCTTTTGCGTAGACGGCGCGCCTCCATCTTGTCTTCCGGGAGTCTCCGTTCCTACAAGTAGTGGACTATCGAGCACATCCACGATCCATTCGCCACTGTCAGAGCCATCACTTCCACACCAGATTTGGTACTCGATTTAGGCAGGAATTCCACAGGTATGTTTTCAATGCAGCTTGTATCTTGAGCGGTAGCCAAACGAGCCAGAGCGTCTGTATGGGAGTTCTGGGCGTGTGGGATTTGGTTCAACTCGAATGGTCGAAAGCCCCAAGTAATCTTTGAACCTCCCACAGGTAAGCTACCATCTTTGACCCCTTAGCCTGATATTCACCTTTTATCTTGTAGACCACCAACTGGGAATCGTTGAAAATCCTGAGTCGCTCAACCTGCATCTTCCTGGCCAGACAGAGCCCTACTAGCAGTGTTTCATACTCCGCTTTATTGTTAGTTGTCTTGAAACCAAACTTAAGGGCACTGAGGAACTTACCCCCATTAGGATCGATCAACAGAATTTCGGCTCCAGCACTCCTTTCGTAGGAGGATCCGTCCATAAAGAACTCCCAGTACAGTCCTTCGGAGGTTTCAGCTTGATCGTCTACCGGCCCGATAAACTCAGCAATAAAGTCTGCCAACGCTTGGCCCTTGATCGCTGGCCTTGGTTTAAATTCGATGTCATACTGGGCGAACTCGATGGCCCACTTGATGAGTCGGCCGGAGGTATCTGGCTTCTGAAGGATTTGCTTCAACGAGTACCTGGTTAAGACTTCAATCCTGTGTGCTTGGAAGTAAGGACGCAGTTTCCTGGACGCCATTATCAGACAATAGGCCAACAACTCCATCGGGGTGTATCTGGTTTCTGCTTCGACCAGCTTCTTACTCACATAATACACTGGGACCTGTGCTCCATTTCCTTCTTGCCTTACCAACGCTATACTCAGGATGTGCTGAGAGACCCCTAGGTAGACGGTCAGAGTTTCTCCTTCTTTCGGTTTAGTCAGTAGCGGAGCGCACCCTATGTACTCTTTCAGTTGCACGAAGGCAGCCTCACATTCATCGGTCCACCTAAAGTTTCTAGCTTTCTTCAGCACCTCAAAGAACGGGGCACATCTGTCGGAGGCCTTGGACACGAATCGGCTCAAGGCCGTTATCTGGCCATTTAGACTCTGAATCTCCTTCACATTGCTCGGCGATCTCATGTCCAACAGGGCCTGGATCTTCTCCGGATTGGCCTCTATTCCCCTGTTGTTCACAATGAAACCCAGGAATTTACCTGAGGAAACCCCAAAAGCACACTTGAGGGGGTTGAGCTTCATCTAGTACTTTCTCAGGATTTGGAACATTTTGCTAAGGTCTTGAACGTGGCTAGCAGCTCTCTCGGATTTGACGAGCATGTCATCTACATACACTTCCATGCTCTTCCCAATCAACTCCTCAAACATCTTGTTCACTAACCTCTGGTAAGTAGCTCCCGCATTCTTCAGTCTGAATGGCATTACTTTGTAGCAGTAGAGCCCCCGATCAGTGGTGAACGATGTACACTCCTCATCTTTGGGGTCCATCGGGATCTGGTTATAGCCTAAATACGCATCCATAAAGCTAAAGAGTTCATGTCCCGCCGTCGCATCCACCAGCTGATCGATCCTGGGCAAAGGGAAACTGTCTTTTGGGCAAGCTTTGTTCAAATCAGTGAAGTCTATGCATGTTCTCCATTTCCCATTCTTCTTCTTTACTAGCATGGGATTAGCTAACCATTCTGGATACTGGACTTCGTGAATGAACCTGTTGGTCAAGAGTTTGTCCACCTCTTCCTTCAGGGCTTCACTGCGCTCTTGGTTCATTTGTCTCCTCTTCTGGCAGACCGGCCGGTGGCGGGGGTCGAAGTTCAACTTGTGAGTCATCACCTTCGGGTCAATCCCCACCATATCTCCATGGCTCCAGGCGAACACGTCTGCATTTCTCTTGAAGCAGTCAATCAGTTGGGATTTTACCTTCGGGACTAAACTTCTCCCTAGCTTGAGCCATCTTGATGCATCTGCCTCTACAACCGAAACATCTTCAAGCTCTTCTACCGGACCAGTGCTTTGATATGCATCGAACTCCCTGGGGTCTAAGTCATGGCTGATCCCTGATGAAGTGATCGCTTGTAATTCGTGTTCCGAAATCACTTCTACCTGCCTTCCTTCAGCCCCATTTTTGATCACGTCCACATAGCAACGACGAGTCATGGATTGTTCACCCTGTACACATCCTACTCCGTTGGGGGTTGGGAACTTCACTGCGAGGGCTCTAGTGGATACAACCATATCGAGATCATTCATCGCAGGCCTCCCCATTACCACATTATATGCCGAGGGAGAGTTGATGATGAGGAAGTCTGCCATCACTGTGGACTGCCCGGTGTCATCACCGAGGGTCAAGGGTAATCTGATCTATCCAGCAGGGATGACTAAGTCTCCAGTGAATCCGTAAAGAGGTCCAGGAGACGGTTTTAGCTGATCATTACCAATCCCCATCTGATCGTAGCAGTCCTTGTACATCATATTCACGGAACTACCAGTGTCAATCATGATCCTCTTCACCATTGAATTGCCGATGCACGCCCTAATTACCAAGACATCATTGTGGGGGAAGCGGACATCTCGTGCGTCCTCGTCAGTAAACACAATGTCCTCCAACACCTTCCTGGCTTTCTTGACGGGTCCCCCTGACTCTCTCTGCCCCACGGGTTGGATGCGTCTGGCTCCACACACGAATCGCTCCTAAGATCGGTTAGATCCCCTTGCCTCTGAGGGTCCCCCATGGATGGTATGGATGGTTCTGACAGAGGGTCCTTGAGTAGAATTCAGTTCTGGCTGACTTTGAGTCGGAGGATCTTCTGATCGCTGTCGGGGCCGCTGCTGCTGGGATGTTCGCTTTGGGGGCCTCATAACGTAGTCCCTTAGACGACCATTTCTAATCATCTCCTCAATAGCATCCTTCAGCGCCCAGCAGTCTGAGGTATTGTGTCCGATGTCATTCTGGTAGGCGTAGAATTTGTTTTTGTCTCTCCGTCCTTCGGGACCCTTAAGGGGAGCTGGCCGCCCGAAATTTTTCCTGTTCTTCTCAGTTGCGTAGATCCGGTCTTGAGTATCTGACAGGGCATTATATGTGTTGTAACGACCTTGGCATCGTGGCCGCTCCGATCCCCGATCGCTTCCCGGTCTTTGCCAACTTCTGGCTTTCTTGGCGACCTGGTGATTTTCTCTTCGTCCCCCAGAGTTGCTTCCCCTATTACTTCTCTTCCTTCCATGACTAGAACTACCGGCTTCATCCTTCTGGGAACTGGTCTTTTTATGATTGGTTACCTCTTCCCATCTAATTTCCTTCTCGGCTCGTTCATAAAACTCTCTCAGGTCCTTGACAGGGGATCTGTATATGCTCTCGTATAGTTTGCCATCTTTCCTCAGACCAGACGAGATGACTAACAATACTCCTTTATCCGTAGGATTCTCCACATTCGTCACCTCGCGCCTGAACCTGTTAATATATTCTTTTAGAGGCTCACCTGGGCATTGACAGACAAGAGAAACGTAATAAGGTGGCGCAAGCCGTCTCTTCAATCTTTGTACTGGTTCAGAAACTTCTGCTGGTACTCCTCCCAGTTGTTGATGCTGCGAGGAGGAAGACTCCTGAACCATGTTCGCGGAATGTCCCCAAGAGTAGCTGGGAATACTCAACATTTCACAAGCGGGCTTGTCGTTTGGAGATCCATCTGAATGTTGAAAGCGTCCAGATGATCATAGGGATCCTAATTTCCTTTGTATTGAGGGATGTTGGGGACTATGAACCTCGGAAGGAGCGGCTTCAGTTCAATTTCTGAAGTGAAGGGGGTTCTTTCTCCAGTCTGGCCTAGCTGCTCCTACACCACGGGCCGCGCTTCCAACTGACGGACCCTCTGGAGGAGTTCTGCAACCAATGTACCTTGCGTCTCAGTTCTCCCAATAGCAGAATGTCTATCCCTCCTGCTTGGGGATTGATTGTTTTTGGCCCTTTGCTCTCCGGCATTAAGTCCTAGCCTCGTTCTGTCTGCGCGGGCCGGGATTCGGTTGTGATTGCGGCTAGCTTGATCCGGCTGATGTCCATCATGGGCTCGAGGAAGCCGGGCGCTTGAATGCACGGTGGAGGAATGGACAATCCTTCTCGTTTAAATTCCCTGGTACCCCTTCTGCTCATATTAGGGTCTTCAGCGTGCCTCGTACGGGGGATATCTCTTCCTGGATCTGCCTGAGGAAGAGCTTGGAGGGGTTGGGCCTGATTCCGGAACAGAGTTCTCATTTCGTTAATAAACGCCCCGACAGTATTCTCTAGCCTCTCTTGTCGTCGCTGTAACATTTGCATGGCATCCCCCCCTGTAGTATTAGGTGTCAGTTGGCGAGTTGGAAAAAGGGGTATACCTTGAGCACCTCCCGTCACAGGTACGTTAGATGTTCCTTCACGAGTATTGGATACTCATCCGGGGGACATGGCTTGGTGTTGGTTTGAAGTTTCTTGGCAGTTGTCTGTTACACTGGGATTTCTAGGAATCCTCCCTCTAACTATAGCCAGTACAGAACGAGCTATGAAAGCTAAAGGATAGAAAGGTGACAGAACTGAAGATGAGCCCCTCCTTCTAGCGCAAAAAATGTTAACGTCGAAAAATGGTTTTCCTTAGCCAACGAGGTTGTTGTTCGGCTCAAGCTACAGTTTCGTATGGACAATAGATTGCATGCAAAGTAACAAGAATGGAGAAGATGGGTTAGAGGCGAGGAGAGAAAACACATAAGATTTTTAGAGTGGTTCGGCCCAAAAAGATGCCTACGTCCACTGTTCACTCTCTCACTATTTTGACAGAGTAATGACACTCAGAGGTGGGGATCCCTTTTACAGTAAAAATCACCCCTTATTTATAGAGAGGGGGATGTGCTACAGTAAAACAGAATAAGACAAAAATAAACAGTTAGTTACAGTTACAATGATGGACAACATTTAATGCGCCGGAATCTCAATTAATGCGGCTGACAGTGCATTAAATACGGTCGAAAACACAATAAATGCGGTCTAATCCATCACATCCGAGGTCTGCCCAAGAGAGATTTCTGATGACTAGGTCGGATTCGCCATGATGGGCCATCAAGGTCACAGTCACAGCTTCTGGTGGACGCAGCGTGCATGGCACGCCTCGAAACTGTACTTTGTATGGCGTCGTTGACTTCTGCTGACCTGGGGGTCCCCTCGGGACGAGGTGAATTAATCTTCCAACAGTTCAGGCACTGGAGTTCTTTGACAGATCTGGCAACCTGGAGGGTCGGGGAGGCGGATCGTGAGGTGGTGCGCCCACTGCTGGTCGAGGTAGGGAGGCGGATAATATCATAAGTGACGGAGCCGATGTGCGATCACGCTCGAAGAATAGCCATTGGTTCGGTCGGATCATCCTGAGTGAGAAGGGCTCGTTGAATATTCCTGACGGGTGGGAGATCTTGGCGGATACTTTGGTGAGCAAGGTCGGTGAAAAGATAGGTGGCCAATCGTGGCGGATAATCTAGCGAGCAAGACTAGTTGTCAAGGATGGCGGCCAGCGGTAAGTCTGAGGGATGTGAGCTACTAGTCGGCGACGAGGACCATCGGTCAAACTAAGCGGAATAAACCTGTCAGAGAATGAGGCGGTCTGAATAGAGGAGAAGGTAGCGGTCCTGGTCAACTTTCAGAACGGAGTGTCTACGATCAGATTTAACGGTCAGGCTGAGCGATAGTGATCAGCGGTCACAAAGAGTCGTCCACTATTGGGCCCCTTCTCTGAGATGATGGACCAGGTGGGTGGCGGATAATTAGGCCCATGGGCTGATGGGCCTGCACTGTAGATCCATCTGGGCCCAATTATTCTGGTCGCTAATTTATCCATAATAGGACTAAAATTCACATTTTTAATAGTTTTTGAGGGGTTGAGAATAGGGCTCTCATGCCCTTCTCTCACCATTGATTTTTAACCCAACTTACCTTCATTTCACTTTCAAACTTCACTTACCAATATCCTACACTCATACTTTAGAGAGAAAGCTTTGCATGAGCGGAGAAGAGAACACAAGATTCAAACTTGGAAAAGAAGAGCTCCATGGATTCAAACTAGGGAGAGAGAGATTTGTAGGCTGTTATCTCAACTTCTCTTGTGTATTTGCAATGTTTCCTTTATATGTATCCATTTATTTTATGTTGTGTTAGGATAATGATTGATTTTGATTATTAATGTTAATAGATTTAATTATTATTGAGTAAGGATTTTAGAACTTAATGCTTGTATATGATTAGCCATCATATGCATGATTTGAGTTTATGTTTACGACAAGAAGGAATACACATAAAATGCTCAATAAAATGACTATACTTGGTTAGGAAAGGGAATGAGCCACTCGTGCGATAGCCGGGTCACTATGAGTACTTGAGTGACAGTCGAGTATCTCATAAAACTATCAATCCAACTTAGATAGTAGATTATCTTGAACCTATTGTGCTTTCGTTCATTCAATAGGTATCAGAAGATAAGTATTGGTAGACGAAAGTATGTATTCAGACGATTAGTGATAAACTAGCAATAAATACAACCAATAAATCTTCGATGCTTTGATGATTAATTTCTATATCCAAGCGGATTCTAGAATCCTAGCACACTTGTTTTTATTCATTTATTTTCATCTAGGACTAGTTTGCTAATCAATTCCTATATCCCCATGGTGACGATTGTTGGGTTGGGTTCCCTCTTATGTAGAGGCCCAATAAGTCTCAACAAGTTAAATTGAGCCCATATGGAAATCCTAATGTAATTAGGAATTATAATCCTATTTAAATCTTATTTCTTTGATCAATATAAATAAGAGAAGAGAGGGTTTGGTGGCTGGTGAGAGTTTAGGGTTTTTTGGAGGTAGAAAACAACACAAAATCAAGTGTGAAGAAAGAAAATCGTGTGGAAGAGAGGATGAAAGAAAAGAGTGAATTTTCTGCATAGAAATTCATCCCGCGCAGTTTTGGAGTTACTGCAACATCGTTTTCGTTAAGCGTTGGATCGTGCTAAAATTTGGACAGCACATTCATCTCTTCTGGATCTTGATTCTGAACGGTGAAGATCGGAAACGGAGTTGTCGTTTGTGAGATATATAGCCCATAATAGAATTGTCAGGTTTTCGCGGTCACTGTCAGCGCAGCAGTTTTGTAAGACTGATATCTCTTTCGTTCATCGTTGGATCGAGCTCAAATTTGGACAGTATACTCAGCACTCATGATTCTAAATTTTGGATGGTTTGTGATCCCAGTAAAGAACGACGAAGTCCAGATCGTTCTGCTGAGTTTGTATTTTTCCTCTTCACTTGTTATTTAAACTTAAATTTGTGTTATTAGGGAACCTAGATAATTGTTGCTCGGTTTTGGTTCCTATTTGATGTTAAAACAGTTTGTTACTCTCACATTTGATTATTAGTGGAGATTTTTGGATGGACTACGGTCCTGTGGTTTTTACTCATCACATTGGGGAGATTTTCCACGTAAAAATTGGCTTGTGTTATTTGTGCATGTGGTGGTGATTGTGTTGCTCATTGGTGGTATGTATATTGTGGTAGATTTATGCATTACTTAATGGTGTTTCATAGGATTCATTCAAAAGGAGAAAAAGTTCCGCTATGCAATTTGTTTGTGTTTGCTTTTCTCCCATCAAAGTGGTATCAGAGCCAGGTTTCCAATTTTACAATGATGAATATGGAGAACAATTTGAATCTAAATAGAATGATTATTCTAAATGGTTCGAACTATCATATTTGGAAGGGAAAGATGGAGGATCTTTTGTATGTGAAAAATTTTCACTTACCTGTTTTTGCTACAGAAAAGCCTAGTGATAAATCTGATGCAGAGTGGACTTTGCTTTATCGCCAAGTATGTGGTTTCATTAGGCAATGGGTGAGTGATAATGTTTTGAATCATATCAGTGGTGAAACACATGCACGGACTTTGTGGGTCAAGCTTGAGGAGTTATATGCCAGAAAAATTGAGAATAATAAATTGTTTTTGATGAAACAATTGATGTATTTGAGATATCATGACGGTGCTCCTCTGACAGATCATTTGAATACATATCAGGGGATTATAAATCAGTTGGCTGGCATGAGTATCAAGTTTAATGATGAGGTACAAGCATTATGGTTGCTTGGTACATTACCGGACTCATGGGAGACTTTCAGATCTTCTTTGTCGAACTCTGCTTCGAATGGAACGATGACAATGGATTTAGTCAAGGGTAATATTCTAAATGAAGAGACGAGAAGAAAAGCACAAGGATCCACTTCATCTTCAGAAGTTCTGGTTACAGAAAGCAAAGGGAGAAGTAAAAGCAGGGGTCCGAAGAATAGAAATCAACACAAAAGTAAGTCCAATAAGTTTGCAAATATTTAGTGCTACTACTGCCACAAAAAGGGACACATAAAGAAAAATTGCAAGCAGTTGAAAAAGAAAAATAAAAATGACACAAGCAAAGAAAAGAAGAATGAAAATAATAGCAATGATGATAGAGTTGCTACCGTCATTTATGAAAACTTTCTTTCATGTATGATGCCGATTCCATTAATTTTGCATGCCATGAGACTAGCTGAGTGATTGACAGTAGTGTCTCTATTCATGCTACATCGCGGAAGGATTTCTTTACATCTTACACACATGGTGATTTTGGGAGTGTAAAAATGGGGAATGAATGCACGACAAAAATTGTTGGCATTGGAGGTGTGAACCTAAAAACAGATAATGGCTCTAGGTTAGTTTTAAAAAATGTAAAACATATTCCTAACATTCATGTGAATATTATTTCTACAGGTAAACTTGATGATAAGGGATACTGTAACTTCTTTAGTAATGGTCAGTGGAAACTCACTAGGGGTGCCATGGTTGTGGCCAGAGGTAAAAAATGTTCTACTTTATACTTGTTGCAGACAAAAATTTCAAAGTCCATTATCAATGCAATTCAGGATGAAGACAAGGTAGAACTTTGGCACAAGAGGCTTGGACACATTAGCGAGAAAGGGTTGATTATTTTAACCCAGAAAAAGAAGCTACCTGACATGAAAAATATACAATTGAAGAGAGGTTTTCATTGTTTAGTAGGGAGCAGAACAGAGTCAACTTTCACAGTTCTCTTTCTATAAAGAAGTCAGGTATACTTGATTTAGTGCATCTAGATCTTTGCAGCCCTATGAAGACGAGATCACTCGGTAGAGCCCTATATTTTGTGACTTTCATAGATGATCACTGGAGAAAGACATGGGTTTACACCTTGAAGACGAAAGATCAAGTATTAGATGTGTTCAAGAAATTTCAAGCACTAGTTGAGAGACAGGCTGGGAAAAAGTTGAGATACATCAGAACTGATAACGGGGGAAAGTATATAGGTCCTTTTGATGAGCATTGTAGACAACAGAGTATTCGACATCAAAAGACACCTCCCAAGACTCCTCAGTTGAATGGTTTAGCTGAAAGGATGAACAGAACACTAGTAGAAAGAGTGAGATGTTTGCTTTCATAGACACAGTTACCAGGATATTTCTAGGGTGAGGCTTTGAGTACTGCTGTACATGTTCTTAATCTCACACCGTGTGTTCCTTTATAGTTTGATGTACCAGACAGAGCTTGGAGTGGTAGAGATGTTTCTTATGATCACTTATGTGTTTTTGGGTGTAAGGCATTTGTGCATATTCCCAAAGATGAGAGATCCAAGCTTGATATGAAAACTCGATAGTGCATCTTCATCGGTTATGGTCAGGATGAGTTCGGATATAGATTCTTAGATCCGATTGAGAAGAAACTTGTGAGAAGCAAAGATGTAGTATTTATGGAAAACCAGACTATATAGGATATTGGGAAAGTTGGGATTCAGTATCCGATGACAATAACGGTTTGGTCGATTTGAGTTCAGTTTCTTCAATAAATTTGCCAACACAGGTTGATGATCAACAGGTTGCAGTTGATACAGATGGTTCCTCATAGGCAGAGAAAGACGTTGAAACTAATGAACAGGTGCAAATTCCTGATGCTCCATTAGATATACCACTCAGGAGATCTACCAGAGACCGACATCATTCAAATCGATATCCTGTAAGTGAGTACATGTTATTGATTGACGGGGGAGAACCCGAGTGTTATACAGAGGCCTTGGAAGACGAGCACAAGAAGGAATGGCTTGAGGCTATACAAGATGAAATGCAATCACTTCATCAAAATCATACTTTCGAGTTAGTAAAACTGCCTAAAGATAGAAGAGCTTTGAAGAACAAATGGGTTTACAGAATTAAGCATGATGAGTTTAGTACTCGACCTCGATACAAAGACAGATTGGTTGTCAAAGGATTCAACCAGAGGAAAGGCGTTGATTTTGATGAAATTTTCTCTCCAGTTGTGAAGATGTCATCCATCCGTGTTGTACTTGGTTTAGCAGCCAGTCTTGATTTAGAGATTGAGCAGATGGATGTGAAGACTGCATTCCTCCATGGTGATTTGGAGGAAGAGATTTACATGGAACAGTCAGAAGGTTTCATTGTAAAAGGAAAAGAGAATTATGTGTACAAGTTGAAGAAAAGTCTTTACGGTTTGAAACAGGCAACGAGACAATGGTATAAGAAGTTTGAGTCGATTATGGAGGAGCAAGACTGCAAGAAAACAACTTCTGACCATTGTTTATTTGTTCAAAAATTCTCTGATGATGACTTTGTTATTTTATTGCTTTATGTTGATGACATATTGATTGTTGGTAGGAATATTTCAAGAATTGATAGGTTGAAGAAGAAATTAAGTCAGTCTTTTGCTATGAAGGACTTGGGACCAACAAAGAAAATTCTTGGCATACAAATTGATCGTGATAGAAAATCCAAGAAGTTATATATGTCACAAGCGAAATGTGTTGAAAAAGTACTTCAGAGATTCAACATGGATAACGCTAAAGTAATTAGTACTCCACTTGGTGCACATTTCAAGTTGAGTATGAAGCAGTGTCCTCCTACAAATGCCCAAAAAAATGACATGGAAAAATTTTCATATGCTTCAGCAGTCGGGAGTTTGATGTATGCAATGGTATGTACAAGACGTAGCTCATGCTGTTGGTATTGTTAGCCGGTTCATGTCTAATCCTGGAAAAGAGCATTGGAATGCTGTCAAATGGATCATGAGATATCTTTGAGGTACTTCCAGTTTGAGACTTGGTTTTGGTGGTGAGAAGCCACTGTTGGTTGACTACACAGATGCAAATATGATAGGAGATGTGGATTCTCGTAAGTTAACATCTAGTTAGTTAATTATCTTTACAGGTGGTGCTGTAGCTTGGCAATCGAGATTGTAGAAATGTGTTGCACTTTCTACCACAGAAGCTGAATTCATTGCAGCAACTGAAGCTTGTAAAGAGTTGTTGTGGATGAAAAAGTTTATAGTAGAGCTTGATTTCAAGCAACAGAGATATGTGTTACTATGTGACAGTCAGAGTGCTATTCACCTTGGGAAGAATTCAACCTTTCATACAAGATCGAAGTATATCGACGTGAGATACCATTGGATTAGAGATGTGTTGAATGACAAACTGCTAGAACTTGACAAAGTTCATACAGACCACAATGGATCCGATATGTTTACAAAGGTATTACCGAGGGAGAAGCTTGAGGCCTATAGGATGATCGCCGGAATGGTGAACCCTTCCACATAATCGGGAAGGGAGAGATTTATTGGTTTGGGTTCCCTCTTATGTAGAGGTCCAACAAGTTTCAACAAGTTAAATTGAGCCCATATGGAAATCCTAATACAATTAGGAATTATAACCCTATTTAAATCTTATTTCCTTGATCAATATAAATAAGAGAAGAGAGGGTTTGGTGGCTGGTGAGAGTTTAGGGTTTTTTGGAGGCAGAAAACAACATAAAATCAAGTGTGAAGAAAGAAAATTGTGTAGAAGAGAGGAGGAAAGAAAAGAGTGAATTTTCTGTACAGAAATTCATCCCACGCAGTTTTAGAGTTACTACAATATCTTTTTCGTTAACCGTTGGATCGTGCTGAAATTTGGACAGCAATTCATCTCTTATGGATCTTGATTCTGAACGGTGGAGATCAGAAATGGAGTTGTCGTTTGCGAGATATATAGCCCGTAATAGAGCTATCAGGTTTTCACGGTCGTTGTCAGCACAGCATTTTTGTAAGACCGATATCTCTTTCGTTCACCATTGGATCAAACTCAAATTTGGACAGTATACTCAGCACTCGTGATTCTAAATTCTGGATGGTGGAGATCAAATTTCGAGATCCCAGTAAAGAGCGATGCAGTCCAGATCGTTCTGCTGAGTTTGTATTTTTCCTCTTCACTTGTTATTTAAACTTAAATCTGTGTTATTAGGGAACCTAGATAATTGTTGCTCAGTTTTGGTTCCTATTTGATGTTAAAACAGTTTGTTACTCTCACATTTGATTATTAGTGGAGATTTTTGGGTGGACTACGGTCCCGTGGTTTTTACTCCTTGCATTGGGGAGGTTTTCCACGTAAAAATTGGCTTGTGTTATTTGTACATGTGGTGGTGATTTTATTGCTCATTATTTGATCATTGGTGGTATTTATATTGTGGTAGATTTGTGTATTACTTAGTGGTTTTTCATAGGATTCATTCAAGGGGAGAAAAAGTTTCGCTGTGTAATTTGTTTGTGTTTGCTTTTCTCCCATCAACGATCCCGCAACTGCTATACGACATCTATACAATTCGTATGCTCGTGAGATTTTATTACTAAATATGAATTGAAAAGTAACCAGCAAGTTTTTGGTGCCGTTGCCGAGGATGTATTCGGATTAGTTGCTAACTCTAGTCCTAGTTTCTTTAAATTTCGTTTTATTGTTTTTGTTTTTGTAGATTGTTATTTTCATGCAAAAAGGACACAAACTTAATAATAAGACTTAGCTTCAAACTCCAAATTTGTTTGTCTAGCCTAGACGTTAAATCGTGCACTTGGTGGGAGGAAACCCACCTAGATATTTTCTTTGAAGTTTTATACACTTTTTATCATAAAATTTTAGGTTGCCTATGATGCTTAATTTAGGTTTGGGGGTGTGGAATTCAAAAGTTCGTTAATGTGTACTTGTTGTTTTTGGTTTTATTTTTTTGAGTGGATTATTTGTTTCGCTTTTTGAAATTCATATTTCTTTTGCCATAAAATCTCACATTATCTATAATGCTTGATTTAAGTAAGGGTTGTGGACTTTGATGGTTTTAGTACTTCTGTGAAATTGTAAATATGTGTTATGTATAATGTGAATATGCTTTTTACTTCATTAATTTGTTAGGAGTCGTTCATGTGAGTTGTACATTTAGATGTGTTGTAGCTCCAATGAAACACTTAAGATTTTGTAGTTGACATTCATAGGTAGTGAGCAAAATGTTGCTTTTGGGTGCTTTATATGTTTGTGCTTGTTTGTTCAACTAGGCTTGAGATGTGATGGTGACGATGACTTGCTAAGAAATGCCATGACTAATAGTTGGAGACTTCCCAAATGAGTCATTGAGCAATAACATTTCATTTTGAGGGTTGTTTTTTTCATTCAAATCTTAAACACTCTTCTTGTGCTTCAAATTAATTAGATTGATCTCATATAGGCTTTGCATTGGATATTGATTATATGTCTTGCATTATATAAATTGTTTGATTTGCTTGTGAGTTAAACAAATTTTGAGATGTGATATTAGGTGTTATGTGGTTAAAGCTAGTAAATGACCTAGATACTTCCCTACCCTTGTATGTGTGCTCCAATAGCCAATTTGAAACTAAATGCATAATAAGCCTAATTTTTGTTCATTAACCTACAATCTCTTATTCCAAGCTTGAAACAAATATTGCTCTACCCTTTAGAGCTTGGATCCATTATAGATAAAAGTAGGTAAGAAAGTGGAAGGAAGTATAAAAAGTATGTTGGTGAATCTGAGATGTGCTTGCCAGAGTCAAAATAAAAGAAAAAAAAATCAAAAGCAAACAAGCAAACATAGAAAATACAAACAAAAGAAAGAAAAGCAAAAACGAAAAGGAAAAAAAATTCAAAAAGAAAGTAGTTTGGAAGAATAGAATAAAAGAAACTTAGAAATGTGAAAAAGAAATAAAAAGAGACTCATGCCTTAAAGAAAACATTTTTTGATATCTCTTAAATGTGATCCTAAGTTCATTTATTGAACTACTTATCATTTCTTACTTTAACCCATTCACCATTGGCCACGTTACAATCTAACGAAAAGTCTCAATTGATCTTTTGAGGAGTTAAACTCACTTGTGATAATGAATAATACATGATATCTTCTTGAGCTCTAATGTCCGTTCATGAGATCCTTTGCATACTTATAAGGTCTTTCTACTTATTTATATCCATACATAATTAATATCTTGAAATTTTCTTGTGCATAACTTACAAATTGTATATGGTTGTGAGATTGTTTTTGCCTAGGTTCCAAGAGCTTCAAAGAGAGAAACCTTTTGAGTTTTAGAGTTGAGGTGAATTATATCATAGGCATTTTGATTGCAGTATTTTTATTGGTTCATAACATTTTGAGTTTTGGTCTAGGTTTCTTGTATGAGGTGCATGATTCTTTGGGCAATGTTATGACCAATACTTTATGGACTAGTCGGCGTGCATCTTTGGGTTTCATTTGAGCTACATCATATCATTTTTCTTTTTCTCGCACAAGTCCATTTATGGGTATTATAGAGTTTAAAATCTTCAGGTGACATAACTCCTTAACCAGAGACACTTAGGGTTTAATGGTTTGTGATATATGCTAAATGCAAGCGTGATGACCAACGAAAGTAGTTGAATAAATATAATTCATTACTTTGTTTTATTTCTTAGTTTTGCTTTACTCGAGAACGAGCAAATATTAGGTTTAGGGATATTTGATAAGGGCATTTTTAATCAAAATTTAGGCCTCCAAATATGTATCTTCGTCATTATTTTCGAGTGTTTTTCATGTGTTTTTTTTAGTGTTTTTCAAGGAATAAGTCTCTAAATGGAATGTACACTTAGTTAGAAAGAGTTCGATGTGAAATAAAGTTGAAGAAGTGTTGGGTTTGGCTTTTGTGAAAAAAAATGGCATAAATGTGGATTTTCAGGCTTGAAAGATAAGTTTGTGATATACCATTCCGATTCTTATATTGTACATGTATTGTATAAAGTATGCCTTTATTTACGAGATAATAAAGTAATTTAAAGTTACCAGATGTGTTAATTGAGTTATAGTAAAATTTTCGAGTAGACCGAAAATGATTTCGAATACGAGACTTAGTATAGTGATTAATTAAGGCATAAAATGCAATTAATGTCAAGGAAATTACAAAAAAAAGGGCATGATTATATTGATTATTAAAAGACATATACAAAGGGCATTTTAGGAAATTTTAAATTATGAGATAAAACATGAAGTTGTGAAATAAAGTGACATATGTGTATAGCATGTGAAATGAGTAAGTGATAAGTGAGAATGAAGCATCAAAATATGGGACAAGGAGAGCACATAAAGATAAATTTAGCTAAAAGACAAAAGAAATATTATTTGGTTGAAATGGAATGAAATTAATTAGAATTAAAATTGTTTTTATATTTCAACCAATTAAAAGTCTCCAAACCAAAGTAATGAGAATCTTATAGATTTAAACTTAGTTTGGGAGCAATTTTTGGAGCAAATAAAGACTATATAAAATTGGCATGAGATGGAAATCAAATTGAGAACAAAGAAAAACTTATATGGGTTCAAAGAGGATCTACGGGCTGGAGAGAAACTAATAGATAGCAGCTGAAATTGGTGATTTTGAGATCATTCTTGAGTGGTTTTCAAGTTATACGAATAGTGTATACAAGCCTAGGAGTGAAATCTATTAATATCAAGTTGATTTCAAGTGGTAAGATTCAAGTTTCCATGACTTGTTTATTTACATATTTAGATTCAAGTTTTCATGACTTGTATGTTTAAATATTTATATTAATAATCCCTAATGAATTATTTGTGATTTTTATATATGGATTAAGGATTTGAGACTTCAAATTGATGGGAAAGCAATGTTAGTGATCCAAGAGTAAGTGGTAAATTTACTAGTGAGTGATTTTTTTTTTTTTTATTGAAATTTAAGTTGGTGTTGTTTAGGACAGTAGTTGTCTTGCCATGAGATATGATATGATTTTAATGTAAATTCAAGTATAAAACTTGAAGGAATGTTGGCGTTGTGTTAGGATATGACCCACGGTCAAGAAGGATTTCAATAGTCCAACTTGAGTTTAATTTATTTCAGTAATTTTCATGCATATAGATGTGCTAAAATATCAATTTATAATATTGAAATGAGAAGTAAAAGTATGATATATTCACTTAATATGTTTCGGTTATAGAAAACTTAAAGTGATAGACAGTTGTTTTTGGATGTTTTAAATGATTTTATAGGTCATGTTGATGATGAATTTAATATGAAATTGAAAAAAAATCCATCGAATGTCAAATGGCACATCTCACGGCCGAACCTGGTCCTATTGCTCAAGTGTGAGTTTTATGAATTTGACTTAATTTTACATGTTTTTGAGCATAATTATGATAAGAAGAATTGAATGAAATTGATGATGTAAAAGTTTGATGAAGGTTCGGCTAATATGAGTCAAGATAATTCAAAAAATGAGTTTAATGCATTGATGTGAATTTAGACTTTATTTGAAATGTTTTACATGCTTAGATGTTAAGAATTTTGAATAGAAAGTACATGCGAATAATTAGGGTTGGTACAATTTGAAAATGGGTATTTTGATATCCTTGTGTAGTTAGACGTTTGTGTGTTGATGTGTGTCAATGGAGGTGTATGTGTGAATAGGCTTGGTGGTGACATTATCTAAAAATAGAATGTGAAAATATGTAGGTAAAGTGGAGACAAGGGAACCCTTAATTGTGCTCTATCCTGAGTTAAGAAAATGTGAGTGTCCTTTCACAATATTTTGATATGATTATATTTCTATTCATAATGATTTTATGTGTTATGTTTAAATTCATACTTCAAAATATTGAAAATTGATTTTTAAAGTAAATGAGTTCAATATAAAACCCTCTTGTATAGACTTTGGAAATTTCGTATAAGATATGACTTGTGATTCGTTGATATGTTCAACTTATTAGGCAACAAAGAATCCTGTTGAAAATGAGATGTTTAAGGAATGTTATGGGTTATATGATGAAAAATAGCATGTTTAGAAATGAACTGTAGGTCTATGATATGCCTTATAGGTATTTCGAATATTACCGATTAAATACCCTAAGCGTGCATAACAGTGTCGGTGACGTTTGTCAGTAACAGCGGGAGGGACTATGTCAGTTAGTCCAGTCTATGTGTCACCTTCTGCACGTACAAGATATATTATTAGTTAGTTTTTATATGAGCGAGACAAAATTCTGCTATGTAATTACCGAATTGGTGGCCTGAGCGAGGGTAAATTTCCTCCGCTGTATATACCTAGGGTACCATGTGGTATGGGTCGTCAGTGGTTGGCTTATTTCGCTCAAAGATTTTCCAAAAAACAGGTTTAGGCTCATGAGAATCTTTCAATCGGAGCAGACATTAATTGAAGGGCCATCGTTGGGTGCCGGCGGGCTGTCCAATGTACGAAAATAGTTGTATAAAGACTAGGTTCGTCAATATTGAATTGTGAGAGCTTGTGTGAGTCATCAGTTTGAGTTGTCTGAGCCATAACCTATTAAATTAAAGCTACATATGTCTAGTTTCTATAGCAACTGATGATTTGTGAATCAGAGGTCCATAGAAAAAGATATGACCATTTAAATGAGCAAGGTTCAGAGCTAGTGTGCCCCAGCACGCTCCCTTACTAACTAGCGTGCCCCTATCATCCAAGCGTGCACATTAGCACACTTACATACCAAGTAGCGTGCCAAGAAGCCCTAAACGTTGCTAGCCTACTCCAATAATGTGAAAGAGAGTATTTCCAAGGGTATTTTCGATTTTTCACTCTTCAATTCATGCCCTAACTTGTACATCTTTAAAAGGGGACCATCGCTCACATTTTTAATAGTTTTTAAAGGACTGAGAATGGGGCTCTCACGCCTCTTCTCTCACTCTTGATTCTCAACCCATGAATCTCTCTCTCTAGAGTTTGAATCCATAGAGCTTCTCTCTTCCGAGTTCGAATCCTTGCTTCATATGTATTTCATTTTATTAATTAGGCTAATTCTTTATAAGGATTCTATTTCCTTAAGTTGTTTAGTTTATTTCCTTTTAGTATTCTATTTCCTAAGGAAGATTTGTTTCCTTTTATTAATTAGGGTACTTATATTTTAGGGATTCTATTTTCTTAAATTGTTTAGTTTGATTCCTTTTAGAAATCAATTTTCTAAGGAAGGTTTGTTTTCTAGAAAAATTAGAATCATACTAGTATAAATAAATGATCATTATTAGGGTTTATGATATAAGTTTTTGGCTTTGGAGAAAGTAAGGGTTGTTTGTTTTTTGCACTTAACACTTAATGGTGCTTAATTTGGTTAATTAAGATATTTTTGTTTGTTTTTTTAAGTGGTCAAATAACTTAAAATCACCCAAAAATCACTTAAAAAAAAAAAGTAACATTTTTTGACTTATCACTTAATACAAAATCACTTAATGATTTATAAATATATTATTTCAAGTTTATCCTTCCTAAAATAATATGTTTCCAAGTTTATTTTAGTTTTATATTATAAAAATTTCTTTTAATACTTTAATAAATAACATTGAAAAATAAAAACTCTAAACATCTTAATATCAATTTTTTTTTTCTTTTATAGCTGAATTACTATATTTCTCTAATTAAATTCTGGTAAGAATCTTTATTGATAAAATGTTTATGCAATAACTCAAAGACCAAATTACAAATCAATTTGTTTAAGTATTTGATTATTTTTATTTAATTATTTCAGAAAATATATATTACTTTACAATTTCAATTTTCGTTGTAATAGTAATTTAATTTAAAACCATTTTATTTATTTTTATTTGAATATATAAATTTAATTGACTCTACTATTTTAATTAATCTTATTTTAATTATGAATAAAAATACTACATATATAAGTTACAATTTCAACTTTTGTTATAATAGTAATTCAATTTAAGATTATTTTGTTTATTTTTATTTGAACATATAAACTTAATTGATTCTACTATAATAATTAATCTTATTTTAATTATGAATAAAAATATTATATATAAGTGTTTTAATATTTGTTAAATAATTTATTACAATTGTTTGTATCATATTAAATAAAATTACACAATAACTAATAGTAAAAGGATATAAATGTCAAATTACTAGTAATCAGATAATTTTAACTTTAAAAAATAAACAAAATTATTATACATTCAGAGGTAAGAAAAGAAAAAACAAACATGTCAATCAGATTTCAGATTTCAGTCACTATTCAGCTTTCAGTTTTCAGCAGCACTATTCAGTTTTCAGATAAAAAAACAAACGACGGTAAGGCAATTATCTCTTGTTTTTTTTAGCTTTTCTAGCTAATTTGGTGCTTTTATTGAGAGTGTTCAGAAGAAAATTTCGTTGGGAGATTTTCATTAAGAGACTTTTGAGAGGTTAATTTCATTGAGATTAATGTCATTAAGAGTAGTTTGATGATAATTTCATTAGAAGATTTTATTGAGAGTTTTTCGACGATAATTTCATTGAGAGAACTTTGAAAAAAGAAAAAAGTGATTGAGAGTTTTTGAAAAAAAAAAAATTCCATTGGTAGATTTGAAAAAGTGAAATAAAAAATCATAGAGTATTTGAGAAAAAAATTGGTTGATGGAAGGAGTGGTTACATCTATAGAGCAAATTAAAGCAGTCAATACGAAGACTAAAAAAAACCACCAAAGAAGGGTTCGAGTAGATCGAGAGGAGATTAGATGAAATTAGAGGACAGTGGGACGTTAGACGAACTCACGGAGAAAAACACCTAGACAAACTCTTAGATATTGACCGATAGAATGATAGATAATTAAATAGTCTTTGGTCTTATTGTAGGTATGGAGAAAAATGATACCTCTGCAAAGATTGAGGATTCTGTGCTTCCAAAATCTATCGACATTGGCAACATGATTAAATCCAATGTGGAATTTTCAAATTATGCTCTTGTGCAGCTAGTTTCAACAAAGATGTGGATTGATGATGATGTTGATTTGGCATATCACTTGGTTAAGGAGACTTCCACATGGAGTTCTTCATGAAGTGATGCTACTGTTGAGGAAAAAATCAACAAGGCAGCCATAATTTGAGGTGTGTCTTGGAAGTGCTAGTGTATTTGGCATATTAGCAAAATTTTTATCGGTAGATTTGCAAAGCACAACATGTAATTTTTCTAAGGGCTACAAACTTGGGTAGAGAGGAATTGGCGTCATTTAAAATAAGGTCAAGTAGGGCTATGAATTGATGATTGAAAAATTATAAAGGGATAATGCCTATTGTTGCGCAGTAATAAGTGTTAAGAAAGATTATGGTGAGATGAAAGAGAGGATTCCATATCCTACCCTTGAGGACATGGGTATTCTTGAAGAATGAGGGGAATAATGGGAACCTCCATCAATCGGTAAAGAAAATGAGGGGGAGTGTGTGGTTGGTGGCTTGTTGAACCATAAATTAATCATAAGTATATGTCGTGAACATCAATCTATAACCATAAGTCGCGTTATCTAGGCAGAGTCAATTGCGAGTATAAGTTGCAAGATGCGTTTAGCTACCTGAAGTCGTTATGGTCAAGCAAAGGGTATCACGATACAGTGTCACGAGTTGCGTCTAGCGATTGCAAGTTATGATGAGTGGCCCAAGTGTCACGAGTTGCGTCTAGCGATTGCAAGTTACGATGAGTGGCCCAAGTGTCACGAGAGTGGATCACGACTTGCAAACGTGATCGTAGGTCATAACGTAGACTACCAGACACGGATCAAGAGCTAGTCAACTTCGGTTGGAATTAGGATTTCAAGTAAGTTTTAATTAGTTATATTTTCCTACTTTATCCAATATACCTCTTTTGTTAATTTACAATTTTTATTTTATTTCTTATTTTACTTGATGTATTTCTTTTTATTAATTAGACTAATTTTTTTAGGGATTCTATTTCCTTAAGTTATTTAGTGTATTTCTTTTTAGGATTCTATTTCCTAAGGAAGGTTTGTTTCCTTTTATTAATTAGGGTAATTATTTTTGAGGATTCTATTTCCTTAAGTTGTTTAGTTTATTTACTTTTAGAATTCTATTTCCTGAGGAATGTTTGCTTCTTAGGAAAATTAAAATTGTGCTAGTATCAATAGATGATTATTGTTAGGGTTTATGATGTATGTTTTTGGCTTTTGAGAAATTAATAAAATCTTGCTTAGGTAAAACAATTATCTCTTGTTTTTCTAAATAGCAATACTTGGAATCGTTTGAACTAGATTCAAGTCAATTTCGTGATTTGATTCTGAATGATCAATTTGTCTAATTCTGTGGGTTGTTTGATTCGAAATCTATCTTGTTCGTAGTGTGATTTTGGGGGTGATTAGGACTTGATATTGGATCTAAAGTTAAGTCCTCAACACATGTACTAGATTTTTTTTTTTTTGCAATTTATAGTGCATAAATTTACAACATTTAGAGCCATTTTTAATTTTTATATCATCACATTTTGAAGATAATGTATTAAAAAAAAAAGTAGAATATTCTAATACTTTACAATGGTGTAATTTTATGCCTTTTTAAATACAAAATTAGACACCAATTGTGTTTAGATGTGACACTACAGGGCCATTAAGCTCATAATTATTTTCTCTAAATTATGAAGGGATATACGTCACTTAATTTTGAGATATGAACAAATCATCAAAGTATTTAGGGGATGAATTTTCTTTATGTAAAGTGCTCAAGAATTATTTCAAATATGATGGTCATTATGCTGATTGGAAAATACTCAATCTACCAGTTGAGACTAAATATTATTTTCCAAAAATATATTGACATTCATTCTTTTGAATTTGTAGAGTCATCAAGAGTTTTGATACTTTTTATACAATCAATTATTATATATATATATATATTTACTTCAAATTTGGTGATTCTTAAAATCTTCACCAATGTGTATGGATTACACACATTTTTTGTTTGTTTAATATAATACAAACAAACACTCATATAACTGCAAAAATTATTGGTTCAGATATTTTAAATTCTTCAAGGATTATTTATAATCAAATTGGGTTCTACAAGCTCTTTATTTTATTTCGTACAGGAAAAAATCTATTCAATAAGTTTGATGTCATCAAATGTCGTGACTGTAGGTCGAGAATTTTAAGTTTGAGATGACTTTAGCTTTGCCTTAATTTTTCACCAATAATTTGTATGTCGGCACATTTAATTAATAGTGTAAGAAGCCCATCATATTTCATAATAAGCAAAGCAATACAGTCTCAATTTCTACTGAATTTCGCAATTCATCTGTTTCATCAGTGGCAGAGAGAGGGTGATCCATAATATTTTTCAATAATATAATTATATACTAATTATATATAATATTATTAATTTTGCGGCCTATCTGACCGATCATATTGCCTACCTGATGGATCATGCGGTCGATGCCTTTTATGTCTATTATCCCCACCTCTAGTAAGGTATGGTTTTGTTTTGTAGGAGCTGCTGGAATTGGCCCTACTATCTAGTATAGTACTTCTGCTATCCCTCCTAACGTTCGATCCTTGTTGCTGATAGTTCACTATATCTTCTTTCCATTTAATTTGTGCCCATGCCTTGGTGAGCACATCCTCTATGGTCTTGGGATAATACTTTGTCAACTCCTTGTCAGTTACACTCATGGAGCAATCCCTTCCTAAAAGCAGAGATTACAGTGGAAACATATAGTTAGGGATCGATACTTGTTTCCCATTGAATCGACCAACATAGTCCTTGCAACGTTCTCCTGGATATTGGACTATGGAATACAAGTCGTCCAAGTGTTTTTCCAGTTTTTTACTGCTTGCAAGCTGCTCGATAAACACATCTGGATATTTTGAAAACCTAGCGTTGATAGAAATTATTTTGCATTTAAAGGGGATTTTTAGTTTTTTCCCTTCAATTATTTGGTGAACCTCGACAGTGAGGGTAATTTTGTTAATAAATAAAAAAAAATAGTTATACCTAATTAGGAGGGAATGTAGTAAACCTTATTTCTCAAGAAATGCATAAAATTATTACGATATAAACCAAATGAAATCAAACTGCATAAGACAGCAATTACCCAAAAAAAGAAAAAAAAGAATGAAACTGAGTCTGAACCAAACACAAAAGTTATTGACACATTTTTTTGGTCAACCCGGTTCTTGAAGCCTAATACCTGTGAAACAACAACTAACAGACGAAACAACAATGATTAGGATCAAAACAAGTAGGACATGATAATTTTTACATGGTTCGACAAAGTAATAGCCTATGTCCACGATTGTCCCCCTTATCCTCGCAGAGTAATAGTATGTATTTCTTTCTTGTTCTTTACAATGAATTTGATCCCCTATTTATGGAAGAGATGTTACAATTTGAATAGGTTTAAGAATCTTACAGATAAGGCAAAAAATAATATTCATTAATTGAGATAATATCTTCCAAGATTATCTCCACTGTGCTTACAATTTCTAGGTTACATATATGAATCTGTTTTCATGCGCGTATGTATATCCTATGACTCTTTTTTGCATCCTAAGCATGATAAAACTTGAAGAACTTGAATAAAAGTCTTGTTTGATCATCTTAGTTACATATGTGTGTACCATTCTCTGTTTTGTATCCGTTTGATACCTCAACTCTAGTCGAGTCGTCACCTTTGTAGCCTGTTAGGCTTACAACCAGGGCTCCCATGAACTTAGCAGCCCCTTCTACACGCGTAACTTTATCTTTAGGGAAAATAAAATTAGACTTAAACTTTGTATTCTGGTCTGCTACTCGCGACCTGACCTTCTCATTAATTTTATAGATGTCTGGTCGTAGTCGTCACGATCATAAAGTGGAGGCTGCTGACAGGAGCTCTAAAGAAGAACTCGTCCAAGTCAGAACTACTAAAAACGCGACCTCTTAGAACAGTGAGGTTGTGTCAGAACTTGCTGGGAGAAATGATCCTCCTACTCGCTCCCTTTTTTTCAGACATGATTCTTCTGTCAGCCCCAGCGAGCTCGAATCAATCGTTGATGATTTTCACTTGCCTTCTGGGTGTCGAGCAATGGTGCCGGCTACTTATAATCATGCAGCTTACCGCCCTAAGAGATTTATTTCCATTAGTCACCAGCACATAGAAGCTGGCTTCAGATTTTCGGTTCCCCGCTACTTGATCAACCTTTTAAACTATCTCAAGCTCACCCATTTTCACTTTACTCCCAATTCCTATGCTCACCTTACTACTTTGGCCTCAATTTTTCTAAAAAATAATCTTCCTCCACCTACTCCGTCAATGATTCAACATCTCTTTCTCTTTAAAAGCACCACGGGCCTTAAATCACAGAAACGAGACAGATTTTATTACACATCAGCCTGTAATTCTCCTTACAAAGTATTTCTCCCAAAAGGGGTTGACAAATCCAATGTAGGCGACTACAAGTCACGATGGTTTTATGCGTCCTGTCTCTCCTTAGCCGATTTTAAACATTTTTCATTTTGTTATTCCTCTGGTAAGTATGCCTTCATTTTGTTGCTATGCATACACTTTATTGGCTACTAACTCATTTTTGCTTTTGTACAGACGTTGCCAAAAGTGAGATTGAGCTGACAAACAAAGAGTTGGCATTGTTACAGAAATTTTTAGAGGTGAAAGCTCTTCTAGACGACCAACCGCCATCTGAACACTTCCTTCAGTTACACGGCCTTGCTCATTCCTCGGATCGAAAACTGCTTCATAAACATTTGGACCTAGGAGCTCGCAAAAAGAAGGAAATTCCTTTGGTCTTTAAAGCCTTAGGCGGGGTAGCATCGAGCTCACAAGAAGGTCAATCTTCACCAATGGTTCAACTTCACTTTGATGAACCCCTTCTTGATGACGAGAAAGATGTTCAGGTGGTAGAAATTGTTGATCTTTTGCCTCCCCCACCAAAGAAACCTGTTAACGTTGCAAGTGCTCATGATTCACAGGTGACCTCAAAAAGTACGACCGGGTCGCCTATCCGAGCAGATTCTGCCGCACCTTCTGATCGTGGTCTGAGATATAAATTAGTAGGGAGAAAATTCACGAGAAGAGATACTCAAAAGGAGTCCCCTACACGATCAACTCCTCCCTCAAGTAATTTGCCTACTCCGGGTCTTCAGAATGTTGATAAAGGCAAGGGGATCGCAGAAGCTCCCCCAAAAACTCAAAAAACATTAGGGAAAAAACTCGTAACTAAAGAATCGATTCAGGACTTCGATGCGAGGATATATTATAACGATCTTCTGGATCGCACGCCTCACTTTCTTAGTCGTAACTGAATAATCGATTCAGGACTTCGATGCGAGGATATACTATAACGATCTTCTGGATCGCGCGCCTCACTTTCTTGGTCCTGAAAAGCCCGACCTTTATAGGAAGGACATGTAAGGCGAGAAGCTAATCAACTACTTGGTCACCACAATCTGCTCATAAGCTTCCTTTATTGCTAATATATTTTATTGATTTCCTTGTCCTTTTTGCTTTGCTAACATCTTGTTTCAGGCCTCTATGGCTTTCATGAAGCTCCTTAGAGAAATTCTTGATTGGCTCGAGGAGAAGTCTTCTATGAAGAAGATAATAAAAACACTGAAGGGTGACAAGAACAAAATCTAGGGCGAAGTGGAGTTCTTCAAGTTAGAGGCTGAAAAGTCTCAGAAGACCGCTCACGACTTGTGTTAGAAATTTGCAAAGTCCAAAAAGCTAAAAGAAGGTCTGAAGGAAGCTGTGAAATTTTGATATAATACTATCACCTTGTTAAAAAAAGAGGGTGATGACTTAAAGAAGAAGCTCAACAATGCCCAAGACTTGGAGACAAAGCTGAAAGAAGGGAACGAAAAATTGAAGGAGGAGAGCAAAAAGCTAAAAGATGAGCTGGCTTCGCACAAGCATCGAGCTGTTGAAGCTGAGAAGATTAACGAACTGATGCAGCAGGAGGTAATTTCAATTAAAGAAGAACTAGCCCGAGAACAGGACCACACTTAAGCCTTAGTCAAACAGGTAAAAGAGAGAATAGGTAGTTTGTTCTTATATAACTTGTGGCGGAAGCGTCCAGATGTAGATATCTTATTCATTGGGCAGGAGGCCGTTGCAGAAGTGAAGATGTATGCAACAAAGGCTGCTCGCCAAGCTGCAAAAAAGACTCAATCAGAGTCTAGTCTCCCAGCCCCCCATCGGGCTCAGACCCTTTTGCTTTTGAGATGCCCTCCACTCAGCCTGAAGGCCTAGCTCCTGTAACATCGCAAGGTGGAGTCTCTCAAGGTCCGATTCCTTTAATACCAGCTCCCTCTTTTGGCAGTGATTCAGCTTATCCAAGGCCTTTTTCAAGCTCCTCACAGCCAATTGCTTATGATGATGAAGGTAAAGCTTCAGCAAAAGCTCTAGGCGATTAAAACATTCCTCCCAGCAACACTTAGGAAATTTTTACTTCTTTTCACTTGATTTGTAATACAAATTATTCATTTCGTGAACTTTCATGTAATAAATGCAATTTGCTTCTTTTATTTGTTTTCATTTCCTCGTTCCTTGATGATGTTGAATGTCGAGCAACTCTAATCGCTAATCAAATCTGATCATAATAAAATATCTGAACCAATTGCTTATATAAAACAAGTATCAATTAAGTTGCAATTTCAACATAGATGCCCACAGGTCATATGATAACTAGATTATTTGAACCTTCCAGGGTTTATAAAAGTTCACAGACAATAAGCACACCTTTCAGAGCTTTGGTCGCTCACAAGTAGTGCTTGTACCTTCCAGAATACAAAAATCCACAAATCAAATGTTCCTTCCAGAGCTTGCTCGCTCACAGGATACATAGATCTTCCAGGATTATTTTTATAAGTCCACAGGCTATAAGTATTCCTTTTAGAGCTTACATACTCACAGGTTATACTGGGACCTTTCAGGATGTTTGCGTACAAGTATTAATCACACATTCCAGAGTCTACTCACTCACAGGTAACAATCAAACCTTCCAAAGCATGAGTAGAAATAAAATCAATGAGTTGCTGGACAAGGAACAATGATAAACGCGATCAGAATTGTTTTGCCAAAAGAATCTTTATTGATAGAATAGCTACATTCATACAAGTCAAATAAAATGAATAAATCAAACATAATATGGCCAAAGATTGTCGGCATTCCACGCTCGTGGGACCTCAGCCCCATTCATGTTGGCCAAGTGATAGGCTCCATTTTCCAGACTACCCTTTACAACATAAAAGCCTTCCCAGTTTGGCCCAAGAGTTCTATCACTGGCTTTTTGAGCAACAAGTAAAATGAGATGTAAGACTAGGTCACCAGGCTTGAAGCTTTGAACTCGAACTTTCCTGTTATAGAATCTGGCGACCCCTTTGTTGATAAATAGCAACTCTCATTCGAGCTTCCTTTCTTGCTTCCTCGAGCAGATCTAGATTAGAAGCAAGCAGCTGGTCGTTATCTTCCTGTCTGAACATTGTTCTGCATTAACTAGCAACTTCAAACTCTACTGGAATCATTTCTTCTGATCCATACACCATAGAGAAAGAAGTTTCCTCAGTAGTGTTGTGAGAAGTTATTCTGTAAGCCCACAACACTTTCTGCAACTCATCAACCCAAGCTCATTTTCTTGCTTCCAGCTTGGTCTTCAAGTTTTGCTTGATAATCTTATTAACTACTTCAACTTGCCCGTGTGCTTGAGGGTGGTCAACAGCTGAAAAGCTCTTCCTGATTCCAAGGTCTTTGCAAAACTTCTGAAACTGCTCGCTACTAAACTGGGTTCCATTATCTATCACGATCTGCTGAGGAACTCCAAACCTGCAAATGATATACTCCCAAACAAACTTCTTAACTTTTGTGGTGGATATTTCAGCAAACTGTTTGGCCTCTGCCCACTTTGTAAAATAATCTATCTCCACAATTGCATGCTTGCATCTTCTTCGAGCTATTGGGAGTGGACTGATCAGATCCATGCCTTATTGACACGACTGCATCTCCAGTAAATCCGAAAAGAGGCTCAGGAGATGGTGTTGTCTACTCGGGTTTTAAGCCTATCTATTCAAAACAACTCTTATACATCACATTTACTGAGCTATCCGTGTCCATCATGATTCTTCTTACTTCAGCATTATCAATCCTTACCCTGATGACTAGCGTGTCATTATGAGGCTAGTGTACACCTCTAGCATCTCCTTCACTGAACATGATGCCATTTGAAGTCATTTTGGCTATTTTTGATGACCTCTCTACCTCGCTATACCCCGTTAACAGAATATGATTGGCCTCCCGCACATAGCGCTCATACGATTTGTTTGATGTCCTTGCTATGTACGGCCCATCATGAATAATAAAAATGGTTCTTACTATGGGCATATGGTCTTGATTAGCTGTTTGCTAAGGTTGTTGCATGGCAGGTTGCTGAGCCGAATTAGGACGTTGCTGCGCTGGTTGATGCCTGTGTTGGGGACGCTAATCCTCTAGTCGCGCCACATACTCCCTTAAGCGACCTCTTTTGATGAAATCTTCTATTGCGTCTATGAGTTCTTTACACTAGGAAGTATAGTGCCCAATTTCATAATGGTAGACACAATATTTTCTTGAGTCTCGAAACCTACTCGGGATGTTTGTGGAAGTTGGCTTCCCGAAATTCTCCTGCCTTCTTTCTGCTTTAGAAATTTTGTCCTGTCTTTCTGTTAGGACGCTGTAATTCTGGTAGCCACTTAGAGGTGCCTATCTTCTGGGCTCATTCATTGCCCGCTTCGCTACCTGATTGCTAGAGCAATTTTTGTTACTACTTTCTTCATTCCCACCTTGACCCCTCTTCTATCTTTGATGAGAACTGCTCGCTCCATTCTTCTGATCGCTGGATCTCTTTGACCCAAAGGCTTCTTCCCAGTGGATCTCCTTTGTTGCTCGCTCATAAAACTCGCTAAGATCCTTCATAGAGGACTTATAAATGTTATCGTAGAGCTTCCCATCCTTCATAAGCCTCGTTGAGATTGCTGTTAGGATGCTTTTGTCTAAGGGATTCTCCACGTTATTCACCTCGTTTCTGAACTTAGCAATACAGTCTTTTAATGGCTCGTTATACTTCTGAAAGACTGTTACTAGGTAGCAAGTTGGTACGAGTTGCTTTCTCAGTGTCTTGTATTGATCTGTAAAATTCCTCTTACATTCTTTGCAACTATTGATGCTGCAAGCTGGGAGGCTCCTCAGCCATGCCCTTGGCATATTCCCCAGCGTGACCGGAAACACTCAACACTTGACCAGAGGGTTGGATGTCTGCAAGTCCATCTGGACGTTAAAAGTATCAAGATGGTCGTATCGATCACTGTCCCCATTGTAGAGTGGGACACTCGAGAGCTTGAATCTTTGTGGCAATGGCTCAATCTTAATTTCCCTTGTGAAAAAGGTTCTCTCTTCCCACAATTCTGCTTGACCGTGGAGCTTAAGTCACGCCTTAAATTGTTGGACCCTCTGCATCAATTCTTCTACCATTGGGTTTCCACTCTTCTTCCAGGGGACAGACGACTCCTCCTGCTCTCTCCATCTGCCAAAAATCGATCACGTGATCTCTCTCGATCAACTAGGACTCTTTCGCGCAACCTGAATCTTCTCATACATAAGCTCTCTTCACGGTGTGACTCTCCTCAATGCACACACTCCTCATTGCATCCATGAGCTCGCTCATTACCACGATTAGCCTCCACATGACGGCTTTCATCCTGGCTCACCCTTACCCTCAGACTAGGTGGGCGAGGTGCTACTTCCTCTTCATGAGCCGGACGTCCGCCTCCTCTAGAGCATAAATTTGAGGAACGGACCAAACTTGTCGACTGTACCCTCTCTCTAATAGTCTCCTCTCTTCGTGCAAGTATCTCATCCATTGGATGGCGTTGTGGATCTGCATTCTTGGGAACTGTCTGAGTCTGGGCCTGTGTTAGAACCCTAATTACCTCTGTCAATTACGCCATTGTATTTTCCAACGCTTCCTAGTACTATTGCCAAACTAGGGTAGCATCTCCACCGGTGGTAGCCTGTTATAGGGAAGTGGGAGGCAAAGCCACGCTGGAAGTTCCTACGACTTGACCTTGGTCCTATTGATCCTCTGATTGGTCAGCCACCGACATAAGAATCCTGGTTGTCTAGATTTTAGCCATACTCACGAATCACAACTGTAGTAAAAGATTGTAGAATCGCAGTTTGGGCCCTCCTTCTAACGCCAAACGATGTTGACATCGTTTTTTGATCAACCCGATTCTTGAAACCCAATACTTGCGAAACAACAACTAACAAATGAAACAGCATTGATGAGCGTCAAAACAAGCAGGACACGATAATTTTTATGTGGTTCGGCAAAGTAATAGCCTATGTCCACGACTGTCACCCTTATCTTCGCAGAGTAACAGTATGTATTTTTTTCTTGTTCTTTACAATGAATTTGATCCACTATTTGTAGAAGAGATGTTACAGTTTGAATAGGTTTAAGAATCTTACCGATAAGGTAAAAAATAATATACATTAATTGAGATAATATCTCCCAAGATTATTTCCATTGTATCTACAATAGTTACTGAGAATGTTGTGATTCGATTTGTATGGAAATAGGCAAGTTGACCCATTTCCTGAATAAAACTGATTCGGCTTTCTAGAAGGTCAACTGGTCAAATTTAACGAGCACCTTAGACGAACAGATTATCCAAGCGATCAATTATCATACCTAGAGATCAGATGAGAAGCCTAGTGATCGTTTTGATTGCCTTTGAAGAATACTATCGAACAATTGACCATGATCAGACTGGCTTAATGGTCATAACATGCGATCAGACTTCCATGTGATCAGACATATCATCAGATACACAATTCAAAGAATACGATCAGCCATACAGTAACAAAACCGATTAGCCTTATTGGACCAACCCCGTAGGCTCTTTCTCATTAAAATAACAAACTAGGCTCATTCTTGGGCCTTTATTAGCCCATTTTCTATGATCACAAAAATACCCATAATGTGTTATAGAAGACATAAATCAGCTGAATTTAAATTTTGGAGAGAAATGTTCAAGAAGGCACAAGAGGACTACTCTAAGCAAAATCCAAGCGAATAGCCAACAAAATCAGCTACTTGCACACTCCAAGTCTCAACCATATGGAGATCATAAGCAGTTAAAAGAGGTGGTGATTAAAAATCAAACATAATTCAAATATAAAGAAAACAACATAATTTGTTTCAAAATAGCATAATTTGCCCTCGTATCATCAAAACAATAAGTCTATCCTTGTTGGAAACAAATATAAGAAATTATAAGTACAAATCATTATAAATATGTATGTTTATTATCATTCTATAAAAATATATAATTTCATGGGAACTAGTAGCCATATAAAAATCGTTATAAAGATGATAGAACTTCTATAATGTTATGCTTTTGAAAAATTCATGTTAATACGATTCTGGCTACATGGAAAACACTTAAATATTTACAAAGAATAACTAGAGACAAAAACAGATATATGTGCACTTAATTTAAACAATATAAGATTAAAACTATTTTCTATAATAGATTTGTTATTTCTCCAATTTTGTTCTACAATATAAATGCTAAGGTATATTGATTTAAGATGTTTTGAAACATTTATTTTTTCTTCAATGAGGGCAGCATAAATCACACAATATTTCAAGGTAGTAGTTAAATTAATTGACAAATGACGTACTAAAATTTTTAATTTCGTACTTAATAATTATAAATTACTGATTAGATGTTTTTTACTGGAATATGCTCCATAGCAATAATAAGATCGCATTTTCATAATAAAAAATCATATAAACAAAAATAAATTTTAAATTTAACAACACTGCTCAATCTTTCAACTATCAAATTCAAGAGCTTAATAGGTTTCCTAATTTAATTATCATGAAAATCATTAGAATAGAAATAACAAAATTTAACATCATGTTACTAAGAATATAAAAATAGCACAAATAAGAGCAAAACAATTTTAGTGACTCAAACAAATTTCCAACAACCATCTTTCAATATGATTTGATGGGAGAAAGTTCATATTCAGCCACATAATGATTCAAATTTTAGTGATTACATCACAAATAATATTAAAAAAATGAATATTAGGAAAACTACCCTTAAAAAATAAACTAATGCAAATTTAGTATTGTTTTTAAAAATATTAGGTAAACAGGCCCTGCATTATGTTTTCATCCAAAAAGCACCATATTTCCATCCAAAATCATGAAAAGACTAAATTACCTTTATTAAGTCTATGAAATTCCCATCATACCATTAAATTTATACAATGACTGAACTATCCTTATTACAATATATTAACTCAAATTTCTTCAACCAAATAAATTTAAAACTCATCTTGGAAGTCATTTACTAACCTAAATAAACCCAAAACTTATACAAAAAAAAAAAAAAACTAAAAAAAGTGTTATTCTTTCAAGCAAACAAACCCAGATTTCTTCAATAAAATAAATCTAAATTTCTTCAACCAATTAAACCAAAAGCTCATCCTTAAACACATCAACTAGCTTAAGCCCACCGGTCACCACCACCCAACAATTGAAATCCACCCTAAACACCTAACAACTTTCAAATCAATCACAAACAAAAGTTAATTTTAAAAAAAAAAAAAAAAAAAAAAAAAAAGAAACAAAGTAGATGAAACTTCTCTATTTGGATAGAGCAATCTACTCCTTCAAAAATGGAGCATCGCTCCATCACTGATAGAGCAAATAGCTCCATTCGATAAAGTTGGCCTATCATTAAACCCCACAATGAAAAGTGAAGAAAAGGAGAAGAGAGCACCATGATGACATCTCAAAAAGAGGCATTAACAAAGAGTAAGAGGCCACTCAATTCAATGTTTGATTAGAACAAACTCCCCTATCGTTAGGGAATTCTGTTAAAGTTAACCGTAAACTAATAAAAGACTAAAATGCCCACACATTTTAATTATTTTTCAAAATTAATTAAAAATTAAATAAAAATTACAAAATTAAATAAAAGATATTTTTATCTAATCTCCATTGTCCATTTTTGGGATGGACGATGCAGATTAATTTGAAAAAAAAAATAAAAAAAAATAAATATTTAAAAGAAATTTAAAAATTAAATAAAAGTAAAAAAAATTCATCAGATCTAGATGGATGGTGGAGATTAATTCCAAAAAATTAAAAAATTAAATATATGAAAAAGAAAAAAATTATAAAAAGAAAAAAAAAAAAAAAAAAAGGCAATCATCTTCATCTGTTTCATCATCATCTTCATTTTCCTCATATCACGCCATGTGAAATTCCATCACTAAATGAACCTAGATCCATCATCTTCCTTATATCACACAAAGCCATTATTGTTTTAACAATAAAATCCATATAAATGAAAAAAAAAAAATCTAATTTTTCTAGAACCAGCAATTAAAATACTTGAAAAGAGGGAGAGAAAGAGAGGCCTGGAGAGATGGAGAGGCCAGAGATGGCAATTTGGGAATGGGTGAGGTAAGTGGACTTTGAGATCGCGACGGTGATGATGGCGACGAACTCACTAGGCATAATCACCACCATCATTGGTTACTGTTTTAGTGCCTTCTCAGAGGTTTAGGAAGAAACAATGGTTGGCGATGGGATAATGAAAACAAGAGATGGTCATTAGGCAAAAGGAAATCACCGGCGATGACTTTCTTCGATGAAGGGACAATTGATTTCTTCATGATTTACTAGATGGTTCATCGAACCTAGTCACAATCTCTCTCTTTGTTTCTTTTAGCCCTCTTTCTCTCTCGCCTTTCTCTTCCTATCTCTTCCCTATCTCAGTCTTCATTAAAACCTAGATAAAGTGATTGAGGGGTTTCTTCATCTGGGTTTGACGATGTTTATTTGGGTTTAATGAACCTAGATGAATTTTTGATTATGTTTTTGGTTGTGTGATGATTAATTATGTTTTACTAGAAGATTGTAAGAGTGATTTAAGCGGTTTTGGTGGGAGATAAACTCAGGAAAAGTGATTTCAAAATAGGGTTTTGATGAGGAAAGATGAATTGAGTGAACTGTTTTGATTTGAGGATGTTGAAGATGGGGAAACAAAGGAAAGAGATAGAGATGTTGATGTTAAGGGGTCCGAATAGATTTTAATGTTGATCTGGGACCAAGAGATGATGATCAAGTCTGGATGTTGATCTGGGACGGTGGCTGGATGTTGAAGTTGATTAGGTTGGTTGTTGATGATAAGAGTTTGAACAAAGGAGAGAGACTAGAAACCCAGAAAAATAGCAAAATTTATTTTTTATTTTTAAAATTTTTTTTGAATTAATCTCCACCCTCCATCTTAAGATGGAAGGTGAAGATCTGATAATTAATTTTTATTTAATTATTAATTTTCATTTAATTTTTTACTTTTTTTTTTCAAATTGATATTTACCATCCATCTTAAGATGGATGGTGATTGACGATGGAGATGAAATTAAAAAAAAAATGTTATTTAATTTATTTTAAAGTTTTTAAAATTTATTTTAAAAGAAAATTAAAAAGCAGATCAAAAGACAATATTTCCCTTATTATGGGTATTTTTGAAGTTACTTAAATTGGTTGGTAAAAGCCTAAGATTGATCCAGTAAAATTGCCCAATAAACTAAGGCTCAGCTCATTATCGGCCTAGCTCGCCAAGTGACCAGCTCATCAAGCGATCAGCTCGCTAATACTACTGGGACGCCGTATATGCAGGCCATATAACCAAGCTCACGGTTCACTAATATTAAATACTCCAGCTCGTAGAAATGAGCTTTTCGTTTATTACTTCAACTCTCAGGATGCATGTCGCATATAGTCAGAGCTATCAGACGAAATACAGCTCTTAACTTAACGTACACGTTAAGAAAATTGTTTCAGATTAATGGTAGCATGATTTAAGGAAAATCTCAACCACTAAGTATGGGTTAGTGACAGAATCCAGTGTTTGCAGGAGTTAACCTTAACTAATGTCAGTTTTGGAAAATATAACTAATGATGACTTCTTAGTTTAATCATATTTAATTATACCCTCCTCTTCTATAAATAGATATTTAATTGTACCCTCTCCTTTATAAATGGGGGATGGATTTCATTGTAGAGTAAGAGAGAAACACTGAGAGAAAGTGTTGTTACTCTATTAAAATAATTAGAAAGAACTATGGACGTAGGCATTCTTTGACCGAACAACATAAAAACCTTCGTGTTCCTTGTTCTTTCTCACCCATTTTCTTTGTTCTTAGCTTGTCTTTTACTCCGTTTTGTTTCTATTGTAGTATTGGGCTTACGAACCTAGGTTGACTGATTTCGTACGTCAACATTTTAGCGTTAGAAGGAAGCGTCTAAACTACAAAACTTTTCCAGATTTTCTTCAGACACCATGGCAAGATTAAGAGCAACCAGAAGCTTTGATACAGTAGCTGATCAATTAGACAAGTACATAGACGTCCCCACGAATGGTGCCACTGTAGGTATGCCTCTATTGGCTCCTCGCTAGCCAGCAACGGTCGTCCTTACAGCCGATGAGCTATGAGGATTGCATCAGTGATAGAAGGCATTAGAGGACATAATGCATCAACTAATGGACGTAATTAGGACGCTAGCGTAGGCCTAGACACAAAACATGCCTAAACTCGAGACTGCCACTCCCATAGAAGTATCGGCTCCCAAGCAACATGCTAGGGAGGTATTGCGACCCGCTAATTCAACTTGCTCCTTTAATTCACATTCGAAAACTGAAGGTCGCCAAACCAGTGTAAAAGGAGATAATCTACACCCTATAAGCTTGAGAATAAAGGTGAGCCCGGATGGGAACCGTCGCATGGAAGATGGTTGCGACCTAGCCTGGGCCATATCTCGGTATGATGGCGAAGTAAATTGTTAGCAACGTCCAGCGTTGTATCGAATCGATGATATCCCAAGGGCTGGTCAAAGGTACAAATTAGACTGTTGCTCTTCAGGTCGCAAGCCCAAGGATGAACACAGACTTCAAGACTCAAGGATAGAAGAATTTCTTCAGAAGGTTCAACAGCTCGAACCACGCCTTGTTACGTCGAGCCAGTGTGATCATTGTGGGGACAGAACCCCCTTTACCAAGGAGATTGAGACACGACCTCTTCCTCGAAGATTCAAAGTCCCTAATATCCCTCAGTATGTTGGAGATAGCGACCCCTACGATCACTTGGATGCATTTAATGTCTAGATGGACCTTCAAACAACCGATCCTTTAGTTAAGTGTCTTGTATTCCCAGCTACTCTCGGAGACATCGTCTCCCAACCCGTGGCATAAACAGTTGGAAGGAATGCCAACAAAAATTCATTAGCCAGTATCGAGCTCTGAGGAGGCAGCTCGCACCATCTTACCATCTCATCACAGTCTTCCAGCGTCAAAACGAATCGTTGAAAGACTATATTAACATGTTAAGATGCGAAACCAGCAACGTAGAAAATCCTTCAGATGAGAGCATCTTAATAGCAATCTTGGTTGGGCTTCGTAAAGATGGAAAACTTTATGAGAGTATTTACAAGTCTCCAATAAAAGACCTAGGCAAGTTCTACGAGCGAGTTGTTAAGGAAATCAGGTAAGAAGAAGCTTTTGGGCCCCAAACAATCCAGCTAGAAGAATGAAGCGAATAGTTCCAACTAGTCCAAGAAAAGAGCCAATGGTGGGACGGAAGCAGGGGCCGGAACGACAGGTCCAATAACCAGGTTGCCAAAAAGGCTAGGAGTGAGCTCAGAAGTGAACGACCTCAGCTTTCGGGTCACTATGATCATTACAGCATTCTGTTAGACAAACAAGGCAAAATCTTTGAGATAGAAAGGCACAATGAGGACTTTGGAAAGCCTAAACCCATAAAGACCCCTCTTAGCTCTCGGGACTAAGGCAAATTTTGCGCCTACCATAATGATGTTGGACATAGCACTTCTAAATGTTGGGCACTAAAAGATGCAATTGAAGATTTGATCAAAAGAGGACGCCTAAGAGATTATGTAGTACGACCATTAACCTCGTGACCTTAATAGCACCGACCTCAGCAGCAGCTAGCTCGGCAACCTCCTCAACCAGCTTTTGAACAAGGGCACAAGCCCTCTATGAGGACTATCTTCACTATACACAGTGGTTCTCACATCACAGGTACCTCTAACAGATCTCATAAATGATATGTACAAGAGGCAAATCATGTTTTACTCACAGGTCGCAAGGGAATGGAAAGACCTATGAAAAAGGCGAGAATAACCTCAAGTGACATCATTTTTACTGAAGAAGATGTCAGAGGTGTGATATGGTCGTATAATGATACCTTGGTTATTCGAGCTAAGATCAGCAACGTCGACATATGGAGCCTCATGGTAGACATGGGAAGTTCGGTGAACGTCATGTATTAAAAATATTTCAATCAGATGGGATTTAGGACAGAACAATTGAAGCCTTCCCTAGAACCTCTTTACGGTTTCACAGGAGATGTTGTCACCCTAGTGGGTCAAATCAGACTCCCACTTACCCCTGGCTAATAGACCATCACACAACCGTGCTGGCTGATTTCCTAATAATTGACTGCCCCTCAGTATACAATGTGGTCCTGTGAAGACCAACGATGAATGATCTAGATGTAGTCACTTCTACTAGGACCCTCACAATAAAATTTTCAAATCCTAATGGGATAGGTTGGGTACGGGGTGAACAACACCTGGCCAGATGTTGTGAGAACGCGATCAAGTTGGGAATCAGGAGAAAGAAAGTGAATGTGGTTTTAGGAGGTCAACCATGTGTTGCGAGTGAAAAGAGGGTAAGCCACAACCTCGACCCTCACGAGGTAGATGAGGACAAAGTTACTAGGCCTGTAGAAGAGCTAGAAAATGTCCAGGTCAGCGAGGTAGATCTTGAAAGATGTCTCAAGCTAAGACAAAGTCTGATTCTGAAAGCAAAGTCCCAACTCCTCAACTTTCTCAAGGCGAACTTATATGTTTTTGTTTGGAACTACGAGGACATGGTGGTAATAGATCCCGAGGTTATGATGCATAGACTGAACATTGACCTTAACCATAAGCCAGTTCATTAAAAAGATGATCCATGATGAGAGAACGCTACACCACTCTAAAAGAAGAGGTAGATAAGCTGCTAGCCAACAAATTCATCTGTAAAGCTTACTACCCAACTTGGGTCACTAATCTCGTATTAGTAAGGAAGAAGAATGAGAAATGGAGGATTTACATTGACTTCATGGACCTGAACAAAGCTTGCCCAAAAGACAGCTTTTTTCTGTCTTGAATCGATCAGCTCGTGGATGCAACTACTAGTCATCAGCTCCTAAGTTCCATGGATGCTTACTTGGGCTACAATCAAATACCCATGAACCCAGAAGATGAAGAATGCATATCTTTTATTATAGATCGCAGTCTGTACTGCTATAAGGTGATGCCCTTTGGACTAAAAAATGCAAGGGCGACCTATTAGCGTCTGATCAACATGATGTTCAAAGAATAGATTGGGAAGACAGTGGAAGTATATGTAGATGACATGCTGGTGAAATCCAAGCAGGCGGTAGACCATATACGCGATCTGGAGGAGACATTCCGAATTATGAGGAGCTATCATATGAAACTGAATCCACTTAAATGCGCTTTTGGAGTGTCTTCTGGGAAATTCCTTGGCTTCATAGTGAATATCAGAGGAATTGAGGCCAATGCTGAGAAAATTAAGGCACTGATTGACATGAGATTCCCTAATCAAATTAAGGACGTGCAGAGCCTCAACTGCCAGGTCACAGCTATAAGTAGATTCATTTCCAAGGCCACCGATAAATGCATCCCCTTCTTTGATGTGCTGAGGAAGGTTAAGAATTTTGAATGGATAGAGCAGTGCGAGGCAGCATTTTAGCAGCTGAAAGACTATATAGGCCGAGTGATGCAAACCCCGTATATAACGATACGAGACTCACGATCAAATTGAAACATAACCCCAAGAAAGATTAAAACAGGTTTACAAAAATAAGAAATTTTGACCCAATGATTATATGTCAATCAAGAACCAAAGTTATAAAGAACTTTGACCCAATGATTAGAACTCAATCAAGAACCAAAATTATAAAAGAAGGATATTAACGCCACTCCCAAGACATTGATGAGAAGGTGAGAGATAAGTCATGGTTTTGATCGCCACAAGCATAGCTTGATAAGATCATATGTTCATAAAGAACAAGAGAAAAAATTCACTCTCTCAATTAAACCTAATTGGCTGCAACTTTATTCATCTTGTTGTCTTTTTTTTTAGAGTTACAAGACAAGCCTTTTTATAGGCAAAGAAAATAACATAACATGAAACTCTAGCCCCCTAACAATTGAGCCCACTAAACATACTCATGGGTTTAAAATAATTAAATATGGGCTTAAGTTAATTAAATGTTTCAGCCCAATACATAAACTAAGACTCAACATGAAATTAAATGAACTAACTTAATTTAAAAATCCATTACAACTCAACCCAAATTATTTAAAGTCCAAATAACTCTAATAAGTCTCCAATAAAACCTAATTAACTCTATTTTTTCTTTGATTGTCTTTTATTATCACCCAAAGCCTTCAAGATTGGTGTTCTTGAACTTGAATAATGTTTTGAAGCCTTGGTAACTCCTCTAAATAGTCCAAATTTGCTTATTTGCTTGGATCTCATCATTCCCTCTTTCCTCAAGACGATTTGTCCTCAAATCGTGACTCATTTGTATCATTGTTCCATTATGTGCTCGACACCTGAAAAAATGCTAAAGAAAAACGAATCTCACACACTCCCTCACGTGTTTTACTCCACTCACTCCTCTATCTTTTGCAAATTGAATGATGTGATTCAAGAATTGATGATTATGTGAGCAAAATGATTTACGGTTCAAGAATATCAAATCCTAATTGAATTCGGTCGGTACTCAATTCAAGAAATTTTTTGAAGGGAAAAAAAATAATTAACAAAGCAAACAGACAAATACAGACCAAGACCAATAAACATGATGTAAACAAGAGTTGATGATGCGAAGAGTCAGATGAACAATGACACAGACCTGGAAAAATTGAAGATGTGCAAAACGGAAACCATATGCGACCAAAAAATAAATAAATAAAAGTTGATGATGCAATTTTAACAAGAAACAAAAGAAAAGGGAAAAAAATAAAAATAAAAAATAATAATAATGGATGCTGGATGGTGGTTTACCACAACTCAAGACACAAAATAAAAATATATATATTAGTTGATGTGTGGTGGTGGATTGCTACAGTTCATTGAACAAAGGTCGAAAAATTTTAATTTGATGTTGGATGGTCATATGTAGACGATACGTAAAAGAAAACAAAACATTATTGATGGATGAAAGATGGTAATGCGCGAACTTCAAAAAAAGCAAAAGTAAAAATATATAAAGTGGATCGATGGTGGATTTGGAGATGCGGCAAAGCAAAAAAAAAGCAAACAATTAAAAAAAAATTAAAAACAAAAACACAATGAAAAAAATAATAATAAATTGGATAACCAAACCTGAATTAATTCTCAAAACTCTGATACCAACTTATGCGAACCCCGTATATAATGATACGACACCCACGACCAAATTGAAACATAACCCCAAGAAAAATTAAAACAGGTTTACAAAAATAAGAAATTTTGACCCAATGATTATATGTCAATCAAGAACCAAAGTTATAAAAAACTTTGACCCAATGATTAGAACTCAATCAAGAACCAAAATTATAAAAAAAGGATATTGACGCCACTTCCAAGACATTGATGAGAAAGTGAGAGATAAGTCATGGTTTTGATCGCCACAATCATAGCTTGATAAGATCACATGTTCATGAAGAACAAGAGAAAAAATTCACTCTCTCAATTAAACCTAATTGGCTGCAACTTTATTCATCTTGTTGTCTTTTTTTAGGGTTACAAAACAAGCCTTTTTATAGGAAAAGAAAATAACATAACATGAAACCTTAACCCCCTAATAATTGAGCCCATTAAACATACTCATGGGTTTAAAATAATTAAATATGGGCTTAAGTTAATTAAATGTTTCAGCCCAATACATAAACTAAAACCCAACATGAAATCAAATAAACTAGCTTAATTTAAAAATCCATTACAACTCAGCCCAAATTATTTAAAGCTCAAATAACTCCAATAAGTCTCCAATAAAGCCCAATTAACTCTATTTTGTCTTTGATTGTCTTTTATTATCACCCAAAGCCTTCAAGATTGGTGTACTTGAACTTGAACAATATTTTAAAACCTTGGTGACTCCTCCGAATCGTCCAAATTTGCTTACTTGCTTGGATCTCATCACCGAGCTCCACTTCTATCAAAGCCAAAGGAAAGAGAAAAGCTCATCCTATACTTTGGGGTATCCCAGCATGCATTGAGCATAGCTTTGGTGCGGGAAGAGGACAGAACGTAGCTACTCGTGTATTATGTGAGTAAAAGGCTGTTTGATGCTGAGACCAGGTACACACAGATAGAGAAACTGGCCTATTGCCTGGTGGTCATGTCTAAAAAGCTATGCCTATATCTTCAAGCTCATAAGATTGAAGTCTTTACTCAATATCCTCTGAGGCAGGTCGTTCAAAAGTCAAACACTTCAGGACGATTATTCAAATGGGCAATAGAGCTCGCACAATTCGACATCGAATTCAAGTATTGATCATCAATCAAGGCCCAAGCTCTGGCAGACTTTATTGCGAAATTTATAGGACCCGTAGAAGAAGAAGCTGAATGCTCTGAAGGCCCTATCTGGGTACTGTATATAGATAGGTCATCCAGTGATCAGAAGACTGGGGCAAGTGTGTTGCTAATAAGCCCTGAAGGACATAAAATTTTCTGTGCACTAAGATTTGGCTTCCAAGCAACCAACAATGAAACTGAATATAAGGCATTATTGGCAGGCCTCTGCCTGGCAAAAGAAATGCGAGCTGAGTGTCCAAGGATCTATAGTGATTCATAGCTCATTGTTTACCACATTCTAGGGGAATATCAGATGAGAGGATCCAAAATGGCTGCCTACCTCGAGAAGGTTGAAAAGCTACTGGCCACCTTCCGCAAATATAAGGTAAAACAAATCTGAGCTAAAAACTCTCACGTAGACGCATTAGCTCACCTGACGATAACCCGTGATGCAAACTTCCAAGGGGCTATCCCAATAGAGTTTTTGTCGACCTCAAGCATAGGAGAGAGAGACTCAATGACGGTCATAGTTGTCTAGCTAAACTCCTCGATGAGTCCAATCTTAGCCAATTTGTAAGATGAGAAGCTGTCAAGTGACAAGCTAGAGGCATGATGCTTGCGAACTAAATCAGCTTGATACTGCATCTATGATGACATACTATACAAGAAATGATTCTTGGCTCCATTTTTTAGGTGCATTGACGACCGAGACTGCGAGACCGTGCTGAAGCAAATACATGCTAGTCATTGTAGAAATCACGCTGGGAGGCTATCTCTAGCTCAAAAAGCGCTCTGACAAGGGTTCTACTAGCCCACAATGAAACAAGATGCCATCAACTTGGTCAAAAGATGCGATAAGTGCCAAAGGTTCTCTAAGGTTCTGTGAGCTTCGCCGTCTTATCTCCAACAAATGGTGAGTCCCTAGCCCTTTGCGATATGGGGAATGGATCTAATTGGGCCTTTACTGATAGCTCGCAAAAATTGCAAGCATGTCGTGGTCGCTATGGATTACTTCACAAAGTGGGCGGAAGCCAAGGAGCTGGTAAAGATCTCCACAACAAAAATAGAAAAGTTCGTATTGAGTAATATCATTTGCAGGTTCAGAATCCCCCAGCAAATCGTGATAGATAATGAGACTCAATTCAACAGCTACTAGTTTATCAAGTCTGCAGCAACCAGAACATCGTCAAGAGCTTCTTAGTCGTGGATAATCCATAAGCTAACGGTCAGGTCGAGGCTATTAATAAGATAATTAAGCAGACCTTGAAAACCAAGCTGGAAGCTAAGAAATGAGCCTAGGTGGATGAATTATAGAAAGTGCTATGGGCATACCGAACTATAACTCGCAGCTCTACTAATGAAACCCCCTTCTTCATGGTGTACAAGATGAAAGTTATGATCCCGACTGAACTAGAAGTGACCTCATAGAGAGCAACAACCTTCAATCTAGAGGTTAATGACCAATTGCTTACCGCTAACCTCGACCTCCTCGAAGAAACAAGAGAAGCAGCCCGCTTGAGAGTGGTCATCTACTAACTAAGGGTTACAAGATATTATAACAGAAAGGTCCGAGTTCGGCACTTTAACATTGGTAACCTTGTACTACACCTTATCTTACCTGAGCTCGTAAAGCCAGCGACAGGTTGCTTGGTCTAAATTAGGAAGACCCTCATATCGTCAAAGAGAATTTGGGAAATGAAGCATACCAGCTGGCGAATACGAATGGAGCTGAGGTCTCACGAACTTGGAATGCCGAACACCTCTGCCCATACTTCTAATGATTTTTATGCTTATTTTTTATTCAATGCTCAATTATCAATGTTTCGAGTATTAATATATTATTGAATGACTTCCCTACTACTGTCTTTATTGAATGTTAATTTTCTCTTTAGAAATATGTCGAGCTTCATTCTATAACACAGCTTATAAGAATCGTGTTGTACAATTAAGCTCCACACATAGCTTGCAAGAATCGCGCTATGTCAGCGAGTTCCATTTTATAACACAACTTGCAAGAATCGCGCTGTGCAATTAAGCTCCACACATAGCTCGTAAGAATCGCGCAATGTCAGTGAGCTCCATTCTATAACACAGCCTGCAAGAATCGTGCTGTGTTAATGAGCTCAACCTATTATATAACCTACAATTAATCGCGATCAATAAGCTTGAATCTACGACATAACATGCCACAGTTCACGATGATGTCAATTTATTTACTGAACATATTTCTAAAATTTATCAAAATTATAGTTAGCGAGCTACAACGTATCAGAATTAACGATCTAATAAGCTCGCATCAGGTTGGACTACCGTCTACTTGTTAAATGACATTCTTCAATTTGCAGAAATATGAATACTTAGAAAAAAGAAAGAAAGTAGAAACCATGAAAACGCGCTAAAGTTAAAGGCAAATTGAAGTCAATAATACCTTAACATGAGGATTTATTCATTACAAAAATAACCTCACAAAGCGAGGAAAAGTTTAATTCAAAGTTGTGAAAAATATTACAAAAAATTCAAGCTACTAAGGGGCTACATCTTCGGAGGTCACGATCGTAGGCTCTACGGCCTGAGCTGTTTCATCCTGAGAAGTCACGCTTGGAGGCTTAATAGTTGAAGGGGCTGTGGTTAATTTGGTTGAGGTGTGAGCAGCAAGCCTTCTATATTTCTCCACTTCTACGACTACCTCCTCACCAAAGAATGAGAAGTCTAGTTTAGGGTGAGCTCCATAAGGTGTAAAGGAACCGACTAGAGGTCCTTGACTCCATTTCCTCTTTGGTCTTGATGACCTCCTCTTTGGTAAGGGCAACCTCCCGTTTTGCAACCTTAACCTACTTTTCGGCTGCCTTAGAGCGTGGCTTCCTTAAGCTTCTCTTCGGTAGTTTCAGCTCGCTGTAAGATTTAGGCCAAGTCGTTCTTCATCTTATTCAGTTCTTCTTCTCTCTTAGTGACCTATGCAGTAAGGCTAGACATTGTAGCCTCATGATTGGCTTATACCCGAACTAGGGCATCCTTAGCCTCTCTCTTTACCGCTTCAGCGTTCAATTTGGCCCCTAGTACTTGCCCCAGCTTATTAGCTTTTTCAGCCTCTTCGTTCAGGGACGAAATATCGTTCTTTAGCATTTTCTTCTCGTTGAGGAACTTCTCTCAATTCTCTCTAAAGGCTGTGATTTGCTTGAGTTGCCTCATCACCTCCATTGCGACTTGAAAAGCAACAAGTTAATATTTTTATTAAGAAAACAGAAGCAAAAAACTATGAAATTACCAGCAATCAATGATAAGCTATATAGCCAATCAAGCCCTTGTCTTCCATGCCCTCTTTATACAAGTTTATGCCGGCACCTCCTAAAATGTTAGGTAGGCTGTTGAGAGCCACTTCAAGGTATTCCTCCCCTAGCAGGCTCACAGCCTACGATTTTTCCTTTCTCTTTAAAGCCTCGGGCTAGTTGCCTTTGTCAATTCGAGGTTGCTTGGCCAGGGGACGTTTATGTGTTGACATTCTTTTTATCCCCTTGTTTGGGGCAGCTTGAACTTTGCAAGTATGAGCACTTGCCTGTTCATGTTCCACCTCTTTCACCTTTGGCTGCACAGAAGGGACCTGAGCTGAAGAACCCAAAACTGGTGCTAAGTTAGCCTCTCCTGCGGGTTCAGCAGTTGAAGGAATTGTGGGCTCAATAGTTGAAGGAGCTGCAAGCTCATGAGCTGAGGGAGTTGGGGATTCAAATGGAGAATCAAAGGGATCACGGAGTGAAAGCTTTACCATCTCTAGAGTTCGTCAAGGAACAGGATCGGCTTCTCCACGAGCAGCTTAAGAAATAGAAACGAGCTCGCCCTGACCTCGAATGCTAATGTCCCTCTTACTATCAATTAATCGCTGTCTAGAGTAAAGGCGAGCTTATATGCTCTCAGGAGCTCGTCGTCGAACGCGTGGATTATGTTGCTTTCTCCCGAGTCCGCAAGCATTCTCAGACGATCCTTTTCCGCCTTAGTGATAATCCCTTTGCCTCCATCTGTAGAAGGAGCAAAGAAATATCATAATAATGAAATGTGCATGTAAAAGAGCTTGTTAATGTCAGCCCTATGTAATTACTTGGGGTAAGGACGAAACTAAAATTTTGAAGACGTTTAAGGGAAGAGTAAGAGATATAAAACAAGCTCAATTTATAGTCCCCGATATTAGATTTCCCCTTTGCTTTGCCTTTCAGCAAAATGCCCTTAAAGTCCAATTTACGAGCTGTAAGATAAAAAATCCCCTCTCGCGCTCTTCTTTTCAATAGCCACTCCCTTTATATTGTACAAGTAGGAGCAGATGTGTGGGTTTGGAGCATCGAGCTCATGCCTTAAAAATATCAATGTTAGCGATGTGAGCTAGGAGTAAGAGTTGGGAGTCAGTTGGAAATGGTTAAGTTTCAGGTTGTTTAGGAGATTGATGAGGTAATGGCAGACTGGGAACCTGAGCCCGTGCCTTAGATGGTGGGTACTGACAGCCATGTATCCTTGGGGAGGATAGGATGTCTGGTCGCGAGAGGAAGGTAGCATGATGCGATAACCTTTGGGAAGATGGTAATTCAAGGCGACTCCCTTTAGCTCATCATACTTTAATCTGGAGGCGTAAAAAGCAAACACCTTACGATCTTCACGTCCAACAGGGGGCAGAATTGTTATGGGGTCAATCCGAGCTGCGAACTCCTCAGTGACCTCACCGCTCGTGGAGGTCACCTTCTTAGCAGGGCAAACTTCTCTCTCCTCTAGCCTTTTAGAACTGGAGGATTCATTGTCTCCTACTTTGTGTAATCGACGACTACGACCTGAAGATATCTACATGTAAAAAAGGAATAATCAGGTCTATGCATACAGACCATCCTTATATATATATATATATATATATATATATATTTAAATTTCTTATTTTCTAAAGAATATCCTAAGTCTACAGGTCACAAACGCCGCACAGATCGCTAAAGTTATGGAAGGGGCTCCACTTACAGTTCAAGCAACCTATAAGCTAATGACTTGTAAAGATCTTATCTTATAGCTTGCATACAAACAGTAGACAGCTCGCAAAGAGCAAACCAACCAGATCAAATCAGCCAAAAACGAAAAGTCATAGTTTTAAGCAAACATGCCACACCAAGAACATGAAGAACTCAAACCAATACCAAACCCAGAAAAAATATAATACATGCAAACTAAAAACGAAAACCAGAGATCGAAAGAAGAATTTAAGAGACTTACTGTTAGTAGAGCAGAACAAAGAATGATGATCTTCAGTGAATCTGGATTTTTGAAAGTGCTGGTACAGAAACTGAATGTGAGACAAGAGCGGGAGAAAAGGAAGGCGGAAGAAAAGGAAGACGAAGTGCTTGGATTTTGAAAGTAAAAAATGGAAGATGAAAAGCTTTGGGCCTCTACTTTATATAGGGGCGTGAGGCATGAACCCGAACCGTTAGATCTGGGGCCTCACCAATCGTCCTAGATCTCACAGTGCAGTGTAAATTACGAGATTTTATCATCATGCACCGTTAGTTGAAATACGTGCACATTAAATGCACTCAGAACAAGATGTGTACTATACGACAGCCTAAAAAGTTGCCTCGAGTGTTGAGATAAGGTAAAGTTTGAAGAGGCAGCACAACAGACTCCATGCTAGCTTTTACCGATGAGCTATTAGCTTCAAGTCCATAAATTGCATTAAGAGCTGAGGGAGTGATGTTATGAGTATTTTTGGAGTTACCTAAATGGGCTGGTAAAAGCTCAAGTTTGATCCAGTAAAATTGCCCAATAAACTAAGGCCCAGCTCGCTAAGTGACCAGCTTATCAAGCGATTAGCTCGCTAATACCACTGAGATACCGTATATGCAGCCCACATAACCAAGCTCACGATTCACTAATAAGCACTCTAACTCGTAGAAACGAGCTATCTATCTACTACTTTAGCATGCAGGTCGCATGAAGTCAGAACTGTTAGACGAAATATAGCATTTGACTTAACGTACACGTTAAGAAGATTGTTGCAGAGATAATAGCTAGATTTAAGGAAAATCTCAACCACTAAGCATGGGTTATTGTCAGAATTCAGCATTTGCAGGCGTAAACCTTAACTTATATTAGTCTTGGAAAGTGCGATTAATGATATTTTTTTATTTTAATTATATTTAATTGTACCCTCTCATTTATAATTAAGGGATGAATTTCATTGTAGAGCAAAAGAGAAACACTGAGAAAATGTGCTGTTACTCTATCAAATTAATTAGAAGAGAACTGTAGACGTAGACATTCTTTGGTCGAACCACATAAAAACCTTCATGTTCCCTTGTTCTTCCTCTCCCCTTTTCTTTGTTCTTAGCTTGTCTTTTGCTCCTTTTTGCTTCTATTGCAGTATTGGGTTTACGAATCTAAGTTAACTGATTTCATATGTCAACACCCCTTAATCCGTTAACTCAAACCAAATGGGCTAATAGCAAGGGGGTTTATTATAATAAAATTCAAAACTTGACTCCACCTATAATTATTTTCAAATCGAGTAAGTAAATTATAATTTACTTTTTTGATTAATTTGTTTTCTGGAGGTATTTCATAATATCTCCCCTAAACAAAGGTGCTAATTAGCATCCAACAACATAATGTGAAAAATAGATATATTGCAATTAATTATTTCAATCATAATTTTTGAAAAACAAATTGTAAAATGTTTTAACTTGATTTTGATGTGTTAAACAAATTAATCAAAACGAAACAAGTTTTACAAGTTAGGTCAATGATATTCAAATAAAGAAGAATAGATTTACCTTGACTAGTTGGATGTTCAGGTTAAAAATTGAACATCTATAATGTTTTGGGCTATGCTTCATCTTCCTCTTCACAGATGTCGTGGACTACAAGTGATATTCAATTATAAAAGCAATCAATCAATTAATTTACCATAATTACTTGCTACTATCAAAAAGAATTTAAAAGTTTTCAACCCTAATTAGTTGTGTGTTGGACTACAAGTTTGGTTGGTGATATTTAAAATATAGAGCAATATTTAAGAACTCGTTAGTCGTTAGTCAACCTTACTCGACTAACGAGTAACGAGTATTTGACTACCTAGTGAGTACTTAATTCGACCATTGGTCAATAGTCAACATATTAACCGACAGTCAAACCTAGTCAAAATCTACAAAACAAAAAAAAAAAAAAAAAAAAAAAAAAAAAAAAAAAAAAAAAATCATAGAGTCAAATATAATTATATAACCACAATACAACATAAAACTTATTTCTTACAATCTCAAAAGCAATTTTGGCATTGCACTTGTCGAGTTGATTTGGGCCGAGTACTCGCTGAGTAAATTTGTCTTATAAAACCTACCTGGACCAAGTACTCGTCAAGTTGATTGAGTTGGGCCGTACTTGACCCAACTTGGCGATGATTCATCTCCAACGAGTAGAACCCTTGATTTAGGGGTTCTCAGGTTGGTGGAAAACCGCCGCTACGCTCTCAGTGAGTAGTAGTCGGATCTATTCGCCAAATTTTACAACAGTGATATAAAGTTACGCAAATAGTTTACCTTGATTAGCTGGAAGCTTAGAAAAAAAATCTAAAGATTTTAATTTTTTGGGGTGTGGTTCATCTTCCTCCAAACATTTGTCATGAAGCTCAATCCATTGCCTATCTCCTCAACAGAAACTTGGGCCAAATTTTTGGTGACGCTTGAGAGAAATTAAATGCACACCACATTTTATAATCTTGTGATATTTTATGACATCTTTGATTTTGAAGTGGAAATAAAAGTCATGAATCTCAGTCTGTGATAATCCTTGGTGACATAATTTTTCCTTGAATACGTCATTCTCACTGGAGTCCATGTGATATGCGTTCAAGAATACATGGTTTGACTCAAGGGTGCAGGTACGGGAACAGAGGTGGCGGTAAACTTGCTTAAATTTAACGAATTGGCCGCTCATAACATGTTCAGATTTGAGCTGGCAATCCCAATCTACACGCCATGTTCCTGAAGAAAAAATACGTTCTTGATGATCAAGACGCGGAGCCACAACAATGCAAAAAGCAAGATCCATAGTCATCCAATCTAATGGAAGCTCCACTTTTACGGAAGATCCCGTCTGCTGAAAATTAAACCAACATGGAATTTGGCTTCCTGGATAGCAAAACCGAAAGCCCGAGCATTCTTTATCAAACTGTACAACGTAAATAAATGATCATTGCATTTCTAACATCAACTTACTTTTAAACAAAACTAAGTAAAAAGCATTTCCTACTTTCTCATAAAGAATTTAGCTACCTTATTGGTTGGAAAACCTTATCCATAAATTACAATCATTAATTTGACTTTAATAATCATTCTTACAACCAATCAAATAGTTGTAATTGATGGATATGTCATAATTTTCAAATGTTTTAATTTTTGGTCCTTATTTTATATTAAAAAAAAAATGCCATTTTAGGCATTCAGTTAATCAAAGTAAGGAGTAAGGATCTGTTTATCTTAATACGCAATAACCTTGAGAAATGTGTTGCCAACAAACTTCTAAAATTATTAAATTGATTTTTTTTAATAATAATAATACCTCAGTTTCAAAAATAGTAATAATAATACCTTCAATGTTCCTTTAATCGAACTATTATATTTGTAACTTGTTTAGCTGATTTGGACAAAGATTTTCCATAGTTTGCTTTATCTATTCTTTTTTACATTCTAAGATTTTAATATTTTCATGTTCACTTTTTAATATATATTTTTTAAATCTGTTAATGTTTTTCTTATCTCTATAATCGTAAAGGTTTACTAAGAGAGTAACAAAAGGTAGCGGTGCTAAGAGAGTACTTTGGTAGCCAATTTAAAGACAAAATATTAAACTCTTAAAAAAGTTAGAGGAAAAAAGCTTAATAACTTTTTAACTTAATTTAACAATGAAAAAGGAAAAATGATAGTTATAAACTGTTGGAACCTCAGCCCAATCATTCACTCTCATTTGTCTTTGTTGGGTTTTCCAATCCTTTTTGTCTTGTAAGGTATGTAGTGTCTTGAAGTTTAAACCCAAAACCTTAAGCGTTTTTTGGGTTCAAGTCTCACGACCCTACCTATCCTATAGGACAAAAAGACCCAATTCTTATACGGATAAATGAGTGAAGAATTAGACTGAAATCTCAACACAAAACTTGCCTTGGTGGCATGAGATTTGCACTCAAAAGACACTTAAAGTCTAGGATTCAATCCTTTGCAAATCTCAAGACACTATCTAGCAAGAAGGTCAAAATCCTATAGAGATAAATAAGCGAAGGATTGGGCTGAGGTTCCAACATAAACAAATGACATTTCAAATATAAAGAATAAAGAAGGATAAATAAGTAAGAAGGTGAAAGATTGACAAAGAAAATGGATCATATCTGATATAAAAAATGAGGGAGTAAAAACAAACCTCATTCCATTTCAGTATAGCATTTCCGAAAATGGCTTCCAACATATTTCCATCCAATTTCAAACAATTGCAAAAATCAGCAAATCCCTGGCTAATACTTGCAGTGATGTGCATCTTGTTCAATGGCTCGACTGCATCCCAGGCCAATACTTGCAGTGATGTGCAATTGCGTGCAGCTAAAACTCCATCTTCAAATGGAAGCATTGGTAAATGTTGAAGCCTCTCACAATTGCTTATGTCTAGGCAATATAGTCTAGAGAAATTTATGATGCTTTCTGGTATGCTTTCAAAACTATTTCCAGACAAATATAATTGCTTTAGAGAGGATAAGAAACCGAGGTTGTCAGGTAACTTTATGATTCCACAACCACTTAGATCAAGAGAAGTCAAGTTCGGCCAGTCCACTATATAAGGTAACACCTCCCAATGCACCTTATCCTTAACTTGAGTTGTATGAAAATCCAACCCTTCAAAATTCTTCAAAGCTGTTACAGATGATGGTAATTCTCTTATAGCAGCTCCATCAGCCTTAAGACACGTTAAAGAATCTAAAGCTCCCATGTCATTAGGCAACTCGCCAAGTTTACAGCAACCTGCAAGTTCCAGAGTTGGAAGAGATCTCTGCTTACAGATGCCGTTTGGAAGACTCTTAAGCCTTTTACAATTAGTAAGATCCAGTGTAACCAGTCTACTTAGATCCTTCATGGATGAGGGAAGTTCTTCTATAGCAGTGGAATCTAACCATAATTCTTCTATATTACATGGCATCTCAGGCAACAGCTCCAGACTTGAGCAGTATTTCAGATCAAGATATCTCAGAGAATTCAAGTCACTGCAATTTGGAATACTACTAAGGCGTTCGCAGAATCTTAGATCTACAGTGTGAAGCTTATTGAGACATTGAATGGAAGGTGGAATTTCACGCAAATATTCACAAAATGCTAGGCTTAATGTCTCAAGATTTGGTGAACCTGATAAAGAGACTGAGAGAATGAGACAAAATTATGGCATACAAAGTATTAACGAGCTAAAAATTTAAATAATATTTCTAATCCTAAACCTATTAGAAATAGGAATCCTAATTTAATCTTAATCCTAAACTAAAAGATAATAACATAAAATAAGGAATCCTAGACTCCTAGAAGAATGTAAAATCAGTAAAATCATAATTGTAATAACAAACTATGAATTTTCCTTATTACCTGAGAGGTCTGGAAGAATGGTTAAGTTGGAGTCACCGAGGTCTATTCTTTTCAACTTCTCGAGATGCTGCAAGTAAAATAGAAAAAAAGTTAACTCCCTCTAGTACTAAATTTATGTGGTATTTTGCGCAGAGCAACATCAATAGAGTGGAATATAAATATAATACATACCAGTACACCACTCCAAAGTCGTTTAAGTTTGCTGCCACGCATATTAAGAGTGACAAGGTTCTCTAAACGTGTACTTGGAGGCAGTGATTCAAGTGGATATCCATGCCAATGGAGATATCTTAACTCAGAAAAATCACATTCAAGACCCTGGGGAACCTGCACCTTATTTCTCGTCTCTTCGTAACATGAGGGTAGTTTAAATTTCAAGAATCCGAATCTCCGCTCTTCGTAATGTGGCATTTTAAATTCCAAGAATCTTAATCTCCGCATATTCACAAATGCATATGGGTTTAAGATTGCATCTCTTATTTCTGACATATCCAAAGAGATGCCTTCAATTACTTCAGTTCCCTATACGAAAAGATTATAAATTAGTATCAAATATGCAAACTGTAAACTAATGATTTAATGGTCAAAACAATAAAAGTTTCATTTTATGTATAAATTAATCATGCCCAACACATGCCTTTGCATAATGATAAATTTGTAGATGATTCTCACCATATTTTTTGTCAGAACACGACATATATCTTCAGGATTCCACAATCGACTACGTCTTTCAGGATAGTCAATAGATTCTTGGCGGATAATTTCCTTGGCCATCATTTGTATTAAGTCATGCATTGTTATTCTGTTATGTGATATAGCTATTAGAAATTTATCAATGAGAACACTTATTCCATCCTCTGCATGAAACCCACAACCATCTAGGAACGGTTTTACAATTCTCATGTCATGGTTTTTAAAAAAAATTGCAATATCCAAAAATATTTTTTGCACTTCATCATCAAGCCCGTCATAACTTATTTTCAATACTTTTTGGATATCCATATGAGGAATTTTGTTCAGCTTATTCATTGCACTTTCCCAAACCTCAAAACTCTTGCCAAATAGATAGGACCCCAAAATTTTTAGAGCCAATGGAACACCTCCAGTACATTGTATTACCTTATCTGATATCTCCGCATAATCCACTTTGGGATGATTTCCTTTAAAGGCATGCTTGCAAAATAGCTTAAGAGCTTCTTGATACTTTAATTTCGGAACTTCATATACTTGATCCACTCCACAATTTCTAAGCACTTGTTTGTCTCTTGTTGTTATAATTATTCGACTTTGTAGATTGAGGTAATCAAAACCTCCAATCAAAGATTCTAATTGCCTAAAATCAGACACATCATCAAGAACAATGAGAAGTTTCTTGTAACGAAGCCTATTCTTTATGAAGGTTAGTCTTGTGGTGAAAGTACCAATCTTTATATTTTTATCCCCCAAAATTGCTGAAAGAAGTTCTTGTTGCATATGATTTAATCCTCCACTCTGATTGCACTGTTCCCTAATATTATAAAGGAAAAAAGAATCTTCAAATTGATGAGAGATATCATTGAATATAGCTTCAGCAAGAGTTGTCTTGCCTATACCACCAATGCCACCAATTCCTACACTACGAACACCAGTGCATAACCACAATTTAATTTCCTTAACCTTTGAATCTATAGCAACAAGGTCGCTTGTATCACTTGACGACAAGTCATTTAGTCTCATTAAAACATCTTGGACAATATCCTCTATAAGCACAGACTCAGATCTAACAAAAAAAATATATAGTATTAAGTTGCAATAAATAAAAAAGGATTAAAATGAAATTTAAATCTAATTAGTAATACTGACTATATATTTGAAATAACATTACTTTTCTTTTTCTATTAAGGAAAGAATAATACTATTTTGCTCAAATTGATGCCCAAATCAATGTCCAATGATGCAACATCCTAAAATATAGGAGGATTAACTAGTTAAAATTGATGAATTAAAATTTGATTGGTTAGTCTTCCTAAATTCTAGAATGCGTTACTGTTGGAGAAATCACTACAAGAAAAATTGTCTATGGAGACGTAAAATTTGTCTCCTTAGAAAACAAAATTCGTCCTTATAGCCTATAGGGATGAAAAAAACAATTCATCCCAAAATCCATCCTTTTAGATGAGTAACAACAAAGAAAAAGGGATGAAAAACCAATTGTCCCTACAATTATCTACATGGATGAAATTGATTCGTCCCAAAACATGTCTATTGGGACTAAATATTTTCATCCCAATAGACTATCTATTGAGATAAAAAAGATTTCATCTGTTAAAATAGTCTATTGGGACAAAACTAAATCTATTGGGACAAAGGATAAAAACAAATCTATTGGGACGAAATATTTTCATCCCAAAAGACTATCATTCAGGACAAAATTAAATTTGTTCCAAATGCATATATATATATACACACACATATACCTAGATTCCATTAACCACCCACCCACCACCCTATTAGAATCAACACCCCACATTAATCGAAAACTGACCTAACCTGATTTAGGAAGGAAAACAAACCAATATCGACTAGTGTTGGGTTGGTTTAGTCTGGTCAGTTTACATCGGTTTCAACAATTCACCGCCAAATCCAAGTCAAAATTGAAAAACCAAGATCAACACTACTAATTGCCAATTCACAAAACCAAAATTTTCTGTTTATCACCAAAACCAATATCATCAAATCCATGAATTACAAAAACTTGAGACAAGAATAACAAATTAGAAAAAAAATATATAAATTTATAAAAAAAAAAAAAAAAAAAACCATTTTTAATTATTGTTACCTCCAGCCTTTTGTTTATACTTGTCTTTCAAAAAAAAAAAAAGCCACCACCACAAAAAATGACAATCATTAGAGAGCTTGGTGGATGGAGTCAATAAAGTCAAAGGTGAGAGCTTTGAACTTGAAAAAGATGAAGTCCAAGGTGGGAGCTTTGAGCTTGGTGGAGTCGATGGACCACCAATTTCAATTTATCAATTATGTTTCTCCTTCAATACTTGAAAAAACAAAAAAATAATGAGTCTGATGGAGGCAAAACGGCTCCTCCAATTTTCTCTCTTCCATAAACTAGAAATCCACCATGACAAACCATGGATGGTAGTGAAAATAGCAGAGACAAAGTTAAGGTTTTGTATGGTCAACAAGGTTGATAAGGAAGCCAAGGCCGACAGCAAGGCTATCGATGTCGAAGTTGGAGTTGCCGAAGTTGAAAATGACAGGTGGAAGAGCGACATCGATAGCAACAAGAATAAGAAGATTTAAAAGTGGAAATGAAAGAATAAGAATAAGGTGAAGTGGAAGACGACACATGTAGATCGACAATGGTGCTAAAAGATGAATGGTGACCGAGAGAAGTGGAAGTGCTTAGTTTTGAGTGCTAGGGTTGTGTGTTTGCTTTTGAGGCTTCATTGTTAAGGTTATGTTGTGTATTTTAAAATTTTATATATTTTTTAAAACGATTTTTAGTTTCGGGTAGGTTTTTTTAATCCAAAACCAACCCAAATCTAGAAAAAATAAGTTTTTAACCTTCAAAATCGACCCTCACCTAAATCAAATTGAAACCTAGGTCAGGTCGAGTCGAATTGGTCCGGTTGGGTCGTCGGTTCATTTTTGTCCTAGCGCTATATTGAGCACCCCCTAGATTGTACAACCAACACCAAATAACAACCCAATAAATATATTTTCATCACAAAAACTTGAGAAGTGGAAGTGCTTGGGTTGTGTGTTTGCTTTTAAGGCTTCACGGCTAGGGTTGTGTTATGCATTTTCAATATTTTATATATTTTTTAAATCGATTTTCAATTTTAAGTTGATTTTTTCAATCCAAAACCAACCCGAAACCAGAAAAAATCGGTTTTTAACCTTCAAAACTCGAGTAGATTCAAGTCGGATTAGTTCAGCTAGGTCAGTCCATTTTTTTCCTAGCCCTACACTTTTAGCCAATTCTAGCGTAAAAGAACCAAAATTCATCACTGCAAGCTATTGCGGGTCATAACTCATGATAGAAGGTTGCAAAAGCCAACCAAAGGCTGTCATGGGATATTTTCGTTGGATGCAACTCATGACTATAGGTTGCGACACCGAACCCGAGAGTGTCACAATAAAGACCAGGAGAAGAAACGTGCAACAGAAAGTCGCGATAGTCAAGCAGAGAGGGTTGCTAGAGGTTATGGCGAGAAGCAACCTACGGAGAAAACTAGCAATGAACATCCAGACCTTTTCGTTGGCTTCTATCGTGAGGTGAAAGTCGCAACAATAAGTCACGACAATGGTGCCGATTGAATCCAAGTAAGAAAATAAAACCAATTTGTGCACCAACTCAAAACCCTAATTCTCCACCTATAAAAAGAAGACTTGAGGCACAAAAAAGTAGACTTTGGAAGGCGTAGAAAGCGACTAAGGCAAGAGGAGGCATTGGAGGCTAATTATTTCTTCTCCCTTTCTTCTCTTAGTTTTCTTTTATTTTTCATGTGTTGTTTTGGTGTCTTATGGCTAATTTTATTGTTAGTTAGGGCTGAATTAAAGCCCTAAACATGAACTCGATTTGTAGATTTTATTAATGAAGTATTTTTGCATGATGAAATCATTATCTCTATGTTAATTGGATTCCATTTATTATTATTATTATTATTTTTATTGATCACCGTAGAAGTATATTTGTAAAATTTGTGTTGTAAGAATAAAAATCACACATCAAACAGAATTTTTTTTTGTTTGCAACAATCAATTGTTTACGAACTAATTGAGAGATTTTGATTCACAAAGATCTAGGATAAACATTATGTTTTAGGGTTTGTGTAACATTCATATTGTTCTTGTTCTTAATGGATTCTAATTATTAAACCTAAGTAGATATTCTACTATATTATAATTAGAAATACATGTATCTAAACAAATGTTATGTGATTTACATACTACGGAAGAATCAACATGACATGCAGTATGATCATTATCTTACTGTGAATGTCTTCTACATGCATTAATATGTGTTTGCTTCATTAATTTAATTGAATGAATTAAAGGATTATTTAATGGTGAATAGGATGTCTTAACTAAATTTTTCTCCATTGATTACAATTAATTTAGTTTTATGTTGTAATTTAGTTTTAAGTCTCTAAACTTGATCTTGAAACCCTTTCTTTAATTTAATTGCTCTCTAGTTTAAGCTTTAAATATAATTAGACTTAAGGTAAGTTGAAATCTACTCGTAGGATTGACCCTTGCTTGCTCACTATACTCGGTAAACAATTTGTTCACTTGCAAAGTTAAAATAAAATTTGTTTGTTAATTTTGTAACCAACAATTATATGTATAATATTTATATTGAGAATATATATATAACACAATCTAGACTATTTTCACCCTTTATAAAACCTCTAAAAACACAACAAAAAATTTTCATCTTTGACTACCCTTTATTAAAACAAACGAAGTTTCTTATTGAGATATGAAGTTGGAGTATTCAAATTTAATTATAATAATAACAATATTATCTTCTAATTGAAGTGTTGATAATTTAATTTAAGAGTAATATTGAAATATCAAAAATATATAAATTAAAGGGTGTACATACGATTTTAGGAAATATTGCCACTCAATTTTTAAATATTTTCGTGTCTAAAACCTATCCCTATAACCTTATTCTGTTGTAGTGAAAATTTCAAAATGGAAGTGCTTTCACCTGGAATTAATTCATATTGCTATTTCTATCTTTTTTTCTCTGGAACTGTTATAAGAAAAAATGATCACTTACTCGTTAGACCTTAAAGGCCACCCAGAAAGATTGGCTATTTCCTTGAGATCATCTTTCCATCTCTGCACTTCGTCTTTAAAATGTTGTTCATGCTTAACAAATGCATCTTCATAACTCCCTTTTTGATTCCTTACATCTGAGGGAGTTACCCTATAGAAAATTGGAATCACAATCTGTTTATTCTCTTCCCTGCATTCAATAGTTCATAGCTTGGTTTCAGACATGATTCTTATTGTGCAATTGAGACATAAATTAAAAAGTATGAAGAACTACCAAATAAAAAAAAGAACAAACAGAAAGTTATAATGGTTTGACATTATACTTACATTAACTCTTCGTACAGGCTAAAAAATTCCGCTAAACTTTTAATAGGGTTATAGCAATCATTTATATCAAACTCTAATTATGAAAATATCCTTACAAATTACATCTCATATATATAAATATGAGTCATATAATCAAGAAAAAAAATCTAAAAACTCTTGTAAAATAATAAATAATCTCAATTTATCATAATTTTTTCAAATATTAGTAAAGAAGCCCCTTGTTAGCCAAATGCAGTTTCTATCCAAATTTTGGATGGTTTTGTGACAAATACACAAAAGAATGAAAATGTCATTTATATTAAACTCTAATTATGAAAGTATCCTTACAAATTACATGTCGTATATATAAATAACCAAGGGAAAAATCTAAAAACTCCTCTAAAACAGTAAATAATATCAAATTCTCTTAACTTTTTAAAATATTAGCTAAAAAACCACTTCTTGTCAGCCAAATGTAGTTTCCATCCAAAAGTTGGGATGGTTTTGTGACAAATATATGAAAAGATAAAAATATCCTTATTATATTGAAAAATTAAAAAATTAAAAAAAAAATCAATTAATCAATTATCCTTTTACAATATATTTTTTTTAAAAAAAAAATTCAAAAATTAATATATCACTCTCGCCTGTGGAAATCAATTTATATAAAACAATTAAAATAATATTTTATATCCTTAAAAAATTAAATAAAAATAAGATTTAAATTTTAAAATTAATATTAAAAATAACATATAAACATAATAAAATTGAAAAAATCTAAAACAATAAATAAACCAGATTAATCTTCTTCTTCGTCATGCTACCCAAACTAATATAAACCAGTATAAGATTTCGTTCTTTAATATTGTTCTTCAACCAAACCAAATTTTTTTCAACATCCAGATTTTCAATACCCTTCAAATTATCAAACTTTCTACAACAACTAAAAAAACACACAAAAAAAAAAAAAATTGAAAAACCATATTGCCATCACACTAATTACATTTGTGGAGTAGCATCACTAATCTAGTTGTGACTGTTCAAGTAAAACTCCAAGCTGGAAACATGAAAACCATATTCAATCTTTTGTGCACAAACTCAAATACCCAGATGACACATAACACAATATAACCAAAACCAGAAATGATTCAAAACAACATATCAGCACCAAAAACCAATACCCCACCAAAAAACCCTTAACAAAACAAATACTCAGAAGCAGATTAATAAAAAGGAGGAAACTGGAGAGAAGCAGCCGCCGAACCCAGAAGCAAAACACACCGCCGCCATCGAGAGGGAATGATGAAGAAGCCACCGAGAGCGCCTGATGAAGAACACCGCCACCGTCGCCCCCAAAAGCAGCAGCAGAACACCGCCACCGAGAACACCACAAGCAGCAGCAGACTCGTATCTTCCCCTCGCCTGGTCGCCGATCTCTCATTCTTTTTGACCGAGGATCTGACCGGAGATGACGCCAGAGCCTCGGTAGGGAGAGTGGCGGCGGAGCTGAAGTAGTAGAGGGTGTGAGAGTGACGGCTGAGGGTGTGAGATTGTGACGATTTTTTTAAATTTTTTCCCTTTTTAATGTGATTAATTTATAAATTTTATTTTATTTAACTTAAAATATCAATAATTTCAATCCACCTGTCCCCAAATGAAAATATCGAACACATTAACGTTTTTATCCATACATCCTATCCGATCTGTCAAACTTATAGACGGATATCATTAACCCACTAACGATTGAGTTTTTTTGGATAATAATTTCAAATCACAGTGATTTGAAAATATAGACGGATATCATTAACCCATTATAGATGTTGTTTTTAATTCCAGAAATAAAATAATAATAACCTTATAATCCACAATCTTATAGAAGAAAAAAAAAAACAGGTATTGCAATTGGCCCATATATATATACATACACACACATACCTGTTCTTGCACTCTAGGATCTTCACTAGTTCCTGGAGACACCATCTTGAAGATGCATAGTGTTCGGAGAAGATAACAAGGGAGATGCGTGATGCTTCAATCGCTTGGAGAAGAGATGGAGAGATTTCATCTCCTCGTTTAAGATTGTCGTCAATGAAAGTTATAATTCCTTTGTCATGCAAAGCTTTGTGAAGATGGCCGGTGAAATTGTAGCGGGTATCCTCGCCTCTGAAACTCAGAAAGACATCGTGCATGAATAATGGACAAGGGTTGGAAGAAGACGAGTCCATTGATGATCAGAGAAGTGTGTTATTTGATTTTCATTTTTTTTTTTTTTTAAGAAGTGTATTATTTGATTTTAGCTGGTGAATATTTATGCAAATATTTCACCTGTACCTGGTGAAGATTCCTCGATATTTCAAACACATGCAACAGGACGAGTCTTCATCGACTGGAGAAGATTCCTCGATATTTCGTGCACATGCAATACGAAGACTCTTCATTGACTTGAGAAGATTGCTCGATATTTCGAACACACGCAATACGACGTGTTTTCATTGACTTGACTGATGGTGGGATGTCCATGTATCAAATACATTCAAAGACTCTGAATTGCTTTTAGATTTTGAATAAAGGTATGTTTTATATTTTAATGTAAAATGTATAAACGTCCTTGTACATGCACGCCATGTTTAGTAACCTATCATTTTTTAATGTGCGTTTACAACATAATCTAAATATACTTCATCTTCCTTAAAATAAATTATACACATATTAAATAGAGAAACATGTTTGATGACAATGTTTTTTTGGCAAAATGTTGAAACATGTTTGATGACGATGTTTGTTTTTGGCAAATGTTGTTCTATCTTAAATAGGGGTGGAGCCAGAATTATTGATTTTGGAAGGACCGAGTAAAAAAGAAACATTCAAATTTAGACAAAATAAATATAATAATATATGTTCAAAATCTTAATACATCACCATTTAGTACTGTTATTATAAAATTTAAATCAATGATTAAATAAACTCTAAATTTACATATCAAAAAGGAACTTGTCGCTCTTTTTGTAACGCCCCGATAATTAATTTCCGTCCGATTTATATTTGTTGATTTAATAAGTAATTTATTAAATAGAAATAAATTTGAATTTTATGAAATTCGTACGGTGGTAAAATGTTTTGATTATTAATTAGTAAAATTTAATATTTTTTGAAAACGTTTTTCTCGTAAAGAATTATTTTCGAATTTAAATAAAATAAATAACAGAATGGGAAAATTAGGATAGTGTAATTAGACTGTATTATGGAGAATCATTTTTGAGTTAAATAAATGATTTATTATATAATTATTATGATTATTATTAAAATAAATTAATTATTTTTGGATAAAATAAGGTTATGAATAAATTTGAATAAGTTAGTGGAAGTGTGGGGTGTCAAAAATGTCAAATGGGATGTTAGTATATGAGTAGGGGTGTAAGTACAGAAAATAAAAAGTTTTGGGGTCAATTTGTAAATAATGAAAACTTTGGGGTCATTCATATTTTTGAAAAGTTGGTGTCTATAAAAACATTTTTTTCCAGAATTCTCAGATCTGTCTGCTGCAACACTAGGGGTGGCAAAAAAGGTTGACGTGTCGGGTTGAACTGAATTCGATTTGATTCGTTTATGGATTCGATCAATTCGACACGAATTCGTTTAAGAAACGGGTCAGCATTTTTAGATTCGACACGAATTCGTTTATAAACGAATAACACGACTTGACACGATTAATTCGTTTAACATTTGAATAGAATCCAAACTCATTAATTCATCAACCTATTAATTCGTTTAACCCATTTAATTCGTTTAATTCGTTTACTGTTTAACCATTTAATTCGCCAACCCATTTACCAACCCGTTTAATTTGTTAAAGTAGTTGAATTCGTTTATCAACACGAATTCGTTTGTCCATTTGTTCATCCACAAATGTAATCACAGATCATTAGATTCAAACAAAAAACTGAACATAATGAATCCAAACAAATAAATCTCAAACCAAAAATTAACACAAAACAATAGATCTAAACAAATAAATATCATACCAAAAATAAACACCTAAACAATAGATCCAAACAAATAAATATCCAATCAATAGATCCAAACAAACAAATAGATATGGTGGTGGAGCCGTGGAGAAGGCGCGGTGATCGTGAGGGGGAAGGGACGACCACCATGATGGTGAGGGAGGAGCGACTGCTACCGTAAAGGAGGAGCGGCTGCGATCGTGAGGAAGGATGATGCTCAATGACCGTGAGGGAAGGGGGCCGTGACCTTGAGAGAAAAGGGCGGCGACCGTGACCAAGGGGGAGGAGAGGCTGCAACCATGACCGTGAGTGAGGGAGGATGCGAGGTGACCGTGAAGGAGAGGGGTCGTGGCCTTGAGTGAGAAGGGACGGTGACCGTGACCGTGACCGTGAGGGAGGAGAGGCTACGATTGTGACCGTGAGTGAGGGAGGATGCGAGGTGTCGCCGCTGTCGTCGCATCTTCGTGTCGTCTATATCTTCACGTCGTCAGGCCATCGTCGTTCTAAAGAATGAGGAAATCGGTTGAGTGGCGGACGGCGGACTGGTCGAGCACTTAAGGCGCGACTACAGAAGGTAAAATTTGGAAATGGTTTTAGGAAATAGGTTAGGGATTTGTTAAAGTATCTATATATATGTGTGTTTAATTACATTATAACCCTTCTAATATATAAAATTATAATTTAACCCCAATTTAATCGTGTTAGATGGGTTGACACGAATTCGTTTAACCCAACCCGATTCAATTCGTTTAATAAACGGGTTAGATGGGTTGACACGAATTCGTTTAACTCCAACCCATACCCATTTATTTTTTACGAATTCGTGTCGACCCGTCGTGTCGTAACGCATATTGTCACCCCTATGCAACACCGACTTCTCTTCCTCTTTGCCGTGCGCTGCTTCTTCTGGTGATCTTTCATTTTCTTTGCTAATTCTTTTTACTTATTTTCAATTATTTTCTCACAATCATTAAATCTTCCTACCATCCACCTATTTTTAGTCTCTAATACACCAAACCCACCAATTTTTCAAGAAGATTTTTGGATCTCTAAATGGATCAAAAAGAGGTAAATTGATTTTAATTGATTATTGTGTATTGAATTTTAGTTAGGGATATTCTAATACATCAATAAGCATGCTTTTGTAGTTGTTTTAGCTTTTGATTTCGTTATTTTTATTTATCTGTTGATTTTTGTGTATTTTTTTAACCATAGGCGAGGGTTTGATTGTGTGAGGATTTAAGGGAGGCTAGGGAGGCGTAAAAACCTCCCATTGGGTGAGTGAAAAGCTATTGGAAAACCCAAATAGGTTGGTGTACATTTATCCTAAAAAGTTTATTTTATTAGTTTATTAAATGCTTTGCGAATTAGTTATTTTGTGATTAGATTGTGATATAATTGTTTAGATAATCTTTATTGACTTATATGGATACTTATGAAATGCATTTTGAAAAGAAAAATAAAGTGGAAATAAAAATTTGGAAATTAGCCTCTATGGGTGAAATTTGAACTCTAGTGTAATTTAGGGACATTTTGGTCATTTAAATTTTAATTTCATGTTAATTTAATGTTGATGGAATAGTTTTTATGATGATAAAGTGGTTGAAATGAAAATTTATGTTTATTAATTTGAAGTTTATGTGTAAATCCTATTAAAAATTATTGATTTTGATTTTTCAGATATCAATTGGTTCTGGGTGTTAAAAATATAACAATTGCATGTCATTGAATGAGTTAGTTTGATGAAAAATGGTTTCAAAAATGATTTCGCAAAATAAATCCTTTTATGGCTTAATTCGACATATCTTGTTTTAGGGGTATTTTTGTCTTCTCGCCTTCATTGTTGTGTTCCTTATATCATATGTTGATGGTACGTGTAATGGATTCGGAATTGAAAATGAAAAAGTTGAGATTTTCTTTTTTTTTTGAAATTAAATTAGAACATGAAAAATATGATAAATATTGTGTTAAGATACGATATAAAAACTAGGGGTAAAATGGTCATTTGAAATGACCATAAGTGATTCTCAGAAGAAAGTCGATGAATTGATGTAAAAATGTGATAAAAAGTTTATACGATTAAAATCTTCGTTTTAAATTGAAAATTCTGAAATCTTGAAAATATAAAAGGGCCCGCGTAAAACTAGTCATCGGTAGGTGGGGATTGATAGTTAGCTAGCCAATAGGGTAATTATTAGCAGTACTGCACCGTTATGATTGATCACAGACGTTGTATGATGGACCCTGAGAGGCACCGAGTATCCGGTCCTGAAACGGAAACAGATTGTGATATGTGACCCGGTGAATAGTCATCGAATGGTCGATGTCGGGGTCACTGTTTATTCTTACAGGTAGCCACCGAGTGGCCGATATCATGAGACCCGTTATCGATCCATGGTATCGTGACAGAATTTTACAAAGGACTCTAATTAAAGAAAAATGGCAATATTGTAATTTTGTGTGACAAATGAGATTTGAAAATATTAATGTTGAGATTTTTAGTTATTAATTGCTATTATGTGACGAACTCTACGATTTGTTATAATTTTTAAATGATTAGCTTATATATCATTGAGTTGAAAGAATAATAGTATAAATGTACTTCGTAACGGATTTCAGAAAAGTTCATGTGATTAGAGTTTATATTGATACATATTGTGTTTATATTGAACCATGTTGGATAGATGTGTTTTTTTTTATAAATTAATCGTTTATGTATTTCTTTGATCTGATTATGAGTTGATAAAAAGCTGGAAAGAAATAATTTACTTATTTTGTCCGTATGATTATGATAAAGCGATTGATTAGTAATTTTCAAACGAAAGTTTTTTTTTAAAAAAAAAAGATATTAAAAATATTAATTGAGAAAATATATGAATTATCAATAGATATAAGTAAATTATATGTTTTGCATTTAGAAGTTTTAGTAACTTAGACCATTAGCGGAACTGACGATAATTTGAAATTGTGTGAAATATAAATTAACAACTGGTATTTCGAGAATTAAAGATTATTTAATGAAATTATGTTATATTAATTAAAGAAAAATATGTTAGAGAGATATATATATATATATATATATATATATGAAAAAAATGATTATTATGTAATTGATAAACGTTATTAGTAATAATATGTTTTTCATCTGGATCTGTAATAAAATCCTTACAAATCGAATTGATAGGTTTAATAAAAAATAATCTGTATATTAAGTATACAATTTAGATAATTGAAACTTATAATAAAATGTTTTCGTTAGGATTTGTTGTAAAATATAAATATATATATATATAGAAAATGATTATTAAGCGTTTAATATGTATGATTTGTTGTGCAAAATTTTAAATACTCGCAAGCGTACAAATCTATTGTAAGACAGATTATGCAAGTACGAGGTCGATTCCACAGAGATTGAGAAAAAATTAATCTAAATCTAAATTAAATTTAATTCTAATCTAGTTACGAAATCTGAAAACTGAGAATTAACTAAAACTAAAAGGCAAATAAAATTCAAAATTAATGAGACAAAAATATTACACAAAACACAAACAATGGAGAAAACTCTGAGGTTCAGAATCCACCGTTATTAACCTATAATATTCTACTACTCAAAATATTATTCTCAAGATTTTGGAAAACAATTTAGAAATCAATCAATTATTTTCTTAGGATTTATCAATTAAGCTTCAAAAATAAATCTTCTGTAATTCTTACTTCAAGACTTGAAATTAATAAGATCTGAGCATTACATGTATCCGATATATGAAAAACATATAATCAAAAATCTTATATATAAACCTTTCTAATCCAAAGTCAAATTAATAAAATAATTTTGTAACTACCTGAAATACATGATATTAAAGGTGAAACAATTTTACTCTATCAATTAATGAAACTAAGAATTATGTAAACATTAAAGATCAAAACAATTGAGAATAATACTTGAGTAGCAAAAATATTACAAAGTTAATAAAGTTTTATCTTATACCTCAGAAAAGAAAATTAAGCAATCATTATAAATTCAAGAACAAAGAATAAATTGAAACCCGGCATGTTGTTGAAACTCCAGATGAAATTTTAGTCTGAAATCAAGAGCAATTCTGCTCCCGTTACAGCCCAATCCAACTGCTGCTTTTGCTCTTTTGTCTTCTAATATTTTCTGTCTCCAAGCTCTAACGGTTTCTCCAAAAACAAATCTCCCCCTACTGTTCCTTTTATATTATTACTACTGTTCCTTAGGGGTCGTTTGTTTTTTTATCTGAAGACTGAACAGTGCTGCTGAAGACTGAAAGCTGAATAGTGACTGAAATCTGAAATCTGATTGACATGTTTTTTTTTTTCTTTTCTTACCTCTGAATGTATAATAATTTTGTTTGTTTTTTAAAGTTAAAATTATCTGATTACTAGTAATTTGACATTTATATCCTTTTACTATTAGTTGTTGTGTAATTTTATTTAATATGATACAAACAATTGTAATAAATTATTTAACAAATATTAAAACACTTATATATAATATTTTTATTCATAATTAAAATAAGATTAATTATTATAGTAGAATCAATTAAGTTTATATGTTTAAATAAAAATAAACAAAATAATCTTAAATTGAATTACTATTATAACAAAAGTTGAAATTGTAACTTATATACATAGTATTTTTATTCATAATTAAAATAAGATTAATTAAAATAGTAGAGTCAATTAAATTTATATATTCAAATAAAAATAAATAAAATAGTTTTAAATTAAATTACTATTACAACGAAAATTGAAATTGTAAAGTAATATATATTTTCTGATATAATTAAATAAAAATAATCAAATAATTAAATAAATTGATTTGTAATTTGGTCTCTGAGTTATTGCATAAACATTTTATCAATAAAGATTCTTACCAGAATTTAATTAGAGAAATATAGTAATCCAGCTATAAAAAAAAAATTTGATGTTAAGATGTTTAAGGTTTTTATTTTTCAATGTTATTTATTAAAGTATTAAAAGAAATTTTTATAATATAAAACTAAAACAAACTTGGAAACATATTATTTTAGGAAGGATAAATTTGGAATAATATATTTATAAATCATTAAGTGATTTTGTATTAAGTGATAAGTAAAAAAATGTTACTTTTTTTTTTAAGTGGTTTTTGGGTGATTTTAAGTGATTTGACCACTTAAAAAAACAAACAAAAATCTCTTAATTAACCAAATTAAGCACCATTAAGTGTTAAGTGCAAAAAAGACACCGTTTTTGGTCTTTCCATAAAACTAAATAGTAATATTTTTCTTCTTTTCTTGATTTGCTTCCAAATTTGTTTTTTTCCTTAATTGATCTATTTCCTTGTCTCAACTAATTTCTTAATTGTTTGACAAATAATTTTAGGCAAGAATTGAATCCTTGATTGACTTGGAATTTGACTTGATAAAAATTGGAATTTTTCCTCATTCATCACTCAAATCTTCTTTTATTCCTGTTTCACCAAAAACACAACTAATTAAAATAAATTAACATAAAATTATATTAACAAATCTATATTTAAGAGTAATAAAAGTATATAAATTAGGCTCATCATGATTCTTGATAATGTGTTTGAATAGGAATTTGAAATAAAATTTCCTTCAAATTGAACTTATGTGATAAAGAATAAAATATATGTATTTTGAAGGTACGTTTATGAGTAAATTGATTTGATTATGAATTTTAGTAAAACAATTGAGAAATATGCGTATATGGTGAAAATCCTGTAGAGATGAATGGAAAGAAATGTTTTTACGTATGTGGTATATGAAATTGATAGTAACTTGCGAAATCAGTAAATATAAACATAAAATTTATGAATAGATTTTAAGTAACTAGATGGACAATGCTTATTATGCATTTAATAGGTAAAATCAATAGTAAAGTATTTTCATAGTATTATATAATAAAATTTTATAAACGAAATTGATAAGACTAATATTAAACGGTATGCATTCTGTATATGTATTTATTAGCAAATAAATTTAATTGTGCAATTTTAGTAAAGAAAAATATTTGGTGAAAATTGTTTCCAAAAGCCGTTAAAATAAATAGCATGATTATATCTATTTTATTAGTCAATAAATATCAATGTGTTATATAAGATTTATTTGATCTGAGAAAAACTAAATCTTATAAAGTCATAGTTGAAATAAGATTTTTATGTACGTCATTAATTATGTTTCCTTTTGAACTTTCAAATATTGTTGAAAAGTTTTATGAAAGTATATTTTAAGGAAATAAAGTTTTATGATTTTTAAATTAAGTGTACACCCATTAAGTGGAAATACTTAGCGCGTTGGATTTACCACGCGCAGGTAATTGATTTGGGTTTGTTATTGAGACGAAGACGAAGCTCTTGCAGATACTCTACGAGTCATATCTCGTCATAAATTTTTGAGTAATATTCATTTTACATCATGTGTATATATGTATGGGTACCATCATGCATGTGTATATATGTATGGGTACCATCATGTATGTGTATATATGTATGGGTACCATCATGCATGTGTATACGTTTTTAAATTTAAACGCCTGTAAAGTATAATTTGCATTAAAGTTTTAAAATAATTTGTAAGTTATGTATATTATTTGATAAATATGTAGTATAAAGTGTTATGGTGATGGACTTTGGATTTTGATTAAATATTTATTTTAATTGTTTGCGTGTTGAAGTGATTTTTGGAATCGGATAGGAGGTCCGAATTGGAGTTGAGAAATGAATTTTATAGAAGTGTTATCATTTTCTTTACAGGTTTTTAAATTTGGGTTCTTAGAAAAACAGAGGAAACTCTGTCGAATTTTCTAAAAAAAATAAAGGAGAAAGTGATATTAAAGTTTTTCAATATTATAAGAATTTAAAATAAAACTTTTAGTGGTGTTTCCATTTTTTTTAATAAGAAATTTTCAAATTAATGAATACATGAATTTTCAGTCTGAATCGGTAACGCCCTTCGCCTCGAATCTCTCGTCAACGAGAAATCGAGGTAAGGGGTGTTACACTCTTAAATTTTAAAAACCATCTATAATTGAATTTACACTAAATGATTTGAGATTTTACAAATTGAATTTTAGAAGTTGAAATTTTGAAATGGAATTCATCACTTTTTTAAGTCTCAAAATATTGAAAAGAGTTTGTGAAATTAAATGGATAACTTTGGACATCTACTTTAAAGAAGAAAAGATACATCATTTAAATATATTTTTTTATTAAAATAATAAAAAAATCTTTTAAGTAAAGAATAAAATATGATGTAAGAAAGAAAGAAATGTGTCCTAACACAAGGTAGCAAAATTGATAAAGATAGAAGCAAGCAAAGCTAATTGGAAGTGTTGCACTGTGATTGATGCTTTGCCAAGTGGTTGACAGCACCCTCAAGTTCATGTATATATGAATTTGGATTTGATAGCTTACAACCTCATGGAGGCTATCCTTTTCCACCTTATGTAAGCCGTCCTCCTACTTTCTTGTGGGTCGATCTCTTTCATATGAGAGTTACTTTCCAGACTGCACCACAAGTGTTACATCTCATTTGGTCTCGATAGTCCTTTTAGTTAGTCCCAATAATCAAAATAAAAAATAAAAAGTGATAAAGCTGCACAAGTTGCATTAGTTGGGGACTACACATTCAAAGCTTAGAGGAATTTCATTGGTTAGGAGCTGCACCTTCAACACTTTGGTGTAATTTCATTGATTGGAGGTAGCCATAATCTTTAAGTTTAATTAATTGGAAAGTTAAAGGAGTAGAAACCTAGAACAATTTAATATCTCCATTCATTTGTACTTCGTAAGAATGACGACATATCAGATATAAAGAATATAAGTACCAATTAGGATAAGGCTGTCTTTGATTGCTGGCGCCGTTGGCAAGCGCTAAAAACCCTCATACCTCCCATTGTGTGAGGCGTGGGTTCAACATCCTCCCGTCACATCCAAATTTATAATATAATATAATATATATCATATAATAATACATATAACAATAATAGGTCTCCTACCATTATGTATAAGTTAATCTTCCACTTTCACATAGGTTTTCCTCTCATATCTATATAGGTATATCACTCCCAATTAGGAGCAGTCCTCCAAGCTATGTTATAGTGACCTGTCTCGGTTAATTTCGATAGTCATTTTGGTCTGTCCCAGTTACAGTTCTTATACTCAAAAAGATTATGATAAGGTTGTCTTTGGTTGCTGGCGTAGTTGGTAGAAGCCAACAACCCTCTTGCCTTCCACTGTGTGTGACATAGGTTCGACACACACCTGTCAAATCCAAATATATATAATATAATAATAATAATAATAATAATAATAACAACAGTTCTCTCACTATTATGTGTGGGTTGATCTCCCACTTTCGTGTAGGTTCCCTTCACCTTCATGTGAGTGGATCCTTCCTAATTAGGAGTAGTCCCCTGAGTCATACCACCAGTGTCTTATCTCGATTGGTCTCGACAGTTCTCTGGATCCATTTCAGTTCTAATTCCTGTATTCACAATTAAGATAAGGCTGATAAATAAAATAATCAACAACCTAAATTTAAATTAATGTAATTTAATTGAATTGTCATTGTCCTTAACTAGTTGGAATGTAATTGAATATGGTTACAAATTTTGTACACTTCAAAACGAAGCAATACCAAGTCTTTCTTACTTTAAATGACTTGGTAAATTTAGGTATTTTTAAGATTATTATATAAATTATAAGAGATCTAATTATTTACTTAATAAATTCAAATAAGAAATTATAAAACAAAAATTGTAAAATAGTCAAGAATAAATTGGTTGATGAGGCGGTGGCAGTGTCAAGATGGTTGATTTGGGGAACCAAAAATAAACATTCAAAGTTTATACAAAATAAATATAATAATATTCAAAACCTAAATATAACGCCATTTAGTCTTGTGTGGGTTCAAAATAGAGCTAATGGGAAGTAGACATGTCAACAAGGCAAGAGTGCGACATATGGTACATGGTGTAGATTTCCAGTGAAGGTGATGTTAAATACGCTAGATTATGCCAAGTAATTTATCACCGAAAGCAAGGAATCCAAACCTTCGAAAGATCTAGTGGCTTGAAGTTCTAACTAACCTTCATATGACATTTTTACCCATAACATTAGCGCTAGATAAAGGGACTATAAACTACACCTTTGTGAAAACAGATCTGAACTAGTCTACTAATCTAGCATTTGATTTATCAAACCCTCAAACAGCTAATGCACAAGGAAACCCAATAGTATTTCAAGTGCAGACTATGGCCACAATCCAACCACCTGTACAAAGTTTTAACTGTACAACTCTTATACATAACCCAACAATGCCCCCGTACCAACAAATGCCAGGGTATTTTAGGCCATCCCTAATAGGGGAATCTTCGAGTCAAATGTTGACCATTTTAAGAAGTACTTTTGATAATTTTTGTACTCATATAAATGCAAATCATTATATTGTTGCAATGTAGACGAAGTTTGTTTAGCAATGGTCATAAGTATTGTAATCTTTAGATGTAATTCTTTTAGTATGATACAATTGAGGCATCTAGGAACGAAGGTACACCTTCGATCAGATGGCACGCTTAAGGCACCTAAGATAATGCATATAAGGCATCTTAGAACAAAGGGACACCTTTGATCAAATGGTGCGCTTAAGGCACCTAAAATTTGATCTATAATATTTGAAGCTACATATGAAGACAAGCTTTCGATTCAATAATATGATAACCTACTAGTTCAACTTTGAAGCATTTGCTTCAACTGTTCTAAAATCTACGAGTTCAACTATTCCAAATTCTAAAGTATCTGAAACTTTGTACAAGTGCAACGCTTTGTCCAGAGTAAATTCAACATCATAACCAACTCAACATATATAAAAAGCATCACATAGGATCTTCGACCACAGAACATATTTACAATTAAAGGTAATGTTAAAATTATGTTTACTTTTTTCTCAGTTACATTTGCAGGTGCAAAGTGGAATCTTCAATAAAGAAGTAATCTATGGTTGCAATATTATCATTATCATACATTTTAAACTACGGAAGATACAAACAAAATGTCTAGACAAAAGAACTTCAATAAAGCTACATGCGAAGACTGACAAAAGTATAAATTTCATTATTGAAACTTCAGCTACATTAGAAGTACAACGAAAAGTAAAAAAAAAAAAAGAAATACATGTCATTGACTCTTGATTTTGCCCTTTCATCCTCTAAAGTAAATTCCTTTAAAGTATCGGTCTTTTCATCCTCTAAAGTAAATTCCTTCCACTTCAAAAGGTTACGTGGGAAAGCTGTTCATCTTTGACCAGGTCCTCCGCTCTGCCACTTGTTTCTCTCCTTTCTTTAGGTTATTGATTACGGATACCTTAGATGGATTTTTTGATCATTTCCTCAAGTGTAGCAACATGAAGCTAAGGATCCATCTGTCTCATGAAGTTGATAGATGACAACATCCTTGCTTCATGAATCTCAAATTGAGTCCCTTGACAGTACTTATTAGAAAGAAGTATCTATCGATAGCCCTGTCAAGGAAGTCCTTGCAAAAGCACTTAATCATCTTATAAGCCTCTTTAAGTTGCGTCTTATGTTTGGCCCTTTCTCTGGCTTGGGCGTTGCAGAGGTAGAAAGTGACGGGACCCTTCCTGAATCCCTACTCTGGATCCATGAAGTATCCCGTAGCACTCCGACAGAGCTTCAACGAACCTTAGCTTGGTCTGCAGAAATTCTATCGGAGCACCGGGACTCACTTTAGACTTCTTTTTACAAAACATTTATTAGGAGGTAAGGGTAAAAATTTTTCGTTTTCCTAATGAAAATCCAACAGCATGCCGACTGTTTATTAAGATATGCTACCCTGCAAGTTCAAAGCAATTTAAAAACACTTCTGTGGCAAATAATTCTCAACTACCAGGGGCCTCTGGCCCTTATCCACAATCAGCCACAGCATGAATATATATAAAATTTCAAATTTTTATGGAAACTCAATTTTTTGAATTAAAACATTTTCATAAAACGTGCATCCAACTACTAATATGTAAACTTTATTTAAACTTATTTTAAATGTACATCATTTACACCATATTCATGTACAACACATGCATGATTAGAAGTGTGAGCTATACAATAAGAAATAGTCGTCTGTCACTCAATTCGCACGTCGGTCTGAGCCTCGTCTGCTGAACGACTCACTCCTGCACCTGAAGGAACATTTTAAGATATACAAAGCAAACAAACGGTGAGTATAACTCAGGGAGATAAATAACAAACAGCTTTATAAACTAAAGTATTTTTCTGAAATACTTTTTATTTCTTTCAATTAAAACTATTTCTGAAATTCATTTTGAATTTCTTTCTAAAACTTTCTCATTTCTCGCTTTGATGGTAATCCAGGGAAACTACTCCTGTCGTGGCTGCATAAATCTCTAGCTAAGCCACTAGGAATTAGGGAATCTACCCTGTGTAGTTAACGATGTGCAACTCTAGGCACGCGTTACCCCTACACAATCAGTTTAAACTACACTACCCTATATGTGCAGAGGGTCGCTCAACTGACTCCCTCTCTTAGTTAGTAACTCTCTCACATCTACCATACATGCATAGAGCATTCTATTGGGTACTCAACTGGGGCTAGGGTAAACCATCAGCGTAAGGAAATACTTTTTCTCGGTATTCTCAAATAATCTAGTTTTTAAGCAAAAAGCCTAAAACATTTAAGTTCTTATAAATTCTATACATGAATATATATTTTCTTTAACAATTCATATAATAGGATTTAAATATATTACAATCTATAATTCAATTACACCATGAAATAAGTGCATATAACATTAAAATAAGTTTTAAACAAACTAAGCCTGGGGAAAAGTAGATTTCTACTTACAAAGCGCTTCCCGATCACAAGCGAACCTCTTTCGAACTCCTCTAATACACTCCGCTTTCATCCTAAAACATTTACTACTCATTTAGAATTACTTGAATTATTAACACAAAACTAGAAATTACTAAAACGCAAATAACTCTATTAACTCCACTTTATGCCTAAACCTTCGCAACTAAGTTGTAACTTATCAGAGGCTTTCAAATTCCGATTTTTTTTTGCAGAAGTCTTACTTTTAGACCCCTAGGATCATCCCTATATGGTTCGTTTGGTCTCCGAAGGCTTAAAACAAAAAGTCAACTTTTTAATTAACTTGTTGACAAAAAAAAAAAACAGTTTAAACACCAGCCCTCATTTCGCATTGATTCTTTTTTCTAGCACCTCCTTATCGCATAACTAAGTCACCCGTAAAGTTTCATCGAAAAATTCTATCATTTGCTATGTCAAATCTAGGAAAAATACTCTGTTTTAGGCACTTTTTAATGCATTTTTTCACATTGAACGAGCGACGATGGTTTTTTTTTTTTTTCGTATCTAAGCTCCTTTTACCCAATTATGATAAACTAAATTCATTTCATGCAATAAAAATTGTATTTACATAGTTATTTCACTTGTCGACTCTCTAACGACACTATTTTGAGCATAACTTGAGCAATTTTTATCGGAATCAATCCGTTCCAAAACTTATGATTTTCTATGACTTTTAGGCATCATTTGAGGTGTAGAACAACCCCAAATAAGCCCAACTAAGTCAGGTCTCCACAGCCCCTTCACCTAGCTCGAAAATCCCATTTTTGCTCTACAATTTATCTTTTCCAACTCTATCACTTCTAATAGGTTTCTTAGCATCTAAAATGTATGATTTAGGCCTCAAATAGATGAAATAAACTTGGGCCATACAAACCCTAACATGGCTGAAATTTACATCACAAAGAATCATCATCTTTCCTTTAGTTTCCAACACTAAAAATTACACCAAACTCATCACTAAACCATGAAATTTCAATCTCTAACATCAAATTTAGCTTTTAAAATAAATTAAAAATGAATATTCATGAAATCTAAAATAAATCAACATCAAGAACTCATTTTATTAAGCTTTGATCTTGATCCTAACTTGATCTGGTAGACTTGTTTGGTGACAAAATGAGATTTGGTGATGATTTGCTTGAAGAAAATTGCTTGAAATTCTTTGTCTCTCCCTCTTGCTTTGGACGGCACTCAATCCCTCGCTCTCTCGGTTTTCCAACGTGATAAGCAAATGAAATTTGCAAGAGAATTGACTATTTATAGTGGAGTGAAATTTTCCAAATGATCCCTCTTGAAAATCACAAAACTAACCTCAAACTTTGCTAATTTCTATCTTGACCCCACTCTAGATAAACTATCTTTTAATTGGTCCATATATTATCACTTTACACCACTTATTTCATCAACCAATCAATAAATGACAAGTGGCACAACTTTAGCCACTACTTTTAAAAGTCATTTATCTCATTTCTTATTGGTTGAATTAAAGTTTCTTTTACTTTATTCCATGAGCTCACCTCGCTTGATTAACACATAAATCACTCCTAATCACTTTGTATTCATACCGAGGTCAGCCAAACGACATTCGACTTGCGATACGAAAATTTAATACCCTTCAAATAACACTATTGGAGGCCTACGATTTGACTGTAACTTAATTCAAATATTTTTAATACGATAAAATAATAAATTCGAGTAAGGGCTTACAATTTTGACTTTAGGATTCTAAACTTATTTCATCCAATAATTTCTCATCTCAATTCCTAATTCTCTTGGGTCCTCTAGTCGACACCCTATTCTTAATGTGAAATTAAATTCGACTTTAAAAATTGTTACTGAAATATTACTATTCAACTGTAGCTAGAATCGAGGGTTTATAGAAAGTCCCATTAATTAGAGCCTAACAATTGTCCTGTAGCTTCGAAATCTCATCCTTCAAGGAAGACATTATATCTTTCCTTACTATCAACTCATACTTTAAAGCCTACGTTAAATTGTTGGCCTTTTCAGGTTCTTTTCGAGTTTCTGGACCTTCGCTAGCTCCTTATAGACCTTATGCATCTCCATTTCATGATGTCATATTGAGGCAATGGCTTGAAAAGTGAAATTTAGTTAAGTAAAGTGTTGTGGGTATTTTTGGGACTACATGAACGGGTTGGTAAAAGCCTAAGGCTGATCCAGTGAATTGACTCAATCAATGAATGCTCAGCTCACTGAAGGCCCAACACACCTAATGTTTAGTTCATCATACACGCAACTCATCGACATGAGCTTCGCTCTGACCTCGTGTTGTCCAGGTTGTAGAAACGAGCTCTCTCTTTGATACTACAGTTCTTAGGTCACTGGTCAACCATGGTCAGAGCTGCTTGATATCCAACTCTAGGTAGTTTGAAGCGAAATCTAGCCCATGGCTTACCATGCACGCTAAAAAGATTTTTCTAGATATGTAGGAGCCTGATTTAAGGAAAGACTCAATTGTTCAGTATAGAGATAAAGTCAAAATCCTACTTTTGTGGGATTTAACCCTACACTGATGGACGTCAATCTTGGAAATGTAATAAGTGCAGACTTCTTATTTTTAATTGTAATAATATCGTAGCCTCCCTCTCTATAAATGGAGGCTGAAAGTTCAGTGTAAAATAACGAAGAAAATTAATAATATACTGTCTCTTTGCCAAAATTATCAGAGAATAGTCATAGACGTAGGCACCCTTTTAGGGTTGAACCACGTAAAAACCCTTTTGCAACAGTGTTCTTCCTTCTCCTACTCTTCTTTTCTCTTTTGTCTCACTTTATTTACAGGTATTAGGTGAAGAATCTAGGTCGACATAATTCATATGTCGACATTTTGGCACTAGAAGGAGGCACCAGACTACAAAATTTCTTTAGTTTTTCAACCATCATGGTAAGAGGAAACACAACTAGAAGTTCTGATGCGACAGCTGATCAATTAGAGAGGCAGATGAATCAACAACAGCATGACATCCAAACGATAGAGAATATAGTTGTGCCCGTGACAGGCACGTCCATATGCCTATAAACGGTGCTGTTGTAGGTATGCCTCCATTGGCCCCTCGCCAACCACCACCGGCAGTCCCTATAGCTGAGAGGCTACAAGAATGGCACCAGCAGCAGAAGGCATTGGAGAACACAGTGCGACAACTTGCAGACGCAATTAGGGCATTGGCACAGATCCAAGCATAAAACGTGCCTAGACCTGAGACTGCTGCTCCTAAAGAAGTGTCGGCTCCTAAACAACCAATCAAGGAGGTGTTGCGACCTGTCTATTCAGCTTGTTCCTCCAATTCGCGCTCGAGAGCTGAAGGTGGCCAAACCCGTGTAGAGGAGGACGATCTGCGCCCTGCAAGCTTGAGAGTAAGTGTGAGCCCAGATGGGAACCGCCATGTGGAGGATGGCCGTGATCGAGTTCGGGCCACATCTCGATATGAAGGTGAAGTAGACTATCAGCGACGTGTAGGCTCACACTGACCTAACGACTCTCAAAGGGCTAGTCAGGGGTGTGTATCAGATCACTGCTCTTCAAGTCGCAAGCGCGAGAGTGGACACAGGCCTCAAGACCCAAGGATAGAAGAGCTCATTCAGAGAGTTAAACAACTCGAGGCATGTCCTGGCACTTCAGACCAGTGTAATCAGTATGGGGAGATAACACTTTCACTAGGGAGATTAAGATGCGACCATTCCCCTACAGATTCAAAATCCCCAATATCCTTCAATATATTGGAGATAGTGACCTTTACGATCACCTGGATCTATTTAACGTCCAAATGGACCTTCAGACGACTGATCCTTTGGTCAAGTGCCGTGTTTTTCCAGCCACTTTAAGGGATGTCCCACGGACCTGGTTTAAAAATCTCCCAGTTCACAGTATAAATAGCTAGGAAGAATATCAACAAAAGTTCATCGACCAGTATAGAGCTCTAAGGAGGCAGCTCATACTATCCTATTACCTCACCACAGTCTTCCAGCGACAAAACAAATCGTTGAAATACTACATTACCAGGTTAAGATGCGAAGCCAACAACGTAGAGAACCCCTCAAACGAGAGTATCCTAACAACAATCTCAACTGGACTTTACGAAGATGAGAAGCTTTATGAGAGCATTTACAAATCTCCGGTGAATGACATTGGCGAGTTTTATGAGCAAGTAGCAAAGAAGATTAGATGGGAAGAGGCCTTAGGCCCCAAGTAGTCTAACCAGAAGAACGAAGCGGGCAGTTTTAACTAGTTAAAGAAAAGATGCAATGGTGGGAATGGAAGCGAAGGTCGGAACAATAAATTGAACAACATGTCACTAAGAAGGTCAGAAATGAACTCAGATATGAGTAACCTCAGCATCAGGTTTGCCATGATCATTACAGCATCCTGTCAGATATAGAAGACAAGATCTTTGCAACAGAGAGGAATAGAGAGGACTTTGGGAAGCCTAAACATATAAGGACTTCTCCTAATCTCCAGAACTAGGAAAAATTCTATGCTTATCAAAATGAGGTCGAGTACAACACTTTAGGTTGTTGCACGTTAAACGATTCTATTGAAGATCTAATCATGAGAGGTCATTTGAGAGACTATATGGTACGACCAACTAACCAACGACCTCGACAACCCTCACAGCCAACATAGCAGCCCCAACAACCTCTTAAGCAAGGGCATGAACCCACAGTGAGAACTATCTTTAATATACATGGTGGCCCTCACATTGCAGGTACATCCAATAGGTCACATGAGTGATACGTATAAAAAGTGAACCACGTTTTGCTCACAGGCCATGATAGGCCGAAAAGACCTACGAAAAAGGTAAAAACGGTCTCGGGTGATATTATTTTCACTAAAGAGGATGCCAGAGATGTAATATGGCCCCATAATGATGCACTAGTCATCCGAGCTAAGATTAGCAACGTCGAGGTACAACGGATCATGATAGATATAGGGAGCTCGGTGAATGTCATGTACAAGGAGTGCTACGACCAAATGAGACTCGGGGTAGAGTAGCTAAGGCTTTCCCTAGAGCCTCTTTACAGTTTCATTGGAGATGCCATCACTCCAGTAGGTTAGATAAGATTTCCTCTTACATTTGTCGATTCAGATTGTCAAGCAACTATGCTGATAGATTTCTTGATAATTGATTGCCCCTCAGTATACAACGTAGTCATAGAGAGACCTGTAATGAACGATTTGGATATGATCACCTCTACCAGGATTCTCATGATTAAATTTTCAACCCCTAATGGGATAGGCTATGTCCGGGGCGAGTAACACCTGGCTCGACGCTGCTATGAAGATATAGTCAAGATGAGGATCAGAGTAAGGAAGATGAATATGGTTTCAAGGGGTGAGTCACGTGCTATGAGTGAGAAAGGGGTGAGCCACGACCTCGACCCACACGAGGTAGATACGGACAGAGAAATTAGCCCTGTGGAAGAGCTTAAGGACGTCTAAGTCAGCGAGATGGATGCTGAAGAATACCTCAAGCTAAGACTAGGCTTGACTCTAGAAATTAAATCCCAGCTCACAGACTTCTTCAAGGCTTGGATATTTTTTTTTGGAACCACTAGGATATGGTAGGAATAGATCCTAAGGTCATGTCGCATAGGCTAAACATTGACCCCAGCCATAAACCAATTCACCAAAAAAGGAAGACAATGACAATAAAACGCTATGTTGCTTTGAAGGAAGAGGTAGATAAGCTTTTGGCCAATAAATTCAGCCGTGAAGCTTGCTACCTAACCTGGGTTACTAATCCTATCCTGGTTAACAAGAAGAATGGGAAGTGGAGAACATGCATCAACTTCACTGATCTAAACAAGGCTTGCTCGAAAGATAGTTTCCCCTTGCCTAGAATTGACTAGCTTGTGGATGCAACTGTTGGTCACAAACTCTTAAACTTCATGGATGCCTATTCAGGCTATAATCAGATACCTATAAGCCCAGAGGACGAAAAGCACACCTCACTCATCATAGATCGCGGCCTGTACTACTACAAGGTGATGCTTTTTAACTGAAAAATGTAGGGGCAACCTACCAGGGCTTGGTCAACATGATATTTAATGAACAGATCGGGAAGATAATGAAAGCGTACATGGATGACATGTTGGTAAAGTCCAAGCAGGCAACTGACCATGTACGTGACTTAGAGGAAATGTTCCAAATATTGAGGAACTACCAGATGAAATTGAACCCACTCAAATACGCATTTGAGGTAGCTGTCGAGAAATTCCTTGGCTTTATAGTGAACAATAGAAGGATCGAGGTCAATACTGAAAAGATCATAGTGCTAATTAACATGAGATCCCCTGCTCGAGTCAAGGACGTGTAAAGCCTCAATGGCCAAGTCACAGCTCTCAGTAGGTTTATCTCAAAGGCCACTGATAAGTGCATTTCCTTTTCTAACGTGCTGAAGAAGATGAAAAACCTTGAATGGACTGAGCAATGTAAGGTGGGGGTGGTTTCAACAGCTAAAAGACTATATGGGCGAGCTCCACTCCTATCCAAACCAGTAGAATGAGATAAGCTCATTTTATACCTGGGGTAATCTCAGCATACCTTGAGTGCAGCTTTAGTGCGAGAAAAGAACATGACTCAACTCCTTGTATATTATGTGAGTAAGAGGTTACTTGATGCTAAAACCAGGTACTTGCAGATGGAGAAACTTGCCTATTGCATGGTGGTCGCGTCGAGGAAATTGCACTCATATTTCTAAGCTCACAAGATTAAAGTCCTCACTCGGTATCTATTGAAACAGGTCCGCCAGAAGTCAGATACTTTGGGTCGATTACTTAAATAGGCGGTAGAGCTCGCACAGTTCGACATCAAGTTCAAGCCAAGAATGGCAATCAAGGCCCAAACACTAGCAGACTTCATTGCAGAGTTCGCAGGACTCGCAAAAGAGAAAGCTGAATCTTTTAAAGGCCCTACTTGGGAGCTATATGTAGATGGATCATCCAGTGAGCAAAAGGTTGGAGCCGGGGTGCTAATAATCAGTATTGAAGGGCATAACATTTTTTGTGCGTTAAGATTCGGTTTTCAAAGCACTAATAATGAAGGCGAATATGAGGCACTGTTGGCAAGCCTGCGCCTAGCCAAAGAGATGCGAGCTGAGAGATTAAAGATTTTAAGTGATTCATAGTTCGTGGTCTGCCACTTTCGAAGGGAGTACCAGATCAGGGGGTCCAAAAAAAGTCACCTACCTCAAGAAGGTTAAGAAGCTGCTAGCCATCTTCCATAAGTACAAAGTGAACCAAATTTCACGAGCTCAAAACTTACATATGGATGCGTTAGCTCGCTTGGCCACAACCCGAGATGCAGACTTCCTGAGAGCTATCCCAGTAGAGTTCTCGCCGACCCTTAGCACAGAAAAGGGAGATTCAATAATGGCTATAGCTGTTCAACTAGACTCCTAGATGAGCCCAATCTTAGACTACTTACAGGATGAAAAGCTACCAATTGACAAGTTAGAGGCATGTCACCTACGAGCTAGGGCAGCTTGATACTTCATTTATGATGATATGCTCTATAAGAAAGGGTTCTCGGCCCCATTCCTAAGATGCATTGATGGTCAGGATAGCGAGACCATACTGAAGCATATACATGTTAGTCACTACAAAAATCATGTCGGAGGGCTATCTCTAGCTCAAAAAGCACTTCGGTAAGGATTCTATCGGTCCACCATGAAGCAAAATGCCATCAACTTAGTCAACAGATGCGATAAATGTCAAAGGTTCACCAAGATTCTGCGAGCTCCACCGACCCACCTCCAGTAAATTGTAAGCTCTCGACCCTTTGCAATATTAAGAATATATCTTATTGGGCCCTTATCAACAGCTCTCGAAAATTGCAAGTATGTTGTGGTCACAGTGGACTACTTTACCAAGTTGGCAGAAGCCAAGGAGCTAGCAGAGATCTCCACTATAAAGATAGAGAAGTTCATATGAAGCAATATTATTTGTAGGTTCGGAGTCCCCCAACAGATCATAACAGATAATGAGACTCAATTCAACAGCGACGTTCATCAAGTTCTGCAACTATCTGAACATCGTCAAGAGCTTCTTAACCTTAGACCATCCACAAGCCAACGATCAGGTAGAGGCTGTAAACAAAATAATCAATTAGACATTGAAAACAAAGTTGAAGGTAAAGAAAAGAGTTTAGGTGGATGAGCTACAGAAGGTACTATGGGCATACAGAACCACAGCTCGCAACTCTACTAACGAAACCACTTTCTCTATGATGTACAGGTCGGAGGCCATGATCCTGACTGAGTTAGAAGTGACCTCACAGCATGCAGCGACCTTTAACCCAGAAGTTAACAACCAGCTACTTATCGCTGACCTCGATCTCCTCGAAGAGGTAAGAGAAACAGCCCACCTAAGGGTAGCTATCTATCAACAAAAGGTTGCAAGGTACTACAACAAGAAGGTTCGAGCCCGACACTTCAAAATTAGTGGTCTCGTGCTACGTCTTGTCTTATCTAGAGTCCGTAAAGCCAGTGACAGATCACTAGGTCCGAATTAGGAAGATCTATACATTGTCAAAGAGGACTAGGGAAACGGAGCATACCACCTGACAAGTATGAATGGAGTTGAGGTCCCGCAAGCCTGGAATGCTAAGCACATTCACCCAAACTATTAGTAATTTTGTAAGCATGTATTCAATCTTCAATTATTAATGATGCTCAAAATTACTATGAATAATTTCTTTACTGCTTGCTACATTAAATATTAAATTTCTCTTTAGCTAAAGACTAAACATGGCTTGCAAACAATCATGTCATGTCTTTGAACTCCGATCTACTAAACATGGCTTGCAAACAATCGTGATATGTCTTCGAGCTCCGTCCTATTAAGCGTGGTTTGCAATCAATCGCGTCATGTCTTCAGATTCCGACCTATTAAGCATAGTTAACAATCTATCGTACCATGTCTTCGGGCTCCAACCTACTAAGCATAGCTTACAATCAATCGCGTTATATCTTCGAGCTCCGACCTACTAAGCTTAGCTTGCAATTAATCGCGTTATGTTTATGAGCTCCGATCTACTAAACATGGCTTGCAAACAATTGCGCTATGTCTTTAGGCTCCGACCTATTAAGCATGGTTTACAATCAATCGCGCCTTGTCTTCGGGCTTCGACCTACTAATCGGGTTACGACCTACTGGATAGCTCAGCTTAGCACGCTATGTTATCGAGCTACAACTTATGAGGCATAGCTCCAAAGATTTATTAAAGTTACAATTTACAAGATTAACGACCTCACGAGCTCGCATCAGGTTTTATTACCACTTATTTACTATATTGAACATTTCATTTTTTAGTTTGTAAAAAACGCAAACTTAAAAAAAAAAAAAAAAAAAAAGTAGAAGCAACAAAAACATGACAAAATTGAGGCAAATGTAAATTAATTCAACAATAATGATAAAACCTCAAAATGAGGTCCAAGTATCTATTATAGCATGAGTTTTACACGAATTTATTTTTCTAAACAAAAGAAGTCCAAGTTACTGGGGGGCTAAATCATTCGAGGCCACCTCTAGAGGCATTATGACCTGGGTTGTCTCATCCAGTGAAGGCACACTTGGAAACTCTGCATCCAGAGGAGCTGCATCAGGAATAGCTGAAGACCAAGCAACCTACTTCTTGTGTTTTTCCACCTTTGCAACCGTCTCCTTACCAAAGAAAGAGAAGTCCAGTTCTGGATGAACTTCCATAAAATGTAGAGGAACAAACTAGAGGTCTTCGATTCTGTTTCTTCTATGGTTTTGATGACATTCTCCTTGGCAAGAGTAACCTCATTTTCAGCAATTTCAACCCACTGCACGGCTTCACCAATCCCTTCTCAATAGCCTCAGCTCGCTGCACGGCTTCAATGATATCGCTCTTTGTCGTATTCAATTCCTCTTCTCCCTTAAGGATCATAGTGTTGAGGTGTGATCTCGCGACTTCATGGGTACTCTCCTCACTAGTTAGAGCATCCTTAGCCTCTCTCCTAGCTTCTTCAGTGTTATTCAACTTGGTCAGATGGAGTTCCTCTGACCTCCAAGCTTTCTTAGCCTCCTTTGTCAAGAACGCGAGCTCATCTTTCAATTTTTTCTTCTCGCTCCCAAATTTCTCCCATTCCTTCTTGAAGGTCGTAATCTCCTGCATCTACTTAGGCTAAGGACGAAGTTAAAGTGCTGAAGATGCCTAAGGAAATGGCAAGAGATGTAAAACCAACTCGATTTATAATCTCTTACGTTGGACTCGCCATTCGCATCACCCTTAGGCAGAAGACCTTTAAAGTCTAACTTCCGTGTTACAAGATAGTAAATTCCATCTCGCATTTCCTCTTTCAAGCTGCTAACACTCTTGATGCTATATAAGTGGTAGCAAATCCTCAGGTTTAGAGGAAGGAGACCGTTTTCCTTGAAGATTAGAGCTAAAGATGTAAGCTAGGATTAAGAGTTGAGAGTCAGCTGAAAAAGGCTGAGCCCTAACCTATTCAGAAAGTTGATGAGGTAGGCAGGGACTAGGAACTTATGCCTATGCCTAAGATGGTAGGTGCCGATAGCCACGAACCCTTAAAGAGGATAGGCTACGGTTGAGGAAAGGTAGCATGATACGATAGCCCTTGTGGAGATGATATTTCAAAGCAATTCCCCCAACTTGCCATATTTTAACTTCGAGGCATAGTGAGTAAACACCTTGCAAGCACACCATTCAACCGTCTGATGGACCATTGTTAAGTTAGCTAAAGCTGTAAATTCCTCAGCAACCTCACCACTTAGGGAAGTCACTTCTTTAGCATTGCAAGCTTCCTTCGAATTAAGCTCCTTCAAGCTGAAATTGTCACCATCTCCTATTTTGTATGGTTGGCATCTATGACCTGAAGATATCTACACATGAAATGGAGCAATTAGGTCGCTACGTGCAAACCACCCTTAAAAGATCTAAGTTCTTACTCTAACGAGGAATTTCTTAAGTCTACAGGTCACAAACGTCATTCAAATTGCTAAGGCTATGGGGGGCACGACCTACGACTTAGTGACCTACAAGTTAATATTCTATCCTACAGCTCGCATACAAAATGTCGAAACAACAAACAATTCATAAAAAGCCAGCCTACAAGATCAAATCGGAGGAAAATGAAAATTACAACCTCAAACAAGCATCAACAACAAGAACACGAAATGTTCAAACCAGCACCAAACCCAGAAAAATGTAGCATATGCAAACTAAAAATAAAAACCAGAAATCGAGAGATGGTTTTGAAGACTTATTGTTAGCAAAGTAGAAAAGGAGATACTGATCTTTGACGGGTTTAGATCATTGAGGTGATGGCATGGAGATTTGAAAAAAGAAGAAAACGAGAGAAAAGCAAACTCAGTAGCGTTTGGAATTTGAAAACGACAAGAGTAAAGATGAAAATGACTGGGCCTCCACTTTATATATGGACGCAAGACTGAAACCTCAACCATTAGATTTGGCGACTGACTAACCGCCCTAGATCTAATGGTGTCACCTGAAACACGAGATTTTGTTATCATGTGCTGTCAGTTGAAGAGACGTGCACATTAAATGCACACAAAACAAGACGTGTAAAGTGGCGTAGTCACCCGAAGAGTCGTCACAGGACAAGTCACGTGAGGGGACAAAATTTGAAAAGGTGGTGCGATAAGCCCCAACACATCAGCTTTTACCAATGAGCTTTAGCTCCCAGTCCACAGATCGCACTGAGAGTTGGAGGGTTGATGTTTGGGTATTTTTGAGACTGCATGAATAGGCTGGTAACAGCCTAAGGTTGATCCAGTGAATTGACTCAATCAATCAAGGCCCAACTCGCTAAAAAGCCTAGCTTGCTAAAGGCCCAGCACACTAAATGTTTAGCTCATCAAATGCACAGCTCATAGACACGAGCTTTGCTCTGATCTTGGGTCATCTAGCTTGTAGAAATGAGCTCTCTGTTTGCTACTACAGTTCTCAAGTCGCTAGTTAACTATGGTCAGAACTGCTTAATATCTAACTCCAGGTAGTTCGAAGGAAAATCTAGCTCATGGCTTGCCGTGCACGCTAAACAGATTTTTCCAGATATATAATAGTCTAATTTAAGGAAAGATTCAATTGTCCAATATAGAGATAAAGTCAAAATTTTACTTTTACTATATTTGACCCTACACTGATGGGCGTCAGTCTTGGAAATGTAATTAGTGCAGACTTCTTATTTTTAATTGTAATAATACTGTAGTCTTCTTCTTTATAAATAAAGGCTAAAAGTTCGGTGTAAAATGACTAAGAAAATTAATAATATATTATCTCTCTGTCAAAATTACCAGAGAACAATCGTAGACATAGGCACCTTTTTTTGGGCCGAACCACATAAAAACCCCTTTACAACAGTGTTCTTCCTCTTCCTACACTTTTTTTCTCTTCTATTTCACCTTATTTGTAGGTACTGAATGAAGAATCTGGGTCGGCAGAATTCACACGTAGACATAAAGAAACAGAAAAGGAAAAAGGAACTTTCGAAGTGACTTAAACACCATTTGAACTCGCTTCCTAATATTATTGATCACTAAGTGGCCACCTCAATTTTTGGCCATGAACCAAGTTTTTCTCCAATCTTTAATCGAAGTTGAGAGCTCGATAATCAGATTTCCCCATTCATTCTTCTTTCAGACATAAAGGGAGTACCAACCATTTCCCTCAATTTGTGGGAGAAAACTGTATAAGTGCTTTTTACTCCTTGAAGTGGGCTCTGAAAGCCCCAAAGGCCTTGGCTTCTTCACACTTCCAAAGTCAACTATGTTCTAAAGAACATAAAAGCCAATCAGGATTCACCATCCATTAATATTTAGTTAAGGGGTGGTAATCCCCATGAGCCTTAGTATTTTTGCAATATAAGGCTATAAAAGAAAGCGAATGATTATGTCCACAAACGCTGGCTGGATAGCAACCTAACCTTTCTTTGATTCTGTTGCAAGCTCGTTGTCATACAACTCACGAACTCAGGCACAAAACTTGATGAAGAACTCCTTCTTGATCATCTCAAGTTTGCTCGAAGTTATCATGTTGTCAATCTTCGAGATAGCATAGCCTTTGTAGGCACTCTTCTCCGATTCATTATCTTTGAACACTTTCACATAAATGATACCTTCGAGACCTCCTCAAGTATTTGAGCTCCGTAAGTTTTGCATGGAGTGAAAGAACTTTACTTATCGCTAGGAATGGCACCCTTGTGACCTATTAGAACGAAAGTTCAACGGCACCTTTGGTAGGCTGCAATCATTCTAAAGGTGAAGATATTTTTCAAGTTTAAGCAATTGAAAAATTACCTAGAGAGAGAAAGCCTGCAAATAGAAAAAGAAAGCAAGAAAAACGTAGAGTCAAAAGTGAAAAAGTTAACTCACTATTTAAGAGGACAGGGATTGATCCTAGTTGTTGAGATCTAATAACCTTTAGAGGAAATATCCTAACAAGGTGGTGACAAATGTCCAATATACAGTGAGCATCTGTTAGCATGAAGTTATTTCAAGAGATAAGTGGTAAACAACCTCGCATGCCTAGGGACACCTAGAAAGTAGATGTTGTCCTTTTATAAAAGATAATTTTTCAATTCATTATGTATTCTGAGTGATGTACCAGTAGCTTTTAATGAGATAAACATGTTTTTTAAGAGATAAACTAACTTGAGTATCGGAGAGTGTTTTCGAAAATAACCTTCGAATCACTTTAACAAAGGTTTTTACTTGTTTTATAGGTTTAGTTGTGGTAGTCAATCGAGACCGACATTTTTACTTGCAACATTGGTAATGTACAAATATAAAAAAAAAAATTACAGTTATATACTCTTATCAACTAAATACTCCATCCCACTCCCACCACCCCACCTAAAAAAAAAAAAAAAGACTATTTCAATCTTTTGGGACATGGTTCATCTTCCTATTCACAGTTATCATGGACCTTCATCAGTTGCTCAATTCCATCCAATTCTTTGAAGGTGTTTGGCACAAATTAAATGCACACCATACTTTTCAATCTTATGATGTTTAATGTGATCACAGGCTTTGAACTGGAAAAAGACCTCACTAATGTCAATGCCTAATAATACTTGGTGATATATAATCGGGATAATCCTAAAAAATCACTTAACTTTTGATACATTATCTATATTCCCTCATGTAGCTTCATTTTTATTCAAAATACCATCTGACTTTAAAATAAACTCCCAAAATACCCTTTGAAAACTAGGGGTGGGCACCAAAACATGGAACCGACCCGATCCGATCCGATCCGTGGGTGTTCGGGCCGGATTCCATGTTAAATATGAAGTTGTTCGGGTCAACAAAATAGAAAACATGGTGTTTGACGGATCGGTTAGGTTCCATAGGGTCAAAATCGAACCGACCAGTGAACAGGGGTACAAGCGTAATTTCACATGTCCCTATATAATGTCACACACAAACCTCAAACCCTAGCTGAAAAAATATCCACCCGATCTCAGTTTGTTGCTGGTTCCTGTCGCCGCGCCGCACCGTTTCCCCCTTCTTCCTCCCATCGCTCGCCGGCCGTCACATTTCGTCTCTGTTGCCATTGTCGTGGCCCCGTCGTCACCGTGAGTCATCTCTAACCATTACTGTCGATGCCATCTGTCACCTCTAAGGCTCTAACCGTTTTCGATGCTATCACCCTCTTCTTGCCGTGACCGTGGCCGAGCTTCTCCTCGTCGGCATCGTCGTGGTGAAGCCTTCAATATCGCGGAGGAGGCTGGAAGCGCTGGAAAAGGTATCACTAAGGAATTTAAAAATGTCTCCATCAATGGTAGCACTCTGGAGATTCATTTACTCTGGGCAGGAGAAGGAACCATTGCCATTCCTTACAGAGGTGTCTATGGACCTCTTATATCTGCCATTATTGTCACACCAAGTATGTTTTATCTTCTCCACAGGGCCTATTTTCTTTTCTTCCAACTTGTCCCTTAACTTCTTTTTTTGCTTGTAGACTTCAAAGTTGATACTGGGGGCTTGTCTGCTGGAGCCATTGTTGGCATCGTAGTTGTTTCATGTGCAGTTGTCATAATGTTGTTGCTTGTACTATGGATGAAAGGTTGCTTTGGCAGAAAAGACCTCACAGACAAAGGTAAGATCGATATATATATATATATATATATGAACACATACATATATATATATATATATGAACACTTTCTTGTTAATTTGCAATTGTTGATTTCTTGAAGTTGAATTATCTTGGAAGAGTTAAATATGTTTAGATCTTCATGACATTAACATGCTTGTGCACCATACGAATATATCCACATTTTTAACTTTCTTGTTTGATTGAATTTGATTCTCTTTTCCTGGTACAGAACTTCGCGAGCTAGATCTTCAAACTGGTTTTTTCACTCTTAGGCAAATTAAAGCTGCCACCAATAATTTTGACCCTGCAAATAAGATTGGTGAAGGAGGATTTAGGCCTGTTTACAAGGTAATGGCGATTTTCCATTCTATGCACACGCTGAAAACAGTGGCTAGTGGGAAAAAGAATATTATGTATACGCTGTTCTGAAATTTTTATCTGTTTGATTCCAGGGTACATTGTCAGATGGTGCAGTAATTGCTGTTAAGCAGCTCTCCTCCAAATCGAAGCAAGGAAACCGTGAATTCGTGAATGAGATAGGAATGATATCAGCCTTACAGCACCCGAATCTTGTGAAGCTTTATGGCTGTTGTATCGAAGGAAACCAATTACTGCTTGTGTATGAATACCTTAAAAAATAATAAAAATTTTGGCCCAAAAAATGAAGCCCAAATTTGGGCCCAAATATGGAAACCGAACCGAACAGAACCAAACACTGGGTGTTCGGTTCGAGTCGGTTTCTCTCCCTCATCGAACCATGTTTGGACCCAAAAGTGGCGATCCGCGAATTTATCATGTTCGGGTCGGTTCCAATAGGAACTGAACCGAACATGCTAATGCCCACCCCTATTGAAAACGTATGAAATGATGATAATACCTCTACTAATAATAGATCCATCAGGTGGACATAGTTAACTTTTTGACTTCGGGGGCAAAAAGGGAAATATGATGAAAAATTAATGGAAAATCCTAAAAAATCATTTGACTTTTGACTAATTATCCATTCCTCCCATGTTGTTTTCTTTTTATCCAAAATCTTTCCCTAACGTCAATTTTTTTAACAAAAACATTAGAAAAAGTTAAAATATCGAATTTACCTTTAGTTTAAATAATATTAAAATCAAAAATCAAAAAATTAAAATAAATAACATTAAATATAAAAATATAAAAAAAATAATATAAAAATTTAATTTTTTTTAAAAAATAAAACAAATTAGTTTAAAAAACCATTTTTTTAAAAAAAAAAAAAAGAAATTGTTTTGTTTGATGTAGAAGAATTCAAAGAACAAACATAAAAAACCCTATACAATCAATCACCATCAATCTCTCACGAATTGAAGATCTGGAACCATCATTTTCAAATTGAACCACCATCATCAATCTCCCACATGTTGAACCACCATCATCGATTTTCTTTAAATGAAATTATGTTATTTTTTTATATTTAATATTATCTATTTTTATTTTTGATTTTGATTTTTTAATTAATATTATTTCAATTAATTTTTTGTCGTATTTTCTATTTTGTTCTTAGAGTCAAATAGTCAATCATGTCTGCCTAACATAATCTATTACCGTTAGAGATATTATTGTCCTTTCATACGCTTCCAGCGGTATTTTGGATGTTTATTTTAAAGTTATATGGTATTTTTGATAAAAACGAAACTACATGAGAAAAAATAGAAAATTTATCAAAAGTCAAAGAGTTTTTTAGGATTATCCCCTTTTATTTTAATATTATTTAAACTAAGAGTAAATTCCATATTTTAACTTTTCTTTTTAAGTTTTTGTTAAAAAATTGATAATATAAAGGATTTTGAATAAAAATGAAATCATACGTAGAAAAATAGATAATCTGTCAAAAATCAAACTGATTTTTCATATTTTTCCTAAATTAATTTTTTTGGAAAATTTCTTTCATTCCTTGATTATCAGTTTTCCATCAAGTTATTTAGAAAGACTTAGACATTTCATTCACCATCAAAAGTTTTTAACTTTTTTTTACACGCATCTTTTGTCTCTTTCAAGATTTTTATTCTTTCCACTTTTGACTAATAATTTTTGACCTACATTTGCTTTTCAGTAGAACTCCCGATGTTCATGATTTTCTTTTACTAGTTTATATATATATATATATAGGATTCCTAGTTTATTTATCCGCACTTGGACCCCGAATGCTCATTATTTTATAAAAATTTTAATGTAAATGAATATATTAATTTGTTGCTTGTGAACTTCCTTTTAATTTTTTAGGTGTTAACCTGTGTCGCTAACACTACCTTAATATCATCAATTTGATGAAGTTGATAAAGTTTCTATACTAGTAAAATAGCAAGAGCCCAACCAAAAGTTCTCAAAAAAGTTTTGTATAATTAAAATATTTATTTAATACCCATAGTTCATCACATCATTAATTGAAAATATTATGGATCCTTAACACAAATAATTATTTTTCCTTAAAAAAAAATCCAAGCAAAAATAAGGTTTCCTGTGTTTTCTATCCTTGAAAGAATACATGCAAAATTATACAAAACGTGAATGTAGAAATTAAAAATAAGATTTTCTTTGTTAATTTTTTTCAGATATATTGACTCTATGAACATACAATTTAATTTAGGATGCCCCTGGTGCTGCCTAAATAATTATTCTCTACTCCCAAATTTTAGTAAAATTATGCAGTATTCAAATGACCTTTTTGTAAATAATAAAATAAAAAGATTTTTTTTGAAATAAATAAAATAAAAGGACTTTTTTTTTAACTACTAGCTGTCAGATACAAGCGTCATTGCTTGCGTGCAAGACCCATGTGACCATGTCACCCCCACAATCAGTAATTGAAAAAGGATTCACAATCAATGATAAAAAGGGGATGAATTATTGTCCTCCCTCCCACCAATGATGACAGGCCACTGTCTCCCACTCCATGCCACCCGTTAAAATTATATATTACCACTTTCTTTTCATATATAAGTATCGATGCTTTCTTTTTTATACATAGTTTACTTTTTCCTGTCTTATGCTATCAGTTATTGTCCTCCTTCTACCAATCACTTGAACCAATCGTAGCACTAAAATGGTGTAAATACCAATTTGGTGCAGAATATCAGTCCAATGTAGCGTCAAATTGGTGTGGGAGCACCACTTTTGTTATCAATTATGATAAACCATATGATCTGTGTCCCACTCCATGCCTAATTTAACTGGGTGGTGTGGGTATCATGTCACCTTGCTTCCCAAGGTTGCTTTTTTTTTTTTTTTTATTGAACTTCAAAAAATATCTAATTACAATGTATTAAATCTCATCTGATCACCTTAAATCTCATCTCATCACCACCCTCAGCATTTATCACAATACTCGCAGTCATAATTATTCTTGATCACTCTGTACCCTTGACGGTCTAAGCCAAACAAATATTTAATAATTTATTTACATTTTTATCCTTTTGCTATAGTAGTCTATTTATATTTTATCAAGGTCAAAATGACCGATTCAATTTCAAACAAATTTTAGAGGTGTGATATTCTATTAGTGTTCATTGACCATCTTTGCCCTTTTTATATATAATTAATAGATAATAAAATAAAAAAGACTTAAAAACTCATTTTTAGAAGTAATTGCACAAAACCCCTCTGTGGTTTATCAAAAAACAGATGAAAACATATTTATCCTTTTATTACACCAAATCCCCATACCATCAGTTGACTTTCGTCAACTTTAACGGTTTGACCAAAATTTTAGACTAATAACTATACTACCCTTAACATCAATCTGAAGATCTGAACTCCAGATATTTAATTTGAAGATCTATGCAGATCTTCAAAAAAATAATGGAAAAACTTCAAATAAAAAAATAAACAAAGTTGAAGATCTGGATATTACGGTCCAGCATTTGACATGAGTAATGACCATGGTTGATATTTAATTTCAATATATGATATCAGTAATGTTGTATCACTGGGCTGATCTTCGAGTTGACAATCTGGGACCTGGGTCCAAATCTTCAACTTGAAGATCTACCTAGATCTTAAAAAAGAATTAAAAAAAAAAAAAAACTGAAATTGAAGAGATTTCAGTTCTCTTCAAAACCGTGACTTGTAAAAAACTCAAATATTCAACAAATCATCAAGAACCAGAAAATCAACATAATTTCATCAACACATTTGAATCAATATCATCAAATACATCAACACTGTTTCACCAACATCATCAAAGTTAGCAAATCAACACAATCAAATCTCAAAATCTGAGATAGAGATAATATGAAGCAGAACATATTTAAAAGTTAAAAAAAAAAAAAAAACAAAAAACCCAAATCTGAGATAGAGCTGATCAATTCCATCTCTATCTAAGATGGAGCCGAACAGCTCCATCTAAGATGGAGATGGAGTAGATCGCTCCATCTCCGACAGCTACAGCAACAAGAAATGTGACGACAAGCGATGGCAGCAATGACCACAGGCTTTCAAGAGGTGAGAAGAGTGGAACTGGCTGTGGCGACAGTGAAGGAAGTAGCGGATCGTTGACTGAGGGGAGAGAGAGTGATAGAAACAAGAAAGAGATGAGAAGTGGGTTTGGTTATGCACGACAGCTCATCAGGGGCTTTGTGTGGTGGACGTGATGCTATCGCTATACAGGTGGTGGAGCTTGACGGACTGGAGGAATAGGAAGCCAGATCTATGCGATGGTGGAAATGGAAGAGAGGAAATCTAGAGTTGTGCGATGGTAGAGACCAACAGTTAGCGGAACGAACTGGAGGAAGAGAGGGAAGAGAGGGAAGAGAGGGAAGAGAGAAGAGAGATGTGCGATGGGAGACTAACAGATTGGAGGAAGAACTGGAGGAAGAGCGAGAAGAGAGAAGAGAGATGTGCGACGGGAGACCAACAGATTAGAGGAAGAGCTGGAGGAAGAGCGGGAAGAGAGAAGAGAGATGTACGACGGGAAAGAGAAGAAAGATGTGTGACTGGAGAGAAAAGAGAAGAGAGAAGAGAGAAGAAAGGGAAGAGAAAAGAGAGTGAAAGGACCGAAATACCCTTCACTTACCTAACGTTGACAGAAGGTCAACGTTGAACATGGGGGTTTTGTGTAATAAAAGTAAAATTATATTTTCATCTGTTTTTAGACAAACCTCGGAAGAGTATTGTGCAATTCATTTATCATTTTTATTAGTTAAAACTAGTTTTTCCACCTGGAGACCTGTTACTATCAATGACTCAAGATTTGTCAATGCAACTTGATTTGGCAGTGATGACATGCTTTAATTACAAAGAGCAAATGGAACCTGAGCAAGACGCGGTTGGTCTCCTTCCTCACATTGAGAAATGTGCCTTGGCTGCTTTTTACATTTTTCTTGCTGTAAATTGTAACGGTTACGTCTTTGGTTGCCGGCGCCAAACCCCCATGCCTCCCTTTGTAAGAGGCATGAGTTCGACAACCATTTCCAAATATCCAAAATATATATAATATAATATATAATATATAATATAATAATACTTATACTATATATACTAAGATTAGATCTCTCATCATTACGTGTGGATTGATCTTTCACCCTCGTGTGGGTTTTCCCTCGTCTCTGGATGAGTGAATTCCTTCCAATTGGGAGTAGTCATCCAAACCATACCACAGTGTTCTATCTCGTTTGGTCCCGATCATCCTCTGGATTCATCCCAATTATAGTTCATATACTTACAAAAAAAAAAAATTGTAACAGTTACTTTGTTTCATTTTGCTCCATTTGTTTGATTGACGTTTATGGCATGAGAGAAAAGCTTATAAGTCTGAAATTTTCTAACCATGAGTACGTGTTGCAAGCATAAATTACTTTGTTTTTTTTTTTTTTTATTAAATATCGTTAAAACTCAGAGTTATATTTGGTTTTACATAAAGTACTTTGATGTTTTCAATGCTGTGACGTTATTATGTTGTGGGTTTTGAATCTTTTGATTAATCATTTGTGTTGTGTATTATTAAGGAAAACAAACTGTCAGTTTTGGTATTTGTTATTGGATGTTAGAATTATTATTATTAATCTTTAAAAAAAGAATTATCATTATTATTTTTTTTTTTTGAACTGGATGTTAGAATTATTTTAATGGGTAAAAAAATATGATAATATGTAAATTGGTTTAATAGTTAAGGATGGTATCGGTATTATATAAGGTGTAAAAATTAAATTTTAACTATAAATTTAATGGATATGTGTATTGAATAAATAGGTTTTGGAAATAGTTTCTCGGATAGGAATAGTGTCATCCATCAATTTATGGTAATTTAGACTTGTGAAATTAGTCGGATTATACCCTCACTTTTTTATTTTCATGTTACCAAAATAATGTTTTGAGTTCCAGTAGAACCTAGATATGGGAACTACCAAGATTATCATTGGTATATCAAAATATATTCGTCACTCATTTTCTCTCACTATTCTCGTTTTTCACTTTCTAAGCATCATTGGTTACAATTTTTTGTTAAATGTCATTTTCATTGAAAGAACTTCATTTGTGATAAGATTTAAGATTTTGTTAAATTCTATGAATTTGATTTATGTAATTTTTATTAATTTTATTTTTTTAATTTTAAGATTGTTTGATTTTAATAAATCAAAATGGCAAGTAAGAAGAACAACAAAAAGAAAACATGATTTTTTTTTTTGAAAGAATTACTCATAAACCTCTGAATATATACCTTATTACAATTGAAAATCATTTTTGCATTTTATAACAATGACTTCTCCTGTATTCCTGGTTTGACCACGTTGACCGTTTAACATAACTAGAAAATGACAAAATAGAGTAAAAAGATGAAAATACTCTTATATTTATAAAATCTAATCTCACCCTTCCCTCTCTCATCCTTCTCTCTCTCTCTCTTCTTTTTCTTCTCCTTCTTCTCTGCTTTTTCTCCGTCTTTTTCACCGGGCACAATTTGCGGTTTGGAAACCTAGACGCCCGGTCTCTCTCTCTCTCTCTCTCTCTCTCTCTCTTCTCCTTCTTCTCTTTGTCTTCTTCAAGGACGTCGGTCTGGGTTTCGAAACCTAGACCGACGTCATTCTGGGTTGCTAGATCCCAGACGTCGTCTGGGTTTCCAGATCCCACATGCCATCTTGGTTTCGAAATCCAGATCGATGTTTGAGTTTCCATCTGGCCTAGGTTTCGAAACCCGATGCCGGTCTGGGTTTCGAAACTCATATATCAATTTAGGTTTCGAAACCCAGATGGCAATCTGGGTTTAGATCTGGGTTTCCTAACCCAGATCAATGTCTGGGTTTCCATCTGGAAACCCAAACGTCGATCTGGGGATGAAAACCCAGACCAGATTCTGGCTTCGTTCGACAATGACGAACTCATCCGAGTTGGTTCGATAATGAACCGAGGTGGGCTCATACCAAAAGACGATCTGGGTTTTGATTTGAGTCGATTTTATGGAATATTTGTGTTGATTTTGTGGGTTTTGATTTTGATTAGAGTTGGTTGAAAATGGGGGGCTAAAGATGATAAGGTTGATTTTTTATTTTGATTTTGTGTGAGATAGTGGTTGAGTGACGAACGTGATGAGAACTGGTTGAGTGATGAATGTGATGAGATGTTGAATTTTTTTTTTTTTTGGGGAATTATATATATTTTTTAAATTGATCTAGACCGTCAATTTTTGAGATGGACAGTTTAGATCTATTTGATACATTTTTAAATTATTTTTTATTAATTAATATAAGTTTTTAAAGAAAAATAAAAAATCGAAGAAATTGACCAAAATACCCTTACTACAGTTAACTTTCACAGTCAATTATGGTCAAACCGTTAGTCCAGGGAAGGTCATTGTTACAAAATATAAAAATAATTTTCGATTGTAATAAGTGATATGTTTGGAGACTTATCAGTAATTCTCTCATTTTTTTTTTTTAAATAATCAACGCGAGAAGATAAAATGAAATTTTTTAGATAAAAAAATTTAAAAAAAATAAATAAATGTTACGTCTCAACCAAGGAAAGTCATTGTGTTGCTAGCAAAGCCAAACGGCTTTGGTCAAGAAATATTAAGGAAAGACATAACTCTCAATCTTCATTTTTTTCATATTTCAGATTTTGGTTTTTTTTAAAAAAAAAAAATCCTAATAAACCGTCTGATTTTTTTATAGATTATTTATTTTTTCATATGTAATTTTATTTTTATCTAAAATCACAACTACCGTTAATTTTTAACAAAAATGTTAGAAAAAGTTAAAATATCAAATTTATCCTTAGTTTAAATAACATTAAAATAAAAAGGGATAATCCCAAAAAACTTTTGACTTTTTGACACATTATTTATTTTCCCTCATATAATTTTGTTTTTATCTAAAATACTACCTAACTTTAAAATAAACACTCAAAATATCCTTGGAGGTGTATGAAAGGATAATAAAATCCCTAAAAACAACAGATTTCATTAGGTGAATATAATTGATCGTTTGACTCTAGGGATCAGGAAATAAGATGAAAAATTAATAAAAATAATATTAATTAAAAAATCAAAAATCAAAATAAATAATATTAAATATGAAAAAAGTAACATAATTTCATTTAAATGAAATTGATGATGGTGGTTCAATATATGGGAGATTGATAATAGTGGTTCAATTTAAAAATGATGGTTCCAGATCTTAAATCTATGCGAGATTGATGGTGATTCATGGTTTAGGGTTTTTTGTGTTTGTTCTCTGGATTCTTCTAGATCAAACGAAACACAATTTTTTTAAATGGTTTTTTAAAATTAATTTGTTTTATTTTTTTGAAAAAATATTATATTTTTATATTATTTATTTTGATTTTTATATTTAATATTATTTCTTTTAATTTTTTTATTTTTGATTTTGATTTATTTAAACTGAAGGTAAATTTAACATTTTAATTTTTTTCTAACATTTTTATTAAAAAAATTGATGGTAGAAGAGATTTTGGATAATATTAGAATAACAAGGAAAAATGGATAATTTATCAAAAATCAAATGGTTTTTTAGAATTTTTCCATTAATTTTTCATTGCATTTCCCTTTTTGCTCGGAGTCAAATGGTCCACCATGTCCACTTAACGGAATCTATTACTATTAAGGATATTATTATCATTTCATATACTTTTAGGGGATATTTGGGATATTTAATGTAATGTCAAACAGTATTTTGGTTAAAAATAAAATTACATGAGGAAAAATAGATAATGTGTCAAAAGTTAGGTTGTTTTTGGAATTATTCCTTTTTTTTTTTTTTTTTTTTGAGTTTTCTCTTTTCTTGTAGCATTTTTTGTGCTTAGGTATAATATCTTTGGGGAAGATGAACTTGTTAGACCAAATTTTCACATTTATACTCTCTTTTCTTCTACTTGATTTTTAATGTTTTTTTTTTTTTTTTCCCTTTCTCCACTTATTTTTGGGTTTCTAGCTCTTGAAAGACAGAAGGATTTATTGGTACAAACACAATTTTTTGAGATATTTTTATCTAAAAACCATTTTATATGCAACAATATAACTTCAATTATTAATATAATGTTAGAGTTAGTAAACAAACAAGGGTGCATAAATATATATATATATATATATGTTATAAAATTAATAACATAATATTGGAAGGGAATTGAAGTAAGGATACAATAAGTGATAAATAAATCAATAAATATAAACAAGATAGAGAGGAATAGAGAGAAAATATTTACTCAAGCTTTGTTGGAAATGACGAGAGAATAATATTGGATTATTTGATGGGTAACTTACATGCCCAACACCACACCGAAAATGCTTGGAGGCCAAGCAATATTTATTGATAAAAGTCTATCCACCGCCTCATCATTTATCAATATAATATTATTGTTGTGTTTATATATTATTATTAAATTGATGTTTTATCCATATTTACAATACTCCCCCTTGGATATACATCAATTTAAGATTTATTATCAAAAACCTAAAAAAAAAATTAAAAGATATTTCATGATCTGCTGGATCAAACATATTATAATCTTCTGGATTTAACAGTATTTGGACGTGCTTAAAGGGATTGCCTCATTAAAAACCTTGTCAGGAAAACCTAGTGAGATAAAATCTGATCAAAGGAAAAAAGAGTGTAGTACACATATGTCTACATTGATTTAATATACTCCCCCTAAAAAATGCTTCATAATTAATCATGTAATTTACATACTCGACGTATTCCAATGCAATAAGTCAATTTTTTGAATGTTGATATTGGTAATATTTTGGTGAATAAATCTGCAAGGTTATTTGGGGAGCGGACTTGTTTAACATCAATCTACTGATTTTATTGGAGCTCATGAGTATAAAAGAACTTTGGTGAGATATATTTGGTTCTATCTCCTTTGATATATCATCTTCTGATTTGAGCAATACATGTAGCATTGTCTTCATATATGACTGTGGGGGAATTTGAAGCAGCAGATAGTTCACATGTACTCTGAATATGGTGAATGACAGATCTCAACCATATATATTCTCGGCTCGTTTCATGAATTGCAAGAATTTCAGAATGGTTGGAAGATGTGGCAACCAAAGTCTGTTTTGTTGAGCGCTATAAAATTGCTGTATCATTATAAGTAAAAATATACTCAGTTTGTGAACGAGTTTTATGAGGATCTGAAAAATATCCAGAATCAGCATAACCAATTAAACCTGTACCACTATTAGATTTTGAATAGAATAACCCTAAATATGTTGTTCCACGAAGATAACGAAAAATATGTTTGATACCATTCTAATGACGCCGTGTTGGTTCAGAACTGAACCTGGCTAACAAATTTACTGAAAAAACAATATCAGGCCTAGTACATTATGCTAAATATAATAAGACACCAATTACACTTAGATATGGTACTTTTGGACTAAATATCTATTCGTCATCTTCTTTAGGTCGAAATGGGTTCTTTTTATGATCAAGAGATCGAACAACCATTGGGGTACTCAAGGGGTGAGCTTTATCCATATTGAATCGTTTTAGGATTTTTTCAATATGTGTTGATTAATGAATAAGTACTTCGTGTGATTTGTGCTCGATTTCCAAGCCGAGACAATATTTTGTTTGTCCCAAATCTTTCATATTAAATTCTCTTTTTAAATAGTCAGCAGTTTTTCGGAGCTCTTCAGGTGTTCTGATCAAATTCATATCATCAACATATACTACAACAATAGCAAATCCATATCCTGTTTTCTTTATGAATACACATAGGCATATAGGATTATTAATATATCATTTATTTGTTAGGTATTTGCTAAGATGATTATACCACATTCGTCCATATTGTTTTAATTCATACAAGGATTGTTGCAATTTAATTGAACAAACATTATTGGTTTTTGATTTGTATACTTCAGGTATTTTAAATCCTTCAAGAATTTTTATATAGATATTAGTATCAAGTGACTCATATAAATATGCTGTTACTACGTCCATAAGACGCATTTCGAGTCCTTCTAAGAATGCTAAACTGATCAAGAATCTAAAAATAATTATATCTATGACAGGTGAATATGTCTAATCATAATCAAGTCCTTCTGATTACATTGTTCTACAGGAACAATTATTCTAAGTGGTGCATTGGCAGTTAGTATGTATGATTTTATTACTTTAGTAGCATCAGTAAATGCATCTGGCTACTGATTCGTAATCATTTGAAGATTAACTGTTCTTATTACTTCATTTTTACATTGGGTGTACGAGGATCCAGATGAGACATTGTTGTCACATTCCATGATAGCTCATTTTTCTCTCCAATAGTGACCCTTTTCTTGTGCTTCTCTTAAAGAGAAATTTTTCCTCCCTCTAATGGTGGGAAAGTTGTCTCATTAAAATAACAATCTGCAAAACGGGCAGTAAAAAGATCACATGTCAATGGTTCAAGATATCTAATAATTGAAGATGAATTAAAACCAACATATATTCCTAAATGATGTTGGGGTCCCATTTTGGTTCTTTGAGGGGGAGCAATAGAGACTTGTACAGCACAACCAAAAATACATAAATGAGAAATATCAAGTTGGTGCCCAAGTACAAGTTGTAATGGAGAGTACTGGTAATAAGCTGCGGGCCTAAGTCGAATCAATGTTGTTGCATGTAGAACAACATGTCCCCAGGCAAAAACTGGTAATTTGGTTTGTAACAATAAAGTTCTTGCAATCATCTAGACACGTTTAATGAATGATTCTGCTAGACCATTCTGGGTATGTACATGTGGGACTGGTTGTTCAACATCGATTCTGATTTATGTGCAATAATCATCAAATGTTTTTGATGTGAATTCACCAGCATTATCTAGTCGTATGCTTTTTATTGGATAATCTGAAAATTGTACTCGAAATCCAATGATTTGAGCAAGCAATCTAGCAAAAACGATGTTACGACTAGACAACAAACATACATGTGACCACTTTGCGGATACATCAATTAATACCATAAAATAACGGAATGGTCCGCAGGGTAGATGAATAGGTCCACATATATTTCCTTGTATTCTTTGTAGAAAAGACGGAGACTCAAAACCAACCTTAGAAATGGATGGTTTAATTACCAATTTTCCTTGTGAACAAGTAGTGCATATATTCTTATTGGATGATGAAATCTTCAAGTTCTTTAATGGGTGTCCATGAGAATTTTTAATAATTCTATACGTCATTGTAGATCCTGGATGACCAAGACGGTTATACTAAAGTCGAAGTATTATTGGTTTTGAGAGCTTTTAACTTAAAACTATATAAGTTTAAATTTATCTCATAATTGTATAATACAACCTGGATGAGAAAGCTTTGAGTTTTTCTACAATAACCTTATGGTCTAAGATAATTTTAGTGATGCATAAATATTCAACATTCTTCTCATTTGTAGTTTCAATATGATATCCGTTACTACGTATATCTTTGAAACTCAGTAGATTTCTTCTGGACCTACTTTAGTATAATGCACTATTTATACATAATTTAGTACCATATGTTAACAATATTATGACTCTTCTAGAACCTTCGACTAGATCTGCAAGACTTGATATAGTATTTACCTTGGCTTTGGTTACTAACAAATGTAAGAAATATTTCTTATTCTGAAGAATAGTATGCGTTGTTGCACTATCGACAATACATATATCTGCACATTCCATTTTGAAAATAGATAATTCATCCATATCCTTCTTTCATTAGATAAACCATATGTTAGTACATTATTGATAACAAACTACGAGACAATAAATTATCTTACTTCTAGAAGATTACAAAAATATGTACTAACATAACAAAAGTAAACATAACTATATTAACTGGGCAGCTTTCTAATTGGTATGGATATCTCCATTACCAATTGAGTAATCCATTTTTTCATCTGTATTATCAAGAAAATCTTATAAGTCTAAGCTTGTAATGTCTATAGGATCATCATCTTGATTCGCAAAATTTGTATCAATTTTCTTTTCCTTCCCCTTTACAGAGGCTTGATACAGATCAACCAAGTGTTTAACTGTACGGCAGGTACAAGACCAGTGTCCAGACATGCCACATCTGAAACAAACATCTTCATAATTTTTAAGGGTCATTTTCTCTACATTTTTACCCTTGTTATGTTTAGCATTATAAACATTCCACTTTTGAGGGATGTTTTTCTGGTTTCGATTACCTAAAAATTTATGTTTTTTTGGTTTCGATTACCTAAAAATTTATACCCACCATGACCATGATTACCACGTCCACATCCACGTTCACGACCTTTGCTTGTGCTAGCATTTGCTTCTGGAAGTGTAATTGCGCCAGTTGGGCGGAGTTCATGATTTTTCATCAAGAGTTCATTGTTTTGTTCTGCCATTAAGAGAGATGAGATTAATTCAGAATATTTTGTAAACCTACGTCCTTTATATTGCTACTACAAGAGCACATTAGATGCATGAAAAGTAGTATATGTCTTTTCCAACAGATCTACATTAGTTAGTATTTTACCATACAAGTTCAGCTGTGAGGTTATCTTAAATAGAGTAGAATTATAGTCAGCGACTTATTTAAAATCTTGGAGTCTTAAATTACTCCACTCATGCCGGACTCTAAGAAGGACGACAGTTTTCTGATGGTCATACCTGTCTTTTAAATTTCTACACAAAGTCACTGGATCTTTAATTGTGAGGTATAGGGTTTTCAGGTTTTCGTATAAATGACGGCGGATAAAGATCATTGCAGTTGCTTTATCATATAGAGATGTTTCATTATTATCTCTAATATTATCGGCTAAGCCTTTGGACTGCATATACAGCTCTACATTAAGGATCCATGAAAGATAATTATTTCTTGAAATATCCAGTAGAGCAAATTCTGGTTTTATGATATTTGATATAACTATATGCGTAAAATACCACAATTAGTGACATAATCAAAATGATAAATAATATTAATATTATATTCAAAGAAAATTTATGTATGCTAAATTTTTTTATGAATATATTTGAAACTTCGGGTTGCCAAAAATTTCATATATATTTTTAGAGCTTCAGGTTTTAACAATATATATTTAGAACTTCAGGTTCTAGTACATTATAAATTAAAAAGAATAAAAAAACATAAAGTATAAAGATATAAAAGAGATAACAAAGCAATTAATTAATATAAATGATATATTGAGCCGACATAGCCGTGCATGAAATACATAATAAAAATAATAAATAATGGCGATAAGACTGCACATATAATATATAACAATAAATAAATAAAGTGCATGATAATAATAATAAATTATCAATAAAGTTAGTATAATGATTGAGTTGGCAGAGCCATACATAGATTGGGTTGGCATAGCCAAACTTCTCAATTAGAGTTAAGAGTCAGAATATCAAGAACTTCAGTTTTTGATAAATTTGTTCAAAACTTCAGGTTCTAGATCATGCTGATAACGTGTTATAAAATTAATAACATAATATTGGAAGATAATTGAATTAAGGATACAATAAGTGATAAATAAATCAATAAATATAAACAAGATAGAGAGGAATAGAGAGAAAATATTTACTCAAGCTTTGTTGGAAATGACGAGAGAATAATATTGGATTATTTGATGGGTGACTTACACGCCACACACCACATTGAAAATGCTTGGAGGCCAAGCAATATTTATAGACAAAAGTCTATCCAATATAATATTATAGTTGTATTTATATATTATTATTAAATTGATGTTATAATTATATATATATATATATATATTGGATGGGTTTTCTGTTCTTTCATTTCTTTTCTCCAAAAAAGAAAAATAGATGAAATTTTTGAAAGGGGCGAGGTTAGAACAGCCAAAGGAATCATAAATTCATAATGTCATCTTTAGTTGACTAGAGTTCTCTCTATCATTGCAAGGCCATAGACTGGGACCTATAGTAAATAATCAATCATGTTTAATAATTGATGAAAAGTAACAATCAACGACATTTTCAGTATATTCAACATTCAATGAAAAGTAACAATCTAAAAAATTTCTAGCATATTCAATATTCGTTGAAATGCAACAGCGTACGAAATTTCCAATAACTTTTACAGAGAATAGCATAGATGACCTGGAACCTGAATCGGAATAAAGGTTTTGGTTCCAATTCTTTATTAGTAGAATCAAATAAAGAATTGGAACCGCCGGTTTAAAGAACCAGTGGAACTGGAATCGCTTTGAACCGATGGTTTTGGTTCGGTTCCGATTCTAACCAAATAAAAAAAAAAAAAATCAAAACTGTAGGGTCATTTTTTTTTTTTACATTTCACCCCCTCCCCTTAATTTCTCTTTTAACCCCTCCCTTTCCTCTATAAATACCCTTCCCATTTTTAATTTCTTCTCACATCTATCTCCCTCAATTTCAACTCTTTTTCTCTCCATTAATCTCAACTCTCCTTCAATTTTAACTATTAGTTTCAATATTCTCTTAATTTTCAATATTAATTTTCTTTAATTTTTTTTAATTATATCTATAAATTATAATTATCAATTTATTGTTTGAAATTTCAAATTCTTAATTTATTATTTTTAAATTTTAAAATCTTATTTTATTATTTTTAAATTTCAAATTGTCAATTTATAATATTTATAAATTTCAAAATTTCTATTTATAAAAAAAGTTTTAGAACCGGAACCGAAACCATTATAGAATCGGAATCTGAACAGTCGGTTTCAGAACTGAACCGAAACCGTTTTATTTCGGTTAAGATTCGGGTTCTAGCTTTTTCAAAACCGGAACCGTCGGTTTGGAACCGAAACCGAAACCGAACCGTGGTCATGTCTAGAGAATAGTAATAGATTGTATAAATTATTTATCTAAAATTATATTAATATAGTAGAATATATGAGTTATAAGTATTTTGTAAATCATGAAATTATATAATAGGTGATATGTCAATTACAATTAATTTATATTAAGTGCATGTTAAAACTTATATGAATAATATTATTTTTCTATGGTGAGAATTATTGTTTTCTATTTGTTGAAGTAGATACTCAGATTCTATAATTAATGTTTGATTTCGATAGTTCTGATGGATTTGTAATCCTTGTTGTATTAGCTTTGAGAAAACATTATAATTCACTTATTTCATCTAGAGGTTGTACTTATTGAATTACCATGGAATCAATTAAAGTATTATAATAAATTGAGAGGTCACTTTAATTTTTGCGTGCGGCTGAAACTTGAAAGTAGAGTTGAGGAGAGAAATTTACCTGAGACACATTGAAAGAAAAACTCTACCATCAGCTAATCTCATCTCATATATTGTTAATAGGGGATTCTTCTAGCTTTTTTGACAAAGGAAGCCTTCTCTTCTCTCTATATATCTTTTCTCAATATTATAACAATATGATTAACTATTAAATAAACATGGTCCCAGAGGGGAGACGTGCTTGCTCTCTGTAATACCTCTTGTTTGAAACAGAAGACTAGAGCTTCTTCGGTTTTTTTTTTTTTTTTTTTTTTTTTTTTTTTTTTTAATTAAAAAAAAAAAAACATATTAAAGATGGACTAGATCTCCGCTGGCATTGCTAGCTTCAACATTTTATTAAATTTTTTGATTTCCTTTTAAAAAAAAAATCTTGACCTACCATTTTTAAACTGGATGACTTAAATTCATTTAAAAAAATTATTATTATATTTAAAATTATCTTTTAATTATTTATAAATTTTAAAATTATTTACTTTTAAAATTATTTTTAAGTTTGAAATTTATTTAATAATTTTAAAATGTTATTCTAAATGAGTTTTCATCGTCTAGATGGATGACAAAATTAAAAACAAAAAATTACATTCTTAAATTAAAATTAAAGCTAAAGAAAATTAAACCATTAAAACAGATGATCATTATAGTAAAAACCAAACATTATCTTCGTTGATAAAAGTCAAAGGTCAAGAGGATTCTGCAAATTTTACTCTTCATTGACAAGTCTCAAGTCATTGACAATGACAGGCGCGTTGGTTGAAAAAAGTAGTTTTTATTAATAGAAATGAGTTGTCAAGTCTTTTTATTTTATTATTCATAAACGGATCATCTACTAAAATTTTGATGTGGAAAGTTATTTTTTACTTTAGGTAGCGCTGAATGTGTAGAGTCCTGAATTGATTTGTATGCGTAGAGTCCGTATATACCGACAAAATTAACAAAGAAAATCCAATAGACGCATATCTTTTATATAATTTCATCGACAAAATTAATAAAGAAAATCCAATAGACGTATATCTTTTACAATTTCGTTCGCTTCTATCAATGTGAAGACACTTATTTTCAAACTTAAAATTAAGAATTAATACACATAATTTATTTGTAAATATGAGGGGCAAATTTGCCACTTAAAAACACAATTTATATATCCAAATTATAAATATATCCTATTACTGATAAAAATGGTTCGTATAGCTAGGACTCTCTTTCTTCTCACGTATGTTGGTCACAGTTAGGTACTACAATATAATCCGTAAAACCAATAAAAACCTTTGTTAGAGTGTCCCAAAGTGTTCGTTAGAGTCTAGACTAGGGGTGGGCACCAAAACATTAAATCGATTCGAACATCCCGAATCGATCCGATCCGTGGGTGTTCGGGTTGGTTTCCATTTTAAATCTGAAGGTGTTCGGATCACCAAATCAGAAAACATGGTGTTTAACGGATCGGGTCGGTTTCATAGGGTCAAAACTGAACCGACCCGTGAATAGGGGTACATGTGTAATTTCGCATGCCCCTATATAATGTCACACCCACACCTAGCTGAAAAAAATCCACCCGATCTCATTTTTCTTCCCGGTTCCTGTCGCCGCACCGCATCCCCCTTATTTATCCCATTGCTCGTCGGTGGTCACCTTTCGTTGCCGTTTCCGTTGCCATGGCCACGTCGTCACCATGAGTCATCTCTAATCGTTTCTCTCATTGCCGTTTCTGTCGACAAAGTCTGTCACCTCTAAGGCTCTAACTATTTTCGACGCTGTCACCCTCTCCTTGCCGTGGCCGTGGCCGAGCTTCTCATCGTCGGCATCATCGCGGTGAAGCCCCTCCTATCTCTCATCTCTCATTTCTTGCCTCTATCGCCGTTGTAAAGTACTCCTCGCCGTAGCTGTGGCTGTCAATCCCTTCTTCTCATCGGCATCACCATAAAGCTGTGGTCGTGAAGCAAAAGTCCCCGTCAACTCTTCTCGTCATCGCCATCACCAGCTCGGTACTCATCAATCTTTTACATATTTCAGATTAAATATTTCAGATCAAATATTTCAGATCAGTTTCAATTTCAATATTTTAGTTTTAGTCTTTTATAGTTTTACTCATCAATCTGTTTTAAACATTGAAGCAGAGCAGTAACTTACCATTTACCAGCTTGGTACTTTCGATTCCAACTTTGATCCTCGGTAGCCCTAGACACTAACAACCTGTAACTCGTAAGTGTACTCAATTCATACTCTTATTTTGTTACTTGAATCTTGATTTTTACATGCTCAATAGCTTTAGAGTTCATTGAAATGTGATTGGGTGTTTGTATTTTCATAATTTTGTGTTTGTTGTTTTAATGTTTGAATCCTGTTATTTGCTTAGCTGTCGTGGGTTAATTAGTCTTATTATTCATTGTGTCGTTATTGTGAATAGATGGAAAAAAGTGTAGAGAGCGGTTACGGGTCTGAATTTGATGATGATGGAGTTAGTTTGATTGGAAAAAATGAAGCCCAAATTTGGGCCCAAACATGAAAACTGAACCAAACACTGGGTGTTTGGTTCGGATCGATTCCTCTCCTTCACTGGACCATATTTGGACCCAAAATTGACGACCCGTGAATTTATCATGTTCGGGTCGGTTCCAGTAGGAACCGAACCGAACATGATAATGCCCACCCCTAGTTTAGACCATTGTTTAAACTGTTTACTTCTTGTTATCCAATTGGCTGCATGTAATATGCCATCCCTATTTTAGTATTATACTTAATTGTATATGACAAAATATATAAGTTTTTCTTATATTTGAACATGTATAAATAAATATAGATGCATGACATACTGTTTTGTGTTTTAAATTATTTTGAAAATTGATGACATGCTAGTGGTTGCTTGTGAATTGATAAATTGAAGGCCTGAGGCCCAGAAGTTTGGGAAAAACCAATTGATTTTAGAAGTGTTTAAAGTTTTTACCAAATTCACAGGGTGGTAAACGTAGAAAAATAGTCGTTATGCTGCCCAAATTTTTACTAAGTCTATTATATAAATGTGTAATTAAAAAAGTTTTCAATAGGGAAAAACGGCTTAACTTCACGGGAATCTTTCAGTCGGATTAAATATAGGCTGGAGGGTTACCGTGGGGTTGCCGGCAGGCTGCCGTCTGTACGGAAATGGAAGTGCAGAAACGGGGTCTGTCACTGCACCTTTCCAATGCCTATAAGAATAATTGAATGGGATTGTATAATAATTATCTAAAACTGTGGAAACGACACGTACCTACAAGTTAGACCTGGCAAGTTACAGAGGACACCAATTATACATGCTAACCATCAGACACTTACACAAACCAAAATAGCAACAAACTAGTCGGTAATTCTCATGGCTTCTGAGGTTGGAGCTGAGGTTTTGCTATCAAAACGGGTGCAGGATATGTTCCTCAATGGTGAGCAACCAGCAGCACCATATATTTGTAGAGATGGTGATACGGTTGAAGGGGTTCCCGTTTCATTATCTCCGATTCCCATCATTGATCTTAGTCTCCTCTCGTGGGAAGAAGAACCGGAGAAACTAAGATCAGCACTCTCTTCATGGGGCTGCTTTCAGGTCTAGCTCTTGATAGTCATAACATAGAATTTTTAAAACAACAAAAGCATGCATGAGAGATGTAAATCATTCCCCAAAATCAACATGTGTCCCCCTCCTCTATATTGTAACTGGTTATCATATTAATTAAAATTGTATATTCCCATATTGTATTATAACCTATTTTCATAATTTCCCTAATTATCTTGCTTAGAAGATTTGAATATCTATTGTATCCTATAAATAGGCTCTCCATTATAAATTAATGTATAGTGAAATACACAATTTATTTGTCTTTACTATGATATCAGATTGTTAACATATAACGAAATACACACAATCTATTCATATTTATCAAAATTTATTCTGGATTTTTAGGCAATAGGTCATGGAATTTCAATTACATTTTTAGACAAGATGCAGCAAGTTACCAGGGAATACTTTGAACAGCCAATGGAAGAGAAGAAAAAGCAAGCCAAGGGTTTCAAGGTTATGGGGCTGACCCTCTCCCCGCAGCAGGCCAATTTCTAGATTGGTCTGATTGTCTCTTTCTTGATGTTTACCCTGAACATGGCAGAAATCTCATCTTTTGGCCACAAAGACCACAATCTTTTAAGTACCATCATACCTAGGTATTAGGTGTTAATGTATCATAATCTCAAGTCTTAATTATTATAGTTATATCTTTTTCTATCAGTTTAAACTTTCAAGTTTGATAGTAACTAACATGATATCATAGTCTAAAAGAGTATATGGTTCAAATTCTCTCTCTCTCCTTTATCTTGAATTCTTCTTGTACATGTTATCTAGTTAAAGACGTTTAACATGTCTCCGTTATCTATTATCTATCTACGTTGCATGTAAGAGACGCCGTTAATGTATTATAATCTCAAGTCTTAAATACTATAGATATATTCTTTCCTATCAATTTAAGTTTTGGATCTGGTGATAATTAATACCGAGAATTTATAAATTTTTCTCTTAATATTTGTTACGAATGACTCTTTACAGAGGTATGTTGGAAGAATATTCTCTTATGATGAAGATGTTGACGGAGCTTGTATCAAAAGCCATGGCAAAGTCACTGAATTTAGAAGACAACAGCTTCTTGAATCAATATGGGGAAGAAGCACAGTACCAAGCTCCGTTCATGCTCGGTTTAACTACTACTCACGCTCTGACAGGCTTGATCTTGTTCTTGGCTTAAAACCACGTGCAGGTGGATTAGGGTACACTATTTTATTGCCAGATGAAGAAAGTCTTCAAGTATTCAAAGACGAGAAGTGGTTTACAGTATCCAAAATATCGAAAGCTGTCCTAGTCCTCATGGGTGATCAAATGGAGGTTTTTAACTCTCAAAATGAACTCTGATAGCCTGTAAATACTATATTCAGTAACCATTGGATGATACTTGCAGATAATGACCAATGGAATATTTGTTGGGAAAATTGGCTCCTAAAATTTCCTTTAGAAACTTGTCTTATGTAGGAATATTAGAAATAACAAAGAAACAACTTAGAAAATAATAATAATCACTAAAACACAAAAACTTACGTGAAAAGCTCTAAAATTTAAAAAAAAAAAAAAAAAAAAAAAAAAAAAAAAAATACTACTGCCCTTTAAAAGAAATCCACTATACGAAAAATTGTTATAATCACATAGACTATAACATGTAAAATTTTTATTCAAGTCTCAAAATGAACTCTTGCAGCATGAAAATACCATCTCCAGTAACCAAGTTATGGATGATACTTGCAGACAATGAGCAATGGAGTCTTCAAAAGCCTGATGCATAGGGTGGTGGCAAGCTCAGAACGAGATAGGATTTCGGTGGCTGTGTTTTATACACCTCAAGTGAATAAAGAGATTGGACCAGAAGAAGGCCTAATCAATGAGGACAGACCAAGACTATTCAAGAAGGTGAAAGATTATGCTGATAGACATTGGGAATACTACCAGCAAGGCCAGAGAGCACTGCGTACTGCAGAAGTGTAATCCTGTGACATATATAATGCTCTCTTATATTTTGTGCAAATGATAGATGTTTGGTTTTGTAACTATGTATTATGAAAGAAAACTTCTAATCTGAAGCCGCCTGACACTTGATCAGCATCTACAACATCTACTTTCAGCATGCTTATTAAGTTACTATGAGCATTTAAGTCAGCTCTTGGCTATGAATTTCTAAAATCAGCATTTTCGCTATTAACCCAAGGTCATCACAGTACAAGTAGCAATATCTATCTCTTACCATATAAGACATGCATTTTAACACCATCCTTCACATACAAACTTGACAAACTTAAACAAATGGGTCAGCCACATAGAGAGATCACAAATAAGAACAATCTGGATATCACATTAGGCAAACCCAATCCAAAATCTCAAGCTGTTAGATATCATGTTAAAAATAAATAAATAAATAAAAATGGGGTAAGAGTAAGCTTTCACTCTTATAATACGGCAATAAGATTCATTATCTACCATAATCCCCAACTTGTTATTGATAACTTTTTCTAGGTGTGCAGAGTGCTTGATGCTTTTAATGAATAAAACCTCGCAAGTGCACTAATCACAAAGATGTAGTATAACGTTTGTGAGATCGTTCCATTGAGATGTTTCTTTCTTATTTATTATATTAATTCTTAATGTGAGTACCATGTAAGAAATTAAACAAGAATGGAGTATAATGGTTTTGCAGAATTAAAAATTGAACAATGAAATAGAGAATAAATGACAACTTCTTAATGAGGAAACAACCAAATGAAATGTTAGGTCACCAATGTTCTATCACACTTTCATATGATTAAACCTTAGCATTTCAATTAATATACCTAATCTTTAATGGAGAATTCTATTGCCTATATTCTCAAGATTACAACATCTATTGGTCCTAGAGTGCTTTTGCAATTGGAAACCTATTAATAGATTAATTATTAACCTAATGGAACAATGGTCATCTCCAATCAAGCCTATCATTCACCTAGGTCCATTAGGGTTTATTAAGAACTATCTTCAATAATCCCTCAAATCCAAACTATTTCATTTCAAGAATAAGAACATAAATGGTCATTTAAAATTCAAAACCAAGAAAATGAATTTATCAATGAAATAAGTGAATAGAATAATTAATTGAATTGCTCAATAGTTTATCAAAGTATAAAGAACATTGGATCCCTAAATAAAGTTTAGTCACTCATCAAAGTTTGAATGAAATCACAAGATAATGAAGGAAAAGATTAAACCAATGATCTCCATGGAATGGTCTTCCAACTCTAGAAGTCAGCTCTTCTTGCTCAAGAACTTCTCTTTGAATCTCTTCCTCCTTCTCTGGATTGGCTTCCAAAAACCTGATAAATACCAAAATGGATTATGGATTAAGAAATATATAATGTGGATGAGATGTGTTTTTCTCCCCTGAAGGTGGTTGTTGAAACTCTCCAAAAATAATCTCTAAATAGCGGGAAAACCTAGCAAGCGAATTGACCAGACTACTCCATAGAGTTGATGAATCCACAACCTTGAGCTAGCAGATCTTCCTAGCAGGTTGAAAATAGAGGGAATTGTGACTTCAGGCCACGACCTAAAACTAGCAGCACTTTCATAGCGGAAAGATGGCAGAGCAAACTACAACCTCAAGCCGTATACGTGGAGCTAGCAGCGCTTCATAGCTGTTGCCTCTGCCAGATGTAGTCTTTGCCATCTATTTTTATCTAGAATACACTCCTCTTTTAACAGCAACTCTTAAACAACATATGCACACCTGAAACATTACACAAAACACATCAAATCCAACATATTCACTTGAGAAACAGACCTAAACAATAGGAATTAGGGATCCAACAAAAAACAAAATAATCACAGAGCTTATAACAGAATTGGAGAGGATAAGCTGCTTTAGCCAAAATTTGATTTGTGTTCGATGCAATAGCAATGTGGAAAATTATGTGTGAAAACAAAATATCACATCAAAAGCAAGTGTATGAAAAATGGTTAATAAACAAATTTGACTTACAACAGTATGATAAACCGCTTTTTTGTTTGTACATTGAATCAATGTATAGTAACTTGTTCTAAAATTTTAATTTCTGAGAAGCAAATATCATACATCTTAAAATCTGTTAGTCCAAATCAATATAATTTCCAAGAAGTTAGGATTGTCACTAAAAGAACATGGCCCCCGTAAAAACCAAAAATGAAAATTCTTGTGATATACAGGCTCATTAAGAGCATTCCCAAAGGACTTTTTCCAGGACAACAAAACTGAAGGTGAATACAGTGCAAACACACAGAAATAATCCAGACAGAAGCATTGTCTGCATTTTCCATAGGCTGTAAAGGAAATGCAAAACACAATATATGTTTATTTGTTAATTTCCCCTAATAATTAGTTTTATCATCCAATAATACACTAAGAATCTATGTCTTTGACCTGAGGTGAAATTAAAGGTAAAACTTATCAAGAA